>JAMXBD010000547.1:0-600000 GCA_024138025.1 Combretum micranthum | reverse complement strand
AAGCCGATACAGTTGAAATAAAAGCTTACTTATGAGGAGCATCTTGTTCACATTTTGGATCGAAAAGTTAAGAAACTCAGGAACCAAGAAATCTGGTACATTAAGGTCTTTTGGAGGAATCATTCTCATGAGGAAGCCACTTAGGAGGCCAAGGATGAAATTTGATAGAGATACCTAAGTCTATTCGAAGAATCAGGTACGAAAGCTAAGTTTTAAGGATAAAAATTTCTTCAAGGGGAGTAGGTTGTAAGCCCCTACATTTTATTCTACGTTTCACGCTTAATCCCTAAATCGGAGGTCAATCGGAAACCCTAAAGTCAACAAACTTACAACAAACCCTAATGGATTTAGATCCAACAATCCCATACTCTTAACCCCTAAATAATAAAATTGAGATGATTGTGGAGTATAGTCCATAATAATATAAAGGAAGCTTAAAAATATCAGATTCACCAAAATTTTATTCGTTTTGGATCCAAATGGGTTCATATTTTAAAAACTGTGCCTTGGTGCACTGAACAGTAAAAATATTCCAATACAACCGTTAGACTCGTTAAAATATAAGGATTTTAGAAATATCAGTTTTATAATTTCTCGGTATCTAAAAATATCAAATATAACCTAATTACGCGTATTTTCTTTACTACCGGTATTAATTTATCTTATATACTATTCATGGTACTATTTTACACTATTCATTACTATTAACCTATTTCTACTTTTCTACTATCTATTCTTACACTCTACCTTACCTATTTTTTACAATTTACCTTTCCTATACAATTTTATTCACATTATACCTTACACATTATTACTTTTTATTAATAAAAATACAAAACAAATCTCTCTCTCTCTCTTCTCCTCCAGAACTGACGCCCCTCTCCCATACCTCTATCTATTTTTTTTTTCTTTTTCATTTTATTTAATTCACACTAATTTCGCTTCACAAAACTCTATAAATACCCTCTCTCCTTTTATTTCTTTCACACATTCATTTACCATAACAAAACTCCATACTGCTACATTTAAATGGGTTTGAGGTTGAATCATATCATTTTTGAATCTTTTCTTTTAATGCTTTAATGCAAAAGGCAAAGTAAAAAAAAAAAAAAAAAGAAACCTGCAATTGTTTCTACCAATTACATTTCTACCTTAGGTAAAATTCTTACCAACATCTTTTTATCATGTCATATAACTTAACATGACCATGAAGTATGTTTTCTAAAACCATAAGTGTTATGGAAGCAATACTATGTTCATGTTTTGTTCTTGTTCATATACAAATCTTATTTTGTTATTTTATTGTTGTTATTTGTTATCATATTATTATTGTTCTAATCTAACTTCTATATAATATTAAATAAATACATAATATATATATTATATTCTTAGAGTATATAAGCTCACTAACATAACCGTTATTTATTTATTTATGATTTGCAATTTATTTATTTATTCCATGCTTATAAATTAAGACTAGTATTTCTAGTCTTAAACTTGTTCTCATCAAGCCAAAACAAATTTTCTTATTTCTTCTTTTTTTTTACTTGTCGATGTCTAAGTCTAAAGCCTTGAATCAAGCTAAGACTTTTAATACTTGATATTTATTATGTACTTATTTCTATATTTCTTTTTAATTATTTTTGTCATGTTACCTAGCTATAAACTCATGCTCATGCATGATCATGTTGATTTTTTCCTTAATAAAAATAAAAAATTCTTTCTTAAGTAAAAGAAAATAAACTCAACTCACTTTAAAAATGTAATTTTACCATTTAGGAAAAGTTTCATTAACATTTAGAATTTTATTTAAAAAAAATGCTTTTCAAAGAATTTTAGACAAAGATCATCATAGATGTTAGTGTTGTTAACATGAAAGGACTTTTCAAAAATTAACTAAGAAATTCCTTATTCCCTTTTCAATCGACCATTAAAACCTTAATGTTGATAATATTTGCTATGAGAATTTTCTTAAAAACTTGTTTATAAGATCCTCACAAACATTTTAACAAGTATAAAAATCAAAACAAGTTTTTCAAAACAAGTTAAAATCAACTCACCAAGTAAAGTCTACTTAGGGAATAAAATATGTAGATAACTTGGAAAGACAAAAATTTTTTAATCTAAATCATCTATTAAGAGTTAAGGAAAAACAATTATATCACACACTTAATAACTCAAAAATCTTTAGTTTTATTTTGAACAACTTGAAATAAAATTGTCAAGCTTCACTTTTCAATTATTAAGACAAGTTGTTTTATGAAAAATCATTGATTAAAACAATATTATCAGAATCATGTGTATAATATGAGTTGCATATGTATTAAAAGGATTTTTCAACTATATAAATATCTATATGTTGCTATGGGGATTTTTTATTGATAAAAAGTTTGGAAAAATCATGTTTTAAGGGCTAGGATTTTCGTATCAGTTATGTACTGCATCTTTTTGGAACTTAAAAGACCTCTTATGATAAAAATAATTTTAGAAATAGATAGATCTTTTGAGTAGGTAGAAAACGATATATAATATGAAAAATTCCGAGTTAAAATGAGCAAGTCATGGCAATTTTAAATTGGAATTTTACTTCATATGAATTTTGACGAACTTAGAAAAATAGAATTTACAAGCTTAAGTAAAACTTTCAAGAAATAATTATTTTGGATATTTATCTTGTTTAGGCAATGTAGAGCCTGAGTTTCCTTGTCCCAAGGAATACTACGGCTAGAGCTTTTTGCTATAATAGCCGAGTGAGTTTAATTTCCTACATTCTTGTACTTATGTTTTTGCTTGTAGATTAGCAGCACTAGAATTAGGAAAAGATAAAAACATGAAAGCGAATGTGCGTTACACATATGATTGAAATTATGTTAAGTATATCGAGGCGAGAATTGTCAAATAATCAATATTTGATTTAGTATAGAAATGATATGTCTGCAAATTCTATGATCACTTTTGAAACATCTAATATTATGCAATGATTACTTAAATAAAATGACTCATGCATATTACATAGTGAGTAACATTGCGTTTATTACTATACCAATTGTGGGACAAAGGCATAGTAGTGAGGTTCGTAGAGTCTAAAACTCTACTTTATGGCGAATAGTTGCCTGAATAAAATGGTGGGTAAACACTCAAATTAACTACATTTTAGCGGCTAGTAGTGACTTACATAAAACTAGAAAAAACTTTATTTGCGAATGATGATCTATATGACTCGTAACACTTAACCTCGAATGGAGGTGTAAATCCATTCGACATATGCTTCTTAAAAAATCATATGTATTGTTTGATCACGTAGCTGTTACATCTCATATGCTTGTTTAAATAACTTGTTTGATTTTTTAGCTCTCAACTACTTTATTTGTGGAAATAATTCTCACTAAGTATGTAAGTTTACCCCCTCTTAGATATTTGTTGCAACACTCCTACCTTTAGTTGATGCCCGGGGGATATTTTTCTCAGGTACTACCATTTTGGATTTAGGAGTTTTTAGATGAAGTCAAAGACTAGATATAGACATAGAGTTCTTAGTAAATCTCCGATGTAACTATTTTGAATAGATTATGATGGACTATATCTTTTGATAGGGGAATGCTCCTCTGATATTTGTAAGACTCCTATATTTAAGGTGTTTATGTTATGATTTCATTCTTAACTACTATTATGAATATATTCTTAAACAACTTGTTTCAAAGTTGGTACTCTATGATCGTGAAGGTACGCTTTACACCCGATATCGAAACTTTTGGGATGACTAAGGTTGTCATACTTAAGATTTAATATTGAGTGTAGTGGACTATCGTGTTTAGGGTACCCTTTGGGGCATAATAATATTCTTAGGCCTATTATGTATATTTAAAGTTTTAAATTTTATTATTTTAATTGAAAATATCTTTCTTTAGTTTTTTTTTTTTTAAAGGGGATGGGTCAAAACCATCCCTGACCCTCCTTGATACCAAACTTGCCTCGCTCTACTCCAAGGAGATGTACACCTGTACCCATCTTGAAACTTATACAATAGAGTATACAGGTTAAAGGGTACCTTGTACCTATTTTAAAATATGTATTTTATTAAAAAAATATAATATAAAATAAATAAAAAAATAATAATACTTTATTTTTCATTTTACAATCACTTTTGGTTGAGATTATTGTTTGCAGATTATCTTTTAGAAATTTTTGTTTAGAAAAATTGTACTTATTTCCTACGAAAGTACTTATAATTTTTATTTTATAAGTATTTCAATGGTGTGTACTTGAACTTTTAAGTTTTATAAAAGCGTTAATAATCTTCTAAGATTAATTAATACTATTGTGCTTTCAAAGATTTTTATTTTAGAATTTACTATATGTTTTATAATTTTGTTAAAATTATGTATTCAGGTTCTAGAAGTATTTTTTACAGATTTAAATACTAACACATAAACAACTTCTGCATATTATAAAACTTATGATATTAAAAAGTACTTTTAAAATTTTTTTTATATTATTTATAATGAATATATATAAATAAGATATTTTTACATATCATAACTTAAAATTTAAGGAAAAAAAAAAAAGAAAAAAAGATTTAAAAGTTTTACAGAGTACCTTATACCTTGTGAATGTTATAAGGTATTGGGTATAGAGCAAGCACCTAGTACTACAAGGTAAATTTTGGATACAAAGCTTCATATCCTATGTACCTTATAAAGTAAGATATTGATAAATACGTACCCTACAAATCCTTGATCCACTCTACCCATTTACCCCGCTGGTTTAAGTGGACCTACCCCACGAAAACCGGACTGTCCGTAACATTTAGATTTTATTTGAAAAACACTCATACTGCCCTACATACTATGCTATACAAAGGAACTCACAGGGTCTTAACTAGGCGCTTTAAAGTAATAGCATATTAAAAATCGACAAAACCGATATATATATATAAAGGAAACTTACAAAATTGGATAAACTAAACAAATGGAAGAAAACCGGACAAGCAAAGGTGGTTGATGCACCCCTGGCTGACGCACCATGCTAAACTACGTTCGATTTGACCGGCCGTGTTCAACCTACACCAGTTAATTGGACTTCAACCAATTCAGTGGCTTTAGGTCACTTTAGGCTCCTGATCGACCTTCTTTTGATTTATAGATGGTCCGTTCTACGTTCTGATCCAAAATTGAGTGTTCAGATCTTGTTGAATTAATGTTGTTGTCTCTGATATTTATTTAAGAAAATGTTGCGAATAGTATTTGGATTTTGATAAAATATGCAATCAAGTATTTAAAATTTTGAAATTGATTAATTTAGTAATTGAACTTTGAAATTAATCAATTTAAGACCTGAAAAAAACTTTTTGTATATTCCAATTGTACCTACATCATATTAGTTAAAAATGGTATATAGGATGATGATGTTAGCGAATTTGATGGAGGTTCTTTTGAGGTGCATTAAATTTTTTTTGGATATTAAATTAATTAATTTCAAAAGATACATGATTATATATTTTACCAAAATTCAAGTACTATTTACAACATTAATCCTATCAACTTAGACCTATGTATTTGTCCTACTCTCTTGTTTGACACCTTGGGTTTGAATCAAAACCTCATGCTATTTCACTAGAATAGATTTGTTAAATTTTTGTTGTGTGTGGTTTTCCCTTTTTAAACTTATATGTCAAATTCTTTCACAATTTCGTTTGTTCTTTTTTATTGTTATTATTTTTTGTATGATTTGGTTTTTTTAGAAGAATTGTCACAATAATTAGTATTAGCGCATGGTTCGTGCATAAATTTGGAATTTATGAGCTGGGATTAAGATTCCTACGCATTATGAAAAAGACAATAAAGTATATAATACTTTACATTTTCCCCTGTATATTAAAAATATATTTAAAGAAAATTATGGATGTGATGATAGGATACATGGAGATCAATAAGTAGGCAGATATATTTGTGAAGATCATATAGGCAATTAGCTAAGTTTGACAGGTACATAATTGGCAATGCTATACCTGACCTAACTTGTTGCAAATAGACTAGTATTGAAAATAGATGTTTTATCTGCTTCCAATAAGTAAGGGGTCATCGGTAAATCAATCGACAACAAATTCTTATCTTTGTTTGATAATTTAACCATGTAAATTTGATCGGTAATTTTGTTGTACTCGCTGTCATCTATGTTCCTTACATGCATAACTACCATGATTAATGGGAACACAAATTTGTCACTAAATGAGCTCAAAAGCAATTTGAGCAGTAATAATCAATAATCAATTGAAGCATGAGATGGGATTCAAAGGTGATGAGATAAGCTTAGTTGATTTAGTCGTGCAGCTTGACAATTGTTCAAAGATGGTGGCAATTGAAGAAGTCAAATCTAGTAATGTGGTGTGATGTCTATTATAGCATTTCACCACCTTGCAAACCATATGTAATGATATAACACTCTGAGAGGCAAAACCAAGGCCAAGATTAGGTTAAATAAAAGTAAAATATAGTTATGCATGATGTTGCTAAGGCCAATATTAGAATAATCCTTTTATTGCAACTTGGATCCTAGCAGTGCGTTTCATGTATGCTGTATTGGCTCGAATATTGATAGTGGTTTCGTTATGGAAGGCTACATTGTAGTTAGATATGTACTTTGTCAGACGTATAGTTTGTGTTTGAATTGTTCTATAATGTTTTTTTTTTTCCTTTCTTGGTATAATATGAATGCCTTTGATTAATAATTTATAACGAGATCCAATTGTATGTAAATTTCTGTAGTTTTATGGTCGATGAGTTAATTTGATAGCATGTTCCTGCTATAGAGGATTATCATTCTTGGTTCTACAACAGATCTTGTTGGTAGGGTTGGTGGCTATAAGGGAAAACCATGCATTGACAAGGCAATTGGGTGTTGCATAAATGAGTATTATTATTAAGGAACGTAGAGTTTGTGTAGCCTAATTTGTCGGGCAATTTATCTCTAGGCATGGATTTTATAATAAGCAGATGATTTTTTTTTTCTTATTGTGGAGATTTTTATAATAGTTTTGTATAGTGTATTTAAACTATAAGAGTCAATAGTGATACAACTTGTTGAGAAATCCACACTTTTATTATTACTCTATTGAATATATTTCAATTTTATCAGTAGATTTTATATCCATACAAAATTCATTACATAAAACCATTATGTCAAAATTTTTCTATGTTTTCTTTTCTTTTGGTTTTCAATATTATCTCTGTTGATATCCAATTTTCGTTATGGGTCTTCTAGGCCCAATTTGACATCATTTGGTCTTCTAAGACCAATCATCCAGTAAGATAGCTGTTTGAAGGGAACAAGAAGCTGTAGACGTACTCTATTAGTTAAAATACACCATCGAATGGGGAAAAAAAAATCAAAAGTGCTAATAAACCATGTATCCAGGTGAGTAATAGATAAGATCAATATTTTTTAAACAAAAAATAACAATAATATATAGTTTACATAAAACTATTCAAATATTATAATTTTCTAGTTATTTGTGATAGCGTGTTAGTATTAGCACGATCTCTTTTGCAATGACCTTGTTTTCAAAAGGTTAATCTTCCACGTTACAACACATACAACATGCCCTTTTTTATGTCAAATGTTAAATTCGTGATTTCAGCAGCTTCTTAAGCCCATCTATTCACATAGATTATTCTCCCTGAAATTAATATACTATAACTGTGATCTTATCCTATCTCTTGGGATGAGTGGATAAAGCACACAGGTTAGAGAAAGGTTTCAATAAGTAAGCCAAACGGCAAAGTTTTAAGAAAAATATAATATAAGGTTACGGTTTGGATTTGGATTCGATATGACAAGTTGCAAAAATTTTAATCTTAAATCAATGAACAATTGGACAACTGGACATGTTCACACACACACACACACATATACTTTACTACTCATCCACAACTTAATTAACGATTTCTATATAAAAATAAAGGAGATTGGCCTAGACAATTTAAATTAAGAAATGAGAATTTGAAAATACACTACATAGAAAATGTAGTTTATCATAGATTTAAAGTGATTTTTAAAAGTTACTATAAGATCTCAACATGCTTTAAATTCATCCGATTATTATAAATTAGAAAAATTTTATGATCTCGTCATTATTTTAATGAAACTAGTTCATTGACTATTTAATGATTTAAATTCATAATCAATCATGATCAAATTATTAAAATGGTTAGTATACTAAAATTATATTTATTATAACAATTAAATGATTGGATGGTTCTAATTGGAGTTCCTTTTACAATTACTATTTCGAGTATTTATGTCCTAGAAGTCAATTTTGTGATTCTAGTTACCTATACAAATTAGACATCTTAATGTGAAACCAAACCCTAAATTTCCATTTTAATCAAATTCTCAAAATCAAAATAATCTATGATAATATTTTCTTTCCTTTTTTGTTTCCCGTAAATAGATTTCTAATTTTGTTAGTAAAATTTTTTAGAAAAGTTGATAAGCCCCTTTTTCATCAGAAAATTCTATATGATAGCTTTTAATTTTACATATCAATATCGCCAAGTTTAAATTTTCAGTTTTTATTAAGTTCGGTATCAATTCGTCCATTTGATTTTAATTTTTCTATATCTGTTATCCTAGTGGTGATCTTAAAAGGCTTTTTTCAACAATGGCTTTTTTTTAAAAAAAATTACAAAAGAGGGTTTTCAACAATTTTTGTAAAGCAATTTATATTACGTAATTAAGTTTAGTATAAGTTAAAATTAAAAAAAAAAAAAGAGAGAAATTTTCAAGCCCGATATTTGCATTTTCACCCGATTGAACATAGGAATGGAAGGATTTGATAGAATTCTCATTTTATTCCCACTCATTCAATTCCCCAATTAAAAAGTCTAACATATATGAAAATACTTTGGAAGCCCTATAGCTTTTCATATAAATACAAGTTAAGATCCAAAATTTCTTATTTCAACATCCAAATCCAGCAACCATTAAAATATTGCTTAATCAAGCTCTAAGGGCCATGTATTATGTAACATCTAGCATGCCATCTAGCACCTTGGAAATACTTATATTTTATATTATTTTACTCATGAGAAAAATAATAGAATTGAGTCTGTAACAGGACTGTTTAGAATTCTAAACCCTTGAATTTAAAAAAGGAAATGCTAAGTACATAGGTGGCAAATATTGTTTCAATCTTTTTGAACAATTTTTTCGGTTTATGATCTACACCTAAAGAATTTGGTTTTTCTTTTCTCTTAAAAAAGCGCCCACAATTGAGACTTTGTCAAATAGGGATTTCAACCTAATACACCGACGTCCCTTATTGAAGTGAATATATGTATGCGAAACGGAACGGACACGGAACTAATAATTTATCATAGCGATGATAAGCTATTTGCAATTTTGTCAATAACCTTTTGAATATTCCAATGACGAAAAGAGAACATCAAAGCAACCAGCAAGCAACCAGTACAAGGTCTCACAAATCGGCTTCAATGTATCCATTCGTGGTCGGTGTCTTCTACCGATTCTTTTTGCCTTCTCTCTCTCTCTCTCTCTCTCTCTCTCTCGTTTTGGTTCATCAGATTGTGTTTTGGCCATTATATAAGGAAAAACAAAAAGTTTGTTTTCGTGCCAGCCACCTCTTAACTAAATTCTAAGAAATATTCAAGATCATTATGATTTGAATAACATGAAAGTTGGACTCTCAATTCTCCACTCTTTTTAGGGATTTTTACACTCCCATCAACAGAACCATCTAATTGGTTATCAAACTATTAATATGATAAGTGATATATATGGTTTTGATTGTGCCATCATGATTAGGCATAAATTGGATCCTGAATAATCTACAAATCCATTCCTATCATACCCCAAAGGGTACCCTAAATATGATAACCTGCCACATGCAATATTAAAACTTAGGAATGATTACCTTAGTTATGCAAAAGCTTCGATACCGAGTGTAAGACTTACTTACACAATTATAAAGGACCATTCTTTGAAACAAGTAGTTTAAGAAGTTATAGAAATGGCATTCAAAAATGGAAATCATAACATCATAACTTAATTCAAAATATTAGGAGTCGTACATAATCAAATGGGGCATACCTATCATCAAAATATACACTTAAGCTCCATAGTCTAATTCCAAAATAAATTACAAAGGAGTTTTTCTTGGAAGTCTAAGTCTACTTCTAGGCCATGACTTTTTCAAAAGCTCTTGAATATCAGAAGTTTATACCTGTGAAAAGTATTCTCAGTATTTCAACCACAAAAAGGGGAACTGCAAAAGATATGTAAGAGGGAACAAGCTTACTTACTTTGTGAGAAATATCCTATAACAATGTACTCGTACAACAAAGTTCAAACAAGTTAATTATACAAACATGTATAATACAACAATCACGTGGGCAAATGATACACATCTTTAATAGGAAATCATATGATGGATGGAATTGCGCCCTCTATTCGAGGTTAGGTGTTCTGCACTCATACTACCGTAGTTCACAAATAATAAATTTTTGTAGCTCTTTCGAGCTACTACTCGCCTTTAAAAGTAGTTCATATGGGCTCCTATGCGCCAATATATTAATGCAGATGTTCACGCCCCTACGTATCTTACTACTATGCTCTTGTTCCACTAAGGGTATAGTAATGAATGCAATGTGACTCACTTTGTGATATGCATGAATTCATTTAATTAGGCTCTTTAAGCATGACATTAATATCTTAGAGGTGATCATAAAATTTGCTGACACTCTAATATAGTACTAAAACAACAATTTGAATATTGATAATTCAAGCCTTGACATACTTAGTATAATTGCAACCAATATTTTAAAGCACGTGCACTTACCATTTTTTACCTTTTCCTATTCTAGTGCTACTGTATTGCAAGCAAAAGCATAAGCATAAAATTAAGGAAACAAACTCACTTAGCCATAATGTAGAAAATATACCAGTCGTAATAGTCCTTAGAATAGGGAAATTCTCCTTCCTTATCACCTAAACAAAAGAAATACCCGAAAATGAGTATTTCGTGGAACTTTTGCTTAAACTTGCTAATTATATCTTAGAATTTTCATCAAAATTCTAATTATGTGAAATTATAGTTTAAAATGACCATAACTTGCTTATTTTAAGTCAAAATTTCATATATTAGATGTCATTTTCTACCTACTTGAAAATATCTATCTATTTCTAAGGTTATTTTTTTACCTTTAAAGCTAGTTGGGTTCCAAAATGGGTTACTAAAGATTTAACACCAAAATTTCAGCTCTTGAATTGTAATTTTCCCAGGTTCTACATTATCCAAAAAATTCCATAACAAGCACATAAATATTTAAAAAGTTGAGAAATCCTTTTAATATATATTCTAGTGGTGTTGTCCTAATAATGAGTTTTCATAAAAACAATTTATTTTAGGAGTTTGAAAAATGAAGTTTACAAAGTCTCTCTTTAAGTTGTTGGAAAAAAAAAAAATTAAAATCTTAAGTTTGTTACAAAGAAGTCCCTACTTGCTTTATCTATTATTTTTATATTTTCTTAACTTCTTAAAAATAAATTTACTTCATAAAATTTGGTTTTTTAAGTTGTTGACCAATTTTATTTCTTAAATGAATTTTTAACTAGTGAGTTGCTCTTAAACTTGATTTTGAAAAATTGTTTGATTCTTATTGTTTTTCAAAGTGTTAGTATAAATCCTATAAATAAGTTCTTAAGAAAAATTTGCATAACATAGAATTATCAGTATTAAAATTTATAAAAATCTACTTTAACAATTTAGAACTAATGTAGTTGAACCATTATCCTACGTTTTAGTGAAAATTTCTCCTAAGTGTTAAAATCATGTTTCTTGAGAGTTTAGTTCCATGAAAGAGAATAACTCCTTTTATTTCTTTGAAATCTTTATTAAAACAACAACACTATGATCATGCATGAATATGAACTTGTAGCTATGTAAAAAGAATAACGCATATAGAAAATAAAAGACATAGATAATTAAATAAGTATATATATCTTAGAATAAAATTTGGAAGTCTTAACTTGCATTAAGGCTTCCCGGAACTTAGATATGGACAAGTTTCATAAAAAGAAAAGAAAAACATAAGAAAGCTTGAAGAAAAGAAAAACAAGAAAATTGTGAAAATGTTAGATTTTTATTCAAATCTTCTTAGGACTTAGAAATGGATAAGTCCAATAAAAAAAGAGAGATAATAATAAGAAAAACATGGGAGTCTTAGATCTATGTCAAGACTCCCCCGGACTTAGATTATGGATAAGTCCTAAACATGTTTTGACTTGACAAGAATAAATCTAAGACTAGAATAACTAGTCTTAATTATTTGCATGAAGTAAATAAATGTGCAAAAAAATAAAAGCATAAATAAAAAGTTAGATTAGTAAGCATTATGCTTTATGTCACACCTCAAAGGGTACCATAAACATAACAGACCACCGCATGCTAAACAAGACTTAAGAATCACTACCTCAGTCATTCAAAAGTCATGTATTAGATGCAAGGCGTTCCCTTTCGACAATAGAATACATATGCAGTTGGAGATAGATAGTTCAACTTGATAGAATGAACATAAAAACATAAACCAGAGATATCTCAGGATCAGTTATAAGATACTAAGGAGCATTCCCCTGCTAAACAAAATGTTCATATATTAGCTTTTAACAACATTCCGAGTGTTTAAGGTTTACTATGAAAGACTATACAAAGCTAATCATAAACTTCTAAGGGAAGCTCCAAACTTCGCATTACCTGATTTAGCCAGATCCAGGGACGCAACCATATGTACGGAACTACATCAAAAGGAATTTATGGGGGTATAAGCTACGCTAGCTTAGTGAGTTTCACTTCCAAAATTGAATACTTCATCATTCAATAGGGCAAGCAAGTTATATTAGACAATCATATGAAATGCACGAGCACGTGAGCACAATACATAAGACTTTCTAGGAGTCCTATGTTGAATGGATTTATGCCCTCCATTTAGGGTTAGGTGTTTCAGGCCCATACGACCATAGATTTCAATTTTTCTTATTTATATAGTGGTTGATTCAGGTGCCTATCCACTCACTAATTTTGTAGTTGATTCAAGTGCCTACTCCACTTCCACTTTAATTCAGGCCCTTCTATACCAAAATTCGAGTTTTCAGGCCCACTGGTTGCGTAGCTATTGTGCCTTCTTCTCACAAAGGTATAATAACAAATGTAATGTGACTCCACATATGATATGCATTGCAGTTTAATTATAAGATCATGACATATTATTTAAGCAAATTATAGGTGATCATAAATATTGCAGACATTTCAATTCTATACTAAATCATACAAATATTTATAACAATTCCCATTTCGATATTCTTATCATCAATTCAATCAAATATAATTCACATGCACATTTCAATTTTTATCTTGTTCTAACTCTAATGCCACTATTATTACAAGCACAATCAAGAGCATGTAATTTAAAGATAGTGAACTCACTCGGCCATGGACACCGGTCTCTAATGATAGTGATCTAGAAACAAGAATTTTCCTTCCCTGATTCAAAGTCACCTAAACAAAAGAAATACCCAAATGAGTATTTCATACCATAACTAATTCCAACTTATTACATAAAAATTCTTAAGTTCGTAATTTTCATGGTAAGTGAAAATTCCAACTTAAAACGACCATAACTTGGTCCGTTTAACTCGGAATTTCGCAAATAAACTATCGATTTCTATCTACTTTGAAAGATATGTCTATTTATAATGTTATTATTAAGTTTTGAAAATGTTTGGGTCTCCAAATGCTCAGATTAGATCTGATCAGTAGCTAAAACTTGCATTTCCGAAATTGTTTCGTGAGATTTGCATTATTTCTACCAAGTATATTATAAGTGCATGCATTATCTATAAGTTATTATCATGAATGACATGATATGAGCTATCTATATGTATTTCCTTAATGATTTTTTATTAAAAAGAATTTTTGGAATGCTTTTAATTTGCAACAATGTCAAGAACACTTGTTTGAGAAAACTAGCTTTATCTCTTTGAAAATCATTCATAATTTTACTAGAATAAAGCCTTGATGCCCTATATACCAATTCCTTCATTATCTTAATAAAATTCTTCATTTAAAGGTTGAAAAATAGATGTTTAAATGTGGGTTTTGCCTAGTGACGAATTTTACAAAATTTTAGGAAATGAAAACATTATTTGATCCTAGTTTAGAAACCTTTCTTTGTTTTAGGTTTATACTTTGATAAAAATATTTACTCTTATAAAAATCAAGTCTTTATTACATCTATTTCCTAAGGCTTCTATGTCATGCCGAAGGGTACCCTAAACGTGGCAGTCCACCGTACACAATATTAAAGCCTAGAATGACGCCTCAGTCACACGAAGGCTTTCATACTATGTACAAGGCGTCTAACACATGGAAGAGACACAGATGATGATGCATTTTATATTGATAAACTTAAGTAACAATGTAAAGGAAATATAATTCACTATACTTCAATTACAATTCATCCACATATTTCACTATATAACTATTGCAAAGCAATTCACAAAACCTAGCTAATATCTTCAAGTATTCTTACTTCCTGCCGGAATCCCGAAGTCATATTCAGCTCCAACCATCTCAGTCCCTAGGTAGCATTCTCTCGTCAACCTGTTTATTTAAACATCTATCGGAGTATAAGCTACACTAGCTTAGTGAGAATTCCTTAATTTCGTACCATAACAAACAAGTTATAAATCATCCATATACTATGCATGAACAAACACATGAGTAGACAATTATGTATGGGTATCTGGAACCCATACACAGAACAGATTTACGCCTTTCGTATCAAGGGTTAGGGATGGTATTGAAAGTCTACACGACCGCTGCTAGTCCCCGAAGCCCCCTAGGCTCATAGCACTCGACTCGGCTAGGCTCATACATGGAATGTATCATCGGTGCGCCTTAATTCCCTATGAATGAGCTCTGATACCGGGTCTCATTATCCAAATGAGTCCTCGGACCATACCGATCAACCTACGTAGGAGTAGCATGCTACCAAATGAAATTTGTCCGATGCGATGCATGACCAATTTATTTTTGCTTAGGTCAAATTATTCATACATTCATTAGAGTGATCAACCAATATCATACACATAAATAGAAATAATATGAATAGTGCAATTATCCAATCGAATCATAGTTTCGATATGCTTTAGTATTCTTTGGTATACATATATCAAAATCTCATCCATTATCCTATCCCCATTCATATCTGCTTTTATCTTGTTCCTATGATTCTAATGTAACTAGCTACAAGCACAAACAAGGTAACAAAATGAGAGGAAAACACACTCGGCCATTGGATCACTGATCTCTTAGTAAAAGTAATTCGATGGTAGGGAATCGTTAATTCGAGGTCATCTAAAAAGGAAGAAATACTCTAATAAGTATTTCATCACTTAACTAATCCACTCTATCTTATACAAACTATCAAATTCGTAATTCTCATCCTAAGCGGGAATTCCAACTTAAAACGGCCATAACTTGGTCATTTTAACTCAGAATTTAGCAAATTATATACCGATTTCTATCTACTTTGAAAGACTATCTAATTCTAATATCATATCTAAGTTTTGAAAACTTTGAAGCTTCGAAAAGATCTGATCAGTTCAAATCAATAGCGAAAACAATTTTAGAAAATTGATTTTGTGAAAGTTCATGAAGTTTCTACTACCAAAGCAAGTATACATGCAATATGAACAAGTTATTATCATAAATGATATGTCATGAGATATATATATATATATATATATATATAAATGTTCTTGATGATATTGAATAAAAGAAATTTCTAGAAAACTTTTTCTTTGTAAGACTTTATGAAAAATCAACTTAGAAAGGCTAGTCTTGTATTCTTGGCAATCCCCACTTCTTTTTAGAAAAATTCCTTGATAAAATTTATTTATTCTTGTTAAAATTAATCCTTTATTATGTATATTCCTTATGGCCTTTGTTTTTCAATAAATATTTTCATTTTACACTTTGTAAACATGTTTTTAAATATGGTTAATCCCAAAATCTGAATTTTGTAAAAATTGTTTTTGCGGTGATTCCTTTAAGTAAACTCATTTGATACTTAGAAAATTAAGGCTCAACCATACCTAGTCACTAAGAACTTCATCTCTTTAATAAAACTTTCATTTTGAGTTTGAAAAATAGGGGTTTTCATACCATTACTCCATTATTACGAATTTCTTAAAATGGAAAACAACTTAAATTTTCCTACTTTATTTCTTCTCCTTGTTCTACATATTTTTCTTAGCAAATCCCATCTCAACGTATAAAAATCATTACTTAATGATATCTATGACCTATACTCTTCATTTTTCATATAAAACACAAGTTTTGGAATTGATAAAAGGGTTTTTAAGGCATGGTCTTGAAACCATCCGAATTTCACAAAGTTAGGATAAAATTCAAATTTTATACTTTGTAATCTCTTCTTATTTTGAGAATCTCTATTAGTAGATCTATCATTTACTTATCAAAAACATCTCCTATTGATACCTATTCCATAAGCCTTTCATTTTTTCAAACAAATCCTTCATTTTTGTGTTGAAAAATGGGTTTTCAAAATTGGTCTTGGTTGAGATCCGAATTTACAAAATTTATTTTTGGACATATCTTTTGATAAAATCCATCTAAACTAATGAAAATTCATCCCTTACATATCCTATCTTAAGAGCCTTCCATACCTTAAATAAAAACTTCATTTTTGAGTTGGAAAACATATTTTTAAACTAGGCATTGGCCTAAATCCGAAAATAGAATTTTGTTTTGAAAAATAATCTTTGAAAATCACCTTTAAACCATATAAAATGAAGTCTTGATGATATATACCCATTAAGCCTTCATTATTTCAAGTAAAAATTTCATTTTGACACTTGGAAAGTGGTTTTTAAATATGGATCTTGCCTAGATACGAATTTCACCATTTTTATTTGAGTTCAAAACCAAGATCTACACTTACTATGAACATAAATATAAAAGAAATCCATGATAGTAAACTATAAACTCATAGATCTACATATAAACATAAGCAAAGTTACATAAAGGTTAGATCTACAAAATAAAACTACTTCTAGTAAGGAAATAATAATATTACAAGAGGATAATCATGGATAAGAGGAGTGTTTCATTTTGGCATCGTTATCCTTAGCTTTTAAGCTTATGGAAGGTCATTTGATGCATGAAACTCTCACTATACTTTACCTACATCAACTATGGAAGTTTTGGACAAGAGTTTTATCAAAGGATCTTGAAGAAATATGTGTGAGAGTTCATTTATTGAATAGGGGCAGCAAGCTTCTCTTATAAGAACAAGAAAAAATGAAGAGAGAAAGAGAGAAAAAAAAATAGAGAGGAAAAATGTAAGGAATGGCAAGGATTAATGTGTGAATGAGAGAGAAAGATAGAAGGAGTTTTAAGACACTTTAATGAAATGAAAAAAAAAAAAAAGAAATGGGTAGCCAATAAATTACTATAGCAGGCGTGAATTATAGAGAAGAGAGGGAGAGGAATTTAGTTAGCTTTTGACTTAGAATTATAATGTGTAATTAATGGTATGTGTAGCTTCTTTAAGAAGGATCGAAAGAGGTTTATTTTAATTAATTTGGAAGTAATTCAAAGGACAAAAGGCAGCAAAAGAAGTCAAAAATCTGCCATGAAGTGATACATGAAGTGTAGAAAGATTGAAGTGAAAAAGAAGTGATGTATAAAAGGTGTACTAAAAATATGAGTTTGTAAGAATACTTTCTTAATAAATAAAATAAAATAAGAAAAAATAGAAAATGTATTCCAAATTTTTGTAGCTCATTTTTCATAATTAAAATAAGATAATTAATTAATTTATTTTAGTGAGTTATCAAATAAGTTACCGATATGATCAAAATACGCGAATATGAGCTATAATTGATATTTTTATAACTCGAAAAATTCTAAAAAATTATTTTATGAAAATAAACATATTTTTCAAATATTTTTCAATTATTAAATTAATTTATTTTATTTTTAGCATCTGGTCTTAAACAGAAATAGATCCCGTAAAAACCCAAAACGAACTAAATTTTAGAAAAATAGAATTTTCTATGATACATAAAATATTTATCTAAAAATATAAGGTTTTACGAGAGTAGTAAAATTGTGTAATGAATAGTAGTGAATAGTATAAAAGACTAGTCAATTACTGATAGTAAAGAAATACGAATATAATCGCAAAATCAGATATTTCTGGTTATCGAAAAATTATAAAACTGATATTTTTGAAATCCTTATGAAAATACAAGTCTAACGGTATTAATGGAAACTGAGGTCAATATTAACAACCATATGAAATGCATAAGCATGTGAACATACAATACATAAGACATTTCAGGAGTCTTATGTTGAATGGATTTACACCCTCCATTCGAGGTTACGTGTTTTAGGCCCATATGACCATAGATTTCAATTTTTCTTATTTATATAGTGGTTAATTCAGGTGCCCAACCACTCACTAATTTTGTAGTTGATACAAGTGCCTACACCACTTCCATTTTAATTTAGGCCTTTCCATGCCAACATTTGAGTTTTCCGGCCCACTCGTTACCTAGCTATTATGTCTTCTTCCCATAAAGGTGTAATAACAAATGTAATATGACTCAACATATGGTATGCATGGTCAATTTAATTATAAGATCATGGCATATTATTTAAACAAATTATGGGCGATCGTAGATATTGCAGATACTTTAATTCTATACTAAATCATACAAATATTTATAACAATTCCCATTTCGATATTCTTATCATCAATTCAATAAAACAAGATTCACATATGCGTTTCAATTTTATCTTGTCCTAGTTCTAATGCCACTATTATTATAAGCACAATCAAGAGCATGTAATTTAAGGATAGTGAACTCACTCAGCCATGGACACCGGTCTCTAATGGTAGCAATCCATAAACAAGAATTTTCCCCTAATTCAAAATCACCCAAATGAAAGAAATACCCAAATGAGTATTTCATACCATAACTAATTCCAACTTATTAAATAAAACTCTTGAGTTCATAACTTCCACGGTAGATGGAAATTCCAACTTAAACAGCAATATCTTGGTCATTTTAACTCGGAATTTCGCAAATAAACTATCAATTTCTATCTACTTCAAATGATCTATCTATTTATGATGTTATTCTTAAGTTTTCAAAAATGTTTAGGTGTTGAAATACTCAGATCAGATCTTATCAGTAGCTAAAACTTGCATTTCCGAAATTGTTTTGTGAAATTTGCATTATTTCTACCAAGTAGATTATATGTGCATGCATTATTTACAAGTTATTATCATGAATGACATGATATGCGATATCTATATGTATTTCCTTAATGATTTTTAGTTAAAAGAATTTTTGGAAAACTTTTACTTTGCAACAATGTCAAGAACACTTGTTTGAGAAAACTAGCTTTATCTTTTTGAAAATCATCTATAATTTTACTAGGATAAAGTCTTGATGATCTATATCTACTACCTTTATTATCTTAATAAAATTCTTCTTTTAAAAGTTGGAAAGTAGATGTTTAAATGTGGGTTTTGCCTAATGACGAATTTTACACAATTTTAGGAAACGAAATATTGTTTGATCCTAGTTTGGAAACATTTCATTTGTTTTAGGTTTATACTTTGATAAAACTCATTTACTCTTATAAAATCAAGTCTTTATGACATCTATTCCCTAAGGCTTCTATTTTTCTATTAAAATCCTCATTTTGATATTTGGAAATAGGTGTTTAAATGGGGATCATTAGATTCGAATTTTGGGAAATTGTTTATGTGATTATTTCTTGTGAAAAACTCATTTAATCTTTCTAAAATTAAGTCCTAATCAAACCTACTCCCTAACCTTCCATTTTTTTAATAAAACTCTTGTTTTAAGATTGAAAAGTAGGTGTTTTCTTGGCATTTCACCCAGTTACGAATTTCAAAATCTTTATTGGTATTGGGACATAGTTCTAACTTAGCTTTTGTAATCCTTTTCTTGTTTTGAAAATTTCTCTTAATAAAACTAAGCTCATCTTATAAAAATCACTCCTTTATGGTACCTATCACCTAAGTCCTTCATTTTACATGAAATGTCTTCATTTTGGAGTTGGAAAATAGGTTTTCTAAATTGTTCTTTTTCAAAATCCGAATTTCAAAAATCACTTTTTGATAGAAACAAAATAGATCTTGAGTTTTGGCAACACCTTCATTAAGACTATCTTATTACAAATCTTTTATGCATGTAAGACAAGTAACTATGGTATTTTAAGTACTCTAAACAAATAGATCTACTATACTACTCATGTTATGGATGCAAATGCAACATAACCAATATGTAGATGAAAATAATAATGAAAATATGTGTACAAAATTTCTATAAGAACAATATATAACAATAATATAGCAAAATACTAGTAAATCAACTTTAATAACAAGATCTACACATTGTGACGCAAGAATATCATGCTTTAGTGTTTCCACATCCCTAGCATAAGGCTCATGGGGATTTTTAGTGGAACCACACATGTATGATCTTGCCATTACATGTTTTTAATGTAGTAAGATCAAGATGTATTACCTACTTAGTGTTTGGAGAAGGAAACTTAAAGGAAAAAAAAAAATTTGTGTGTGTGTGTTGAAAGAAAGCTCACAGAAAACAAGGGGAGAGAGGGAGAGAAAAAGACTTTACAAATGTTAATTTTTGTGAGAAATGAGAGAAAGTGAAAAAAAGGTGAAAGAGATTATATAGGAGAATAATTAGTGTTTTGTATGAATAATTAATAAAAAAAAAAAATGAAACAAAATGTGGCATGTATAAAGGGGAGGGAGGCACCAGTTTGAGAAGAGAAGAGAGAGGGAAGTTTGATTTTATTTTGTGTAATAAAATTCAAATTTTATAAGTAATTTAAGTAGTAAAATTGTATTGGAAAAGAAAATGTAATGAAGATAATGTAGAATGTAAGAAAGGTTTAAGGATTAAGAATAGATGGGTGTTGTACTTGGTGAATAGTGTGAAAGACATCAAAAGTTGATTAGATAATTAAATTACTGTAAATGAAAATACGATAAAAGGACTATAATTGTAATTTTTTTAACTCGAAAAATTATTATAATTATATTTTTAATTCCTATTAAATTTCGTTCTACGAGTCCTGATATTATTTTATATTTTCGAGTCCTGGACAGGTTTTCGAGAAAGATCCCGATCGTGTCAAAACGAATGAATTACTCCAAATTCAGACCTTTTTTTTTTTGATAAATTATTTAGGGCTATATTCAAAGCCAACTCATTTTATTTTTTGGGTTTCATTCTCGGGATTGTTGACATAGGGTTTCTAGGTCTAACTAGTCCAGGGTATTCTTTTAGGTTTCGGTTCCTGGTTCCAATTTCCGAAACCAAATTCAAGTGCTAAGAAAACGAGGGCTTACAAAGGGGCTTCATGCAGTTTTGGGAGGGGAGAGAGAGAAGTTGTTTTGATTAATTTGTGTAGTAAAATTCAAATTTAATAATAATTTAAGTATAAAATATATTGAAAAGTAAATTGTAAGGATATGATGTAAAGTTATAAGAATTGGCTGTAAGATGTAAGAATAAGGTATGGGTGGTTGTACTTGATGAATAGTGTAAAGAATCAAAAAGTTGATTAGACAATTAAATTACCGTGGAAAAAATACGATAAAAAGCTAAAAATAATATTTTATAACCCAAAAAATTATTATAATTATATTTTTGAATCCTATTTAATTTTTGTTTTAAAGAGTCCTATATATTATTTTTTCTGTTTCCGAGTCTCGGGGATTTTCGAGAACAAATCCCGATTGGGTCTAGACGAATGATTGTCTGAGTTCTGACCTTTTATGTTTTGATAATTATTTAGGGCATATTCTGGAGTTAACTCATTTCTATTGTTCCGAGTTTCATTCTCGGGATTGCTGGACTTAGGGTTTCCAGATCCAACTGGTCCTAGAGTAGTCTTTTAGGGTTTTGGTTTCGGGTTCCAATCTCCGAAACCGAATTCAAGTTGCTAAGAAAATGACGGCTTACAATTTAAGAATATTATATATATATATAAATATATATCCACATACTTATACTTAATAATATATAAAAGTTTAGATTAGGAGTATAAATATAACAAGAACATAACAACATTATAAATGAATATGGTGTTGAAAAAGACATGAACAAGTTGTTTTTTTTTTTTTTCACAATTTTTTCCTTAGTATAATACTTATGGGTTTTAGAAATAAAAACAAATGAGGTGTTCATGTTATGTTAACATGGAGAAAAGAGAGGGTTTAGATATTCACCTAGGTATATGATGGTGGATGAAATGGATGAAAGAAAAATTAGAAAAAAATTATTTGGGATGGGAATGGGCTCACGGTTTGAAGGTAGAGAGGAGAGAGAATTTGTGGAGTGGATTTGGTAGAGTTTTGTTATGGTTTGGAAAGCATGTATAAATAATGAAAGAGATAGAGGTATTTATAGAGTTTTGGAGTGGAAATTAGTGTGAATAAAATTAAATAAAAAAAAGGTATAATAGAGAGAGAGGGGGTGCCGATTTTAGAGGAAAAAAAGGGAGAGAAATTGTTAATTTTTATTTTCTAGTGAAAAATAAGTAATGTGTATGATAAGTTATGATAAAGTAGTATTGGAAATGAAAATTATAAGAAATTGGCATCTAAGGTTGTAAGAGAAGGTAGTAAGAAAAAGTAGAGATTGTGAATAGTAATGAATAGTAGTGAATGGTAACTTGAATAATAAACAAGCCAAATTGATACCAGTAGTAAAGAAAATACGCATAAAAAGGCTATATCTAATATTTTTAGATGTCAAAAAATTTTGAAACTGATATTTTATGAATCCTTATCTTATTACTAGTTTAAATATGTTATTGGATTATTTTCGTCGTTTTACGAGTCAGGATGCTATTTTTGAAAACTGATCCCATTAGGATTTGAAACGAACGAATCTTTAACGAATTTAATCTTTTTAAGTTATGTCACATTATTTCAAACTATAATCTAAGATCATTTTTTTTTATGCTATTTTAGGATTTCAGGCACAGGATTATTGGATCTAGATTCACTAAGGCTAGTTAATGACCTAGTTGACTATTAGGAATGCAACCGGGGCGGGTCGTTATAGGATATCCGCCCGCCCGCCCCACTAAAAATCCTATAGAGTTAGACCCTATAGGGTTTAAGGTCAGGTTTTGGGTTGTACTCATAACTCGTTGGGAAAACCCGACCCGATTTAATTAAAAAAAACTAAAAATTTTAGTTTAAGGAATCTACTTGTTCATTAGTTGAATGATGCTTTTCATATAATCATTTTGTTATTCATGTATTGAGTCACATGATAGGATATAAATTATATTTATAATCAATAATCACTGACCAATTATCTAGAAAAAATCGATTTCCATGTGCAACCTCCCCACTTTTTCAAAATTCATTTCTTTCCCACGCAACACAATAAAGTTTAAAAATAAATTTCTCGAATAAAATAGATATTATATATATAATGACAAATAAATCAAGAATATGGATCGTCGTGTAGTGCCATCATTTTATTATTATTATTTTTTAGTTGGTATGTATTATATATATATATATATATATGTAAGTCTTCTATTAAATAAATAATAGCTAGTGACTCTTTTCTAAAAGTATATATAAATTCCATCATTGTAATAATGCTTTCTACGATAATGCTATTATTGGTATCTATATATACATAACACAGCTCGTCAATCCTATTAAGAAGAGTTTCTTTTATATATCTATTTGGTATTTATCTCAATAATCAATGTACATTATCGGGTCAGGTTTCCTAAAAATCGGGTCGGGTCGGGTTCTGGGACAGAATGACTTGTCCCAGACCTGCCCCGTTTACATCCCTATTGACTATTTAAGGTTCCGGTTGACTTTCAATTCTAAGGTTTATGCATAAAAGCTTTCATAAAATCTAGAGATTTACAAGCCCCACTAAAAGCAAGATGGAACTGTAAAATTTTTCGTAGTTTAATATGTATTGAAAAAAAAAGTCTTCAAAATATTAATAATCGATGATTTCTTGTCATGCTCCAAAGGGTACCCTAAACGTATCAATACTCCTTGCATTAGTCTATGGCCTTAGATAGACACTAGGGTATGATAACATTAGGTTACTCAAAGGAATGTGACACGTTTATCTAGGATCAAAGTTGTATAGATTAAATGAAGCGTATACGCACACAATAACATCAAGATAATAGTCCTTAATCATCGTCTTGTCACTAGACATAATAAAACTAGTATGAATTGAAGTTTTAAACATACATAATGACATATATAAAAACTAGATAGATCCTTTTTAAATCTTCCTTCCACTTTGCCTCACTCCCCCAATCTACCCAAAAAGGTGCTAAGGCGTACCGGGGTGAAGACTCTCGTAGGGACGACCCACGGACTGCCTTTATGTAATCCCCTAGTTTTTACGATAATTTTAAGCTTAAATCTTAAATCGGGAACTCAACCAAGAACCCTAAATCAACAATTCCCTATTAAAATGTAACAGTCTAGATCCGACATTCTCGTATTTTGCAACCCTAGAAGAATAAATAAGAGTTATGTGTGTGGTATGGTGTATAATTATATAAGAAAACTTAAAAATATCATATTAGATAAAATTTCGTTTATTTCGAGTCCAATCGGATACAGTCCTCGAAAAGCATGTCCTAGGGCTCGAGAATTTAAAAATATTTTATTAATACCGTTAGATTCGTAATTTCATAAGGATTTCAAAAATATTAGTTTTATAATTTTTTGATAACTAAAAATATCTGATATTGCAATTTTACATGAATTTCTTACTACTTGTATTAATTTTTATCTCCTACATTATTATATACTATTCATTGTATAATACTACTCTACTTTATACTATTCTACATTATTTAATTACTATACTTTATTACCATTGGACCTTATTTTTTACCATTCATCAATTTTTACTTTTTACATTTTTCCATATCTCGTTTCTTTCATCAACCACTCATATTGTATTTCTTAATCATCAAAACAATTAAAGAAATAAATTTTTTCCCTTTTCCTTTACAATGGCCGGCGCTACATATATATTATATCTATTTTTTTCTTTTTTATTTAATTTAATTCCACACCAAATTTACTTCCATTCTTCTATAAATACCACCTCCTCTCTTCATTTCTTACACCACTCTTCCAACATAAAGTTACCATGCCAAAATACTCTCTCAAACACTCTCTCTAAATTCTTCCTTTTACTACCAACAAACCCTCTTTATATTTTCAAACAAATCCTCTCCAAACACTATCTACTTTACCAAAATTATAACCTTTCTTCTTCATTTCTCTTACAAATTCTTTAAGGTAATATTCTTATTTCTTTCATACAACCATGTTATGTAACTTAATATGACCATGGTGGTGTTTCCTAAACTTCAATGTTATGGAAATAACACTACGTTCATATTTTGTTCTTGTTCATGGAGATATCTTTTCTATCTTATTATATTATGTTGTTTTATGTCGTTGTTTATTTGCTACTCTTTGTTATATTTAAATATCTATTTTTCGCTTTCGTTTTAATTTATAATCAGGATAGAATTAATTCTTTGTCCGGGAGCCTTGACTCCCAATACATGACATATATGACAATACATGACAATATTTGACAATATTGTTGATGTTATTAAATTGTTATTTTTGCTTTCGTTTTAGTTTATAATCAAGATGGAATCTATTCTTTGTCCCAAGCTTTGATGAAGCTAAGACTCCTAATATTTGATTTTATTATTGTAATTTCTCTTATTTGTTATTTTGTGTGTACTATGTTATGATATATGAGTGTACTCATATTATTGCAAGATTCATAGTGTTGATCGAATAATAAGAGATGAGGTCTTATTTTACAAAGAACAAAACAAATATTATCATTAAGAAAAAGGAACACTAAACTTAAAGTTTTTCCTTAACAAGTAACAAATTTTCGACTAAAACAAACCTATCATGAGATGATAGTTTATGCCTTGTCAATTTTTTTTCAAAGAAAATCATGATTCATGTAATAAAATCATGACTTAGCTTTTAAACTAAAGGAGGATTATTTAACTTTGATAACCTCTTTTCATAAATAGGTTTTTCTTAAAAATATACTTTATAAAAATCTATAATCACTGAGAACTTACAAGTTTTTAAACCTAGATAAAAAGGGGATTTAATAGATTTAGTAAATTGGGTCCAAATGTGAGAATAGTTTTGAAAGAGAGATCTAAGGATCATTTTGTAATCATAAAAAAGGTAAAGGAATGAGAATAAAAATGAAATCTTTTAAGATGAATCTACATTCTAAACTATATCTAAAAAACTTTTCAAAGTAGAAAACATGATTTTTCCAACCATCAAGTGACATTGTCTTGATAAAAATTAAAAATTAGACAATAACACTTGAATCATGTGTTTAATATGAGTTTACTTATGTAGAAATAAAGTTTCTCAAACTATACTGATAACTAAGTATTTATCAAAAGTTTTTGAATGAGGAAAGCTTCAACATTGTTTGTTTTGAAGATTGGAATTTTCGTAATGATTCTATGATAGTTCGATTTTCAACCAAAACAACCATATATGATGAAAATGACCTTAGAAATAGATAGATCTTTTCGAATAGGTAGAAATCGGTATATAATATGCGAAATTTAGAGTTAAAATGAGAAAGTTATGGATATTTTAAATTGGAGTATCCTTCAATATGAAATTTGACGAACTTAGCAAATTAGTTAACAAATTTCTTTAGAACTTCCAAGAAATACTCATTGTGGGTATTTCTTTTGTTTAGATAACGAGAAAGATGAATTTCCATACCCTGAGGACTACTTTGATTAAGGAGATTCACCATGCACGAGTGAGTTCATTATTTAAAATTTATGCTTATGATTTTGTTTGTAAAATAATGGCATTAAACTTAGAAAAAGATAAAATTGGAAATGTACATGTGAATTATCCTTTGATGAACAAATGTTAAGTATATCAAAATGGGAATTGAGTATAATTTATGATTGTTTAGCTAAATTTTGATGTGTCTGAAATTGCTATGACCACCTTCAATGAATCAACTAATATGTCATGATATTATAAATAAATTGTACTTGCATACCATGATTGCATCACATTGCATTGGTTATTATACGTTTGGTGGAACAAATATATAATAACTAGGCTGTAGTGCTCGTAATTCTATTTGGAGGTGGATAGGCACCAGTATTAACTACAATTTTTATGGTGGTATAGGCACCTGGAATAACTATAAAGGTTTGGTTTTAAAACTATAGTCGTATGGGCCTGTAACACCTAACCCTCAATGGAGGGCGCAAATCCATTCGACATATGATCCCCAAAAAATCATATGAATTGTTTGCTCACGTGCTTGTGCATTTCATATTCTTACCTAAATAACTTGTTATGCTTTGAATTTGTTGATTACTGGTTTTTGGTAATGAATCTCACTAAGCTCATTAGCTTATCCCTTTATAGTTATCTTTTCAAGCACACTTACCTATGGCTTCAACCATGAGGTTATTTTACTCAGGTACTACTTTTCGGGATAATAAGCTCTTTGGAGAAGATAGATCTTAGTTGTAGGCATTGACTTCTAGTTGAATTTTCCTTATGTGTATTTATTAAAGACATTACTACCAGACTGTAGAAATCTTATTCCGACGGGGGCATGCCCCTTAGAATTATGTAAAAACTTAAAATTATATTTATCGTTGTGGTTTTCATTCTTAATTATTTGTGTATGCCTTCTTAAGAAACTCGTTGCAAAGATCAGTACTCTATATTGGTGAAAGTACGCCTTACATTCGGTGTCTAAACTTATGGGATGACTAAGGTTGTCATACTTAAGTTTAAATATTGAATGTGGCGGACTGTCACGTTTATGGTACACTTTGGGGCGTAACACTCTAAACTTGTGAAATCTATAAGGGTATGAGCAAACCACAACTCAGTGAAGCAACTTAACAATGAACACACATCAGCAAGACCAAACAAGTTTTATTAACACTCATATGCAAATGCATTATTCAAACATATCTTTTTTATACATACAAGTCCGGATGACCGGAATCCAAACAAGTTGGAGATTTATACCCTCTCCGACGGTTAAGGAATCAGTCGCTACATTAGTGCCCAGGAGGATCAGAGTATACCAGGTATTCTCTTTAAAAACCTTTAAAACATTTTTCGACCTGGCATACTAGGAAACTTCCCAAGCATTACACACTTCACACAAACCCCTGACAGGCGGCGTTCCTCAAACCAAGTAGTTCCTGCAGAATCCGTGAGGCCATGATAGTACATGCGGTATGAGGATTCACCATCAAAACCCCATTTAACTCATCATGGACTTAGAACAGTCATGCGTGGCAGAAGTGATCAAAAGTATGCAGTGCTGATGCAATAGAGTCATGCCATGCATGATCAATTCATTAGTATGTCAAATAATATTAATTCAATTTCTTTAGCAGCCAAGTAGTTATAGACACTCATCATATACTATCAACACCACATGCTATCACCAAATCAAGTTAACACTATTAATATAGTGTTTTATTCAATCAACAATCACAATAGCAGATATGATCTCAATTCCCCACACATTCCAATTTGTTATCTTTATTTAAGTGCAACTAAGCTACATAGCACAAATGTGTTTAAAGTCAAGCTACTCACCGGTCCATATGGAAAATCATGCATCGTAATAGTCAGAGGGGTTATCGGATAAGTAATCGAGCTGGCCTATAAATAAGAAAATAACATGTATTAATACTTTAGGTGTTAAGCTATAACTATCTTAAGTTATAATGTTATGTAATTGTCATTTGCTTTCCTTATTGGTTTTTATTGTTGGGCCTAACTTAGTTGGGCTTTACTAAAGACTTTAATAAATTATCCTAACGTGGACATAGGATCCGATTTGGGCTTTACTTAAGCTTTTGGACTTATTTTTACTTTTTAAATCCTCGTGTTAAATTGATCTGTTACCTTGTGGGCCTAAATTCTTTATTTTCTAAGTTTTGGGCTTAACTCCCTTTTCTTGATTTTAGATTTAAGAAAAAAAAATCTATGGGCTTAGGTGATTAAAAAGACATATTGGGCCATATTACTATATCATGACTATGTAACTAGCCTTTGGGCCTAGATTATTCATGTCACATCTCTTATCTTATATAGGCCTCACATCCATGCATATATAGTTAATGACTTCTTACTATATTTCTATGCTAATAACTTATAAGACATGTTAGGGCCCAAAAATCATAATTAGAAGCCCATGTCCAAATCCATAATCTTTTAGTGAGCCTTTGATTTATTCACTCGCCACTTAATCGGATTTAGAATTGAATTAGCCCATTAAACAAAATAGTCCAGTTCTAATCCATATTTATGTATTAAGGCCCATTTAATGTTCTCTAATTTCTTTCCATAACCTCTTGGTAATTCCCTTTCTTACATCAAAGGATACTTCAATTCCAATATTAATTAAATAACCAAGGAAATTTCATTTTTCCTTTACACATTTTAACTAAAGTCATGTTTGATGTTAAGCATGAAGAGTTTGCTAATTTTGCTCATTGTTCATCTAATGCTATAGTAAAAGAATAACCCTTAGAATATCAAAGTTTATAAATTCGGATCAAAATTCAATTCATATTTCCAAGGTCTTATAATCATTCTAATGGGTGTATTCTTGTTACTTTAGGCCTTCCAAGGGTTCATACAACATGTATGGGTATAGATTAATTAGGTGACATCAATTTTTATTAAGTAAAACTTATAACTAAGGAGAAAATAAAATAGTTAAATTCAGATTTCTTGGAGCTGCTCAAAATAATGAGTTCTATAGTTTAGTAAGTGTATGTTTCTCATATTCTAAACATCCTAAGGGGTTATATGATATATGTAGATGTAAAGGACTTAGAAAACGTTAATTTTTACCATTTATGAGCCATAAATAAAAAGAAAACAAAAAGTGAAAATTCGGATTTCTTGATTTTTTACAAAAACATGTAACATATCTTTTAGTATGCATGGATCTTTAGTATTTTAAGCCTCCTATGGGTTTATATAATATATCAAGGTTTAAATGAACCATAATATATCATTTCAACTAGTCATAAGAGATAAATAATGAGTTAAAAGAAAAACTAAATTCAGATCTAGGGTGATCCTACAAGAACAAGCACCATAAAGTTAAAGTAACACAAGATTCTTGATGTCCTAAGCTTCCTAGATGGGTATACAAATTGGAATGGGGTATTTAAGTAAGAAAGACATCATTTTTAACTCCATTTGTAAGGGATCCAACCCTAATAAAGATTTTAGCATTAAAAATAACATTTTGAAGAAAGTAAGACCACTTTTGGTGGCCTTAAGTTGGAACACGAATTTTAATATAACTTTACCACATTTTTGTTTATTTTCTACACCTATGAGATATTAAAGGGGGTTGGAAAATTATACCTTGAGGATTGAGGAGTGATAGTTTATCACTCCCCTCTTTGGAGTGTAGATCCAAACCTAAAAATGAGATATAAAGGATTTTTTTAGCTCTTTATCACAAAAGGTATAAATTTTAATATGGAGGTGATGTGCTATAATTAGTAGTGATTTTTCAAAGCATTTAATCCAGCAAGCGTACTGGGCCTTCTATTGTAATATAGCATGAGTCAAGTGTCGATCCCACGGAGATCTATTAACTACCAGACAGTTATCAACTAATACTAATATCTAGGCAATTGATCTTTTCAAATGATTAGATTATCTAATTAAGTATCTATATGAATGCAATGAGTTTTTGAAGAGAGTGATATATTAGAAAAATGTGGGAAGGAGCAGAATCCACTTTAAACTATTGCCAATCAACTTGAAGTCATGTTATAATGATAATTAGATTCATGGATATTCATAAGAAATTGTCAAGATTTAAAAACAGAGTTTAAAAACCTTTTAAACCACAAAAACAATTCAATAGCTCTGCTAAATAAATTATTAGTGGAATCAAAATTACAATTATAAACCTTCCGATTCTATAATTGACTAATATTTTATATTAGTATCCCCTAATTCCTTAGTGAGAAATCAATATAAAACATTGCATTAATATTCATGGACAATTTCTAAACTAGATTAAACTCCGCCGCTTCCGCAATTGTAATTTAATCTCAATTTATGAATTCATATGAACCCTAATTTCCCTTCCGAGTTATTAGAATTCTTATACACCAAAGATATGATGAATAATCAGAACTCAATATGAATATCTCATGATTCTAACTATCTTATAACATGGATTCAAAGATCATTTTAGCATGTTTAAAGCTTCATCAACTTCCCACAAAAAGAATCTAGCTACTCATGGATGATGATTCAACAATCAGATAAAAAATTGCAAATGATTTCATTATGATCAAAATATTTAGATATATGAATTGCATAAAAGGAAAAAGATCAGATATCACCAATTCAATATATCAAACCTTCACTTACAAATTCTTGAACAACTTCAATTTCTCTTCAAAAATCTCTATGGAATGCTTTAATTCTAATCTATGTATTATAGTATGATTTAGAGCTACTTAGGGTTATCTAAAAGTGAGGAGAAGACCCCCTATTTATAAGAAAAATTTCATGCAAAACATTAAATGAACTTTGCTGTTTCACTTCGTACGCTGGCAGTTATGGATCCTACGCTGGTGGCTTACAGGCGGCGTATCTTCGAATTATCCTTTGCGTAGGCAACGTACTGGCAGCCTTCAATATCGGTTACACTTGTAGGCCGCTTCTACGCCGGCGGCTTTGATGTAGATCTAGCCGGCGTATGTGATCAGAAATGAAGCGTTGGGCTAATTTATAACAAACGCCATCCCAAAGCCAGTGGCTTTGACACCGGCGTAGGCATTCCAACGGATTTGTTGCTTTAGTTTCCTCCAAGCGTTTGATGTCTTCATGTCTCTTCAGATCTTTGTCCTATACTGCCCCAACGCCGGCGGCTTAGGAGCCGGCGTATGCTGTAACTCCTTGTGCACTGGTGACTTTTCAATTCTGAGCTGCCGGCCTTCAAGTACGTTGGCTTCTTCATCTTCTATGCCGGCAGTTTTGAGGCGGCTTATAATGTAGTGGAGACTTATGCTCGACAAAGCTGGCAGTGCTGCAGTGGCCTTGAGTTTTACGCCGTTTGAACGCCGGCGGCTTTGAATGTAGAATTACCGACCTTGACTTTAATTTTTCCTATTTTCGATTCAAAGTCTCTTGTTTTGATTTATTTGTCCAAATTTGACCTAAAACATAAAATTCAATCAAAATAAGTATCCATTCTAGCTCTTGTGATCATCAATAAGTTGTATAAAATATGATCTTATCAGGAGGAGCCTTGGCTTACCTAGTGGGTTGAAGATCGTTGTGATCCCACCAATGGATTCCTTCCTTTTTAGGCCTAAGGATTCTATTTTCCTATTTTAAGATAGAGGTGGTTTTGTTGCTTTGTAACATAAAAGATAAAAGAGATAAAAAGAGAGACTTTGAAAGAAAGATAGGGAAAAAGAAAGAGAGATCCAAGAGAGAGAGAGAGAGAGGGACAAGAGGGAGAGGGAAAGGGAGAGGAGTGAGGGGAGAGACAGATTGAGGTCTTTTCTTTCTTTTAACTTCAAAAAGAAGGAGCTAGGGGACATGATAGGACTTGATCATCATGGGATGCTTTGGAAAGAGATATGAATTGAGTAAGAAGTATACTAGAATGGTACTTTGGGCATGATGGATTGGATTTGTAGTTGATATTATCATAAAGAGAGTTGACTTGTGGGATTATGAGATTATCTAAAGGATTTGGCAAGAGAAAGGGTTTATGGTGGGTGTGCACAAGTCTATATGGTGGTGAGCAAGAGAAGCATAACATTTTCATCATTCATAGAATACTTGTATTTCAATTATGAACATTGGACGAACTCATTTATTATCTGATGGATATTTAAGAACCAGAGGACAATTTTATTTATGAATTAGAGACATAATTATTTATATTACATTGTGATGCTAATTTAATACAGATAATTACTAAATCTTAAAATTTGAGTTTTCCAAATTACGCAACCAGTTATAACTAAGGGTCGAGCTATTAAATTTAGTTTGCGTTTTAAATTTAAAACTTTAGTTCTAATATTCTATAATGTTTTTGTTGAGCCCAACCTTAAGGTTTCAGTACTTATACTACAATAGTGAATTTGTCTTTATTCCATTCATAGGTCTTATCAGATGAATTTCGAGTTTTCAATATCTGTTCAAGCTACCATCTAATATTTTTAAGATCTTATATCTATAAAGGAATGCTATGCCATGACCTAATATTATATAATAAAGATTTATCTAGGACGGAAATTTTCGGGGTTTACATTTCTTATTGACATTCTAAATAATAAAATATTTACTTCTCTTCATATATATATATATTTATATGTACATGTAAAGTGTATAAACATATTAAATTTCTATTTTTATACTTAATAGGTTAGGAATTCGTGTTAATAGTTTGTGTTTTGTTTCAAGTCTAAATGCATTTATGTCTTAAAATCTCAACTCCTAACATAGCACGTTCATTAACTGTATTTAAAAATTTAAAGATATAACCCAATCAGTTTAACTAGTGTCTTCCCTGTTCATCAACTAAAAAATCTAAAATAAATTAAGTATGATATAATATAATGTTTATTGAAATAACCAGATTAAGGAAAAAAATGCTACTTCAAAAATTATTACGAAAATTAGAAGTTCAAGAAAAAAAAATCCCAAAAGCACTAGACCTAAAACGGTATCTTGAAGACACGTTGCAATATATTTTAAATCTTACTTCATTAGTAAAACATAACATTTGTTTGTAATCATCAAAATATACTTACAAATTTCAACATATGATTAAGGTAAATGTTCAAGGAATAATAGTAAATCTAATCTTTAGCCTATTACAGTTTCCTAAGTCCTTATTAAATATTTATATGTATAATCTTATGTTATTTAATCCCCATATTGATATTTACACTATATGAAATATCCTTAATTTTTTTCCTAAGGTTTAACTAAGATAATAATATTTGATATGAAAATATAGGTATATTTGAACCATTTTTAGAGAAGTAGTACATATTAAATGACAAGTTATTTGATTATAAATATCAAATTTCATTAGCAAGAATTAATTTAATTAATAAATATCAAATTACTTAGTTATACAAGTGATTAAATTCTTAAGGTCATAATAACAATAATTATATAAAATTAAATGGATTATAAGTTTAGTTAAATTAATCAAAAGTTAAATTAAATAAATAACTACACATGTAATATGTGTAATAACCAAGGACACATATCTCATTTACTCTCTATAAATGTATTTTCTATGTTTACAAACTCTCCTAAACATGCTATATAACATTAATTTTCTCTCTCATTCTGACTTAACGAGAAAATCAACACATCTAAAATCTTCACTCAAACTTTTATTACAAGATGCTCCCTCTTCCAATCTTCTTCTACAAGCTATTTTTACTCTCTCTAAAAACCTAAACACCAAACATATTTCTCTCTTTGGAATCTGTCACACCCCCATAGGGCACCCTAGTAGTAACAATGCCTGCCAAGGTCTTTCAAGAAAATTTCTGCAAGCATCACATACTATCAAGATACTCTTTAGTATGGACAATTTAAAAACAGGGTCATAAGGTTGTCACGATAAGAAATTTTGCAATACATATAAGTTCTTTACAATAAAACATCATTCATAAACAAAGGATAAGCTTTTAACAAGGCTCCCATGGGTCCGGTCTCAATTCCGGTTCCACCACTTTTGGAACCGGGAACCGGCGGTTCGGGTCTGGTTCCAAACTTGAACCAAACCGTGACGATGTCTAACCACAAGCTTGGATCCACTTTAAAGATCCTGAAAACAATAAAATCTAAAGGAATTTGAGCAAACCAGAGCTTAGTGAGATAACCTGGTTCATACCACACTTCAAACCAATGTCCAACAAGTGTTATTTACAATCATAAGCAATGCACACTCAATCATATGAAATGCACAATTTAGATGACCAAAATCTAAACCCATGTGGATTTACGCCTTCCTTTGGGCATTGAAGAACCAATCTTAAGTAGTCCATGCCTAGGAGAGACTGGGAACTAAGAAAGGGACACTTTTACAACTCATAGTTATTTATATATATTGAACATAACCTCAAACTTCTCGCTGGTAAAATCCAAGGAGGGAGAATTTCTTTTGAAATTCATTTGTTGTTTACATATATATATATATATATATATATCAATCTTACCACCGCCTCACCTTAGAACCATCAGAATCTCCCTAAGTACTAGCATCTTTTCGGCTAATACCCACACAGGTGACATCCTTTGGTACCTTTTTAGTTCTTGGGATACGAGTAATTCATGTTATCCAATTGGAGAAAAAGATCCACCGACAAAGCTTAGGACTACCATAGAATCAAGATGCTAGCACGTGACAAGGCTACTATACTAATGCAGCGTGCTGTCGTGCAATGCATGTCAGTTTTAGGTTAAGGGTCAAACAGGTCTTAGATCAGGTTATTAGCAATCATACAACATTCAAACATTCAACCATAATTATACACATCAGCATCAAGAAGTTTGTTATTGCTTTTGTTATTAAAGCTTGTTACACCTTTAAACACTATCACGCTCCAAAGAGTATCCTAAATATGATAGTCCATCACACTCAATATTAAAGCTTAAGTATGACAATCTTAGTCATTCCATAAGCTTCAATATTGGGTGTAAAGCGTACCTTCACAATCATGGAGGACTAACTTTGAAACAAGTTGTTTAAGAAGACATTCAGATAATAGTTTAAGAATGGAAATCATAACATACCATCTAAAACAGGGAAATATATAAAGGTTTTACAAATAACGAAGGGGCATTCCCCCATAAAAAGATATAGTCCATCAAGGTGTATCGAAGCCTAATCAAAATAATTACATGGAGATTTACTTAGAAGTTTAAGTCTACATCTAGTTTTTGACTTCTTCCAAAAACTCCCTAAGCCAAAAAGGTAATACTTGTGAAAAATAACCCTAAGGCTTCAAACATAAATAGGGAAAGTGCAAAAGGTATCTATAAGGGGGTAAGCTTCTTGCTTAGTGAGAATTAATTCCACAAGTAAAGTATTCAACAATCAATAGTCAATCAAGTTATTTAATCAAACAGATGAGATGCAATCAAACACGTGAGCAAACAATACATACAATTTTCTAGGAATCATATATTTGAATGGATTTACCTCTCCATTCGGTGGTTAGGTGGTCCGGGCAATGAGACCATAGTTCGCAAATGATACTTTTGTAGTTTTATACAGATTCCTACTAATGGCTAAAATGTAGTTAATTTAGGCGCCCACTCACCATTTAAATATAGGCAATCAAAGCCACAGAGTAGAATTTCGGGTTCCTCAACCTCATTACTATGCCCTTGCCCAACCAAGGGTATAGTAATGGATGCAATGTGACTCACTACATATCATACATGAATCATTTCATTTAAGTCATCATAGCATAATATTTAGACATTTTATAAGTGATCATAGAATTTGCAGACAAAACATTCCTCTATTAAATCATCAAGGATTAGCTAGCAATTCCCGTCTCGATATACTTATCATAATTTCAATCATATAAGTAAAGCACATGCGTGATCATATTTTGTCTTTTCCTAAAGTCTAATGCCACTAAACTACAAGAAAATAAATAAGTATAAAATGTAAGAATTTAAACTCACTCGGCCATAGGAGCAGAAGCTTCTTAGTCAAAATAGTTATCCGGTAAGGCAGCTCAGACTTCACGTTACCAATACAAAAGAAATTCCCGAAATGAGTATTTCTTGAAAGTTCTACTTAAACTTGCAACTCTATTCTACTAAGTTCATTAAAATTTGCAGATTGTGAAACTCCAACTTAAAATGGCCATAACTTGCTCATTTTAACTCGAAATTTCACACATTATATACCGATTTCTACCTACTCGAAAAGATCTATCCATTTCTAAGGTTATTTCATACATACAAAGCCATTTGGGTTTCTAAAAGACATGGTACAAAATCAAAACAAAAATCTTAACTTTTGAAAAACAATTTTCCAACTCATCTTTGTTCAAAAATATAGATAAGTATATAGTTGAAAGATCCTTTGAGTATATATATATATATAGACTTATATTGTATGCAAAGATTCTAATGGTGTTGTCTCAACGATTATTTTTCGTAAAACAATTTACCTCAAGGTGTTGATACTTGAAACTTAACAAATTCTTTTCTAAGTGTTTTGGAGAAACTTTATAATTTCTCAGGTTATTGTAAATAAGTATATTCTTATTTTGTTTTTATCCCAATTTCTTTTCCAAAACAAATAAATTTTCCTTTAACTTTAATCTTCTAGAATTTTGCTTCTTATGATAAAATAAAGTTTTCTAAAATTTTTATTAAGTTGTTGATAACCTATAGTGATTTTGAGTTATATATATATATATATATATATATTCCTTAAAATGGTTTTGATAAATAAGTTTCTATCCTCTTATATGTTTATTTATTAACTTTGTAAAAATAAATTTTATTTCTGAAACTTAGTCTCTTAATTTCCTTTACCGATTTTATTTGAAAAAATATCATCTTTTTAAGTTGTTGATAAAATCCATTGTTTTTGGACTCATCATATTTATTTTCTTTTTTTTTTTTGAAAATAGATTTATCATTTAGAAACTTGAGATTCATTATTTTCCTAAGTGGGTTTATAAATTAGTGAGTTGACTTTATCTTAACTTTAAAAACTAGTTTACTTCTTGTTTTTTTTTTTTTTTTTATTATGAAGTTGGAAAGACTTTAATCTTAAGCTTTTTATGAAAAATTTGTACACCAACAAATTATTTTCAATAAGCCTTAGGTTATCTTATTATGAAAAGAAGGTGTTTATTTTCCTTTATTTCCTTGGTAAGATTATCCTTATCATTTAAGAAAACTTTAGGAAAGCTTTAGAAGATGTTGGAAAAATCCATTTTTTTTTAAATTGTTGAAGACAAACTCCTTTATCTGGTGACAAGTTACATAACAAAAAAGTTTTAGTTTCAAGTTCCTCTTTTAAAGAAAAATTCCACTTTAAATATTGTTGAGACAATATCATTATGATAATACATGTATATGAGCATGTAATATGAAAATAATGAAAAATAAAAAAAGATAAGAAGCAAGATAAATAATCAAGTATTGGGAACCTTAGCTTCATCAAAGTAACCCGATCAAGTATTAGGAACCTTAGCTTTATTAAGGTATCCCGGGACTAAGAATAGATAGTTCCAAAAAGAAAAAAAAAAAAAAGAAAAGAAAAAGAAAAGCAATAATAATAATAAGCTTGTTAGTGAGCTAGTGAGCATTTAGGCTCTAAAATATATATAGATATATATATATATATAGATAGTAATATATATATAAGGTTAAGTTAGAAGTATAATAACAAATAATAATAATATAGCATCATCATAATAACAAGATAATAAAAATCGGAATTCTTGACATGTGCAAGAACAAAACATGAACATGTTATTGCTTCTACAACTCGAATGAGCTTTTGAGAAATAACACAATAGTCATGCTAAGTTACATGACATGGAAAAATAAATGGTGGAAAGGTAAGAATGTTTACCTAAAGAGAAAATATGGAAGTAGTAGTGTAAGAAAAGTTTGGGTAGTTTGTGTATGTAGAAAATGTGTAGGAAAATGGGTAGTAGAGAAAAGAAAAGAAAGATTTTTTGGCAAGAAAGTTTATGGAGTGAATTTGAGAGAGTTTTGGAATGGTAAATGAATGTGTGAAAGAAATGGAGGGAGATAGGATATTTATAGAAATTTTTGAAGTGAAAATTGTGTGAATTAAATAAATTGAAAAATAAAAATAAATGTGTGTGTGTGTGAGGAGGGGGTGGCCGGCGTGAATCATAAGGGAGAGAGAGAGTGTGTGTGCGTGTGTATTTTGTTTTGTTTTATATTTTTGTTAATTAAAAGTAATAAGTTCTAAGATTTGATGTGAATGAAGATGTATGGAAAAAGTAAAAAATAGAAATAGGTATGACAGAGCGTAAGAATAGGTGTAGCAAAGTAGAAATAGGTGAATAGTAGTGAATAATGTAGAATAGTACTATGAATAGTAGATAAGACAATTTAATACCGTTAGTAAAGAAAGTACGCATGATTAAGCTATATCTGATATTTTTAGATATCAAAAAATTATAAAACTGATATTTTTGAAATCCTTGTATTTTTACGAGTTTATTGGTATTATTGGAATATTTTTGCCATCAGGTGTATCGGGATACAATTTTCGAAAACTGATCCCGTTTGGATCTGAAAAACACTAAAAATTACTGAATCTAATATTTTTATGCTTCCTTATATTATTACAAACTATTATTCACTGCTATTTCAATTTCGTTATTTCAAGATTAAGAGCACTGGATTGCCGGATCTAATCTACTAGGATTTGATATATATTTATTGATTTTAGGGTTTCCGCTTGACTTCCGGTTTAGGGTTTAAGCATACAATCTATGGGATTACAAACACCATACAGTATACATTATTCCCATCCCCATACACAATCAGTTATGTTCATATATAGGTGGGTGCAACTACATTACAAGCACAACATCATGATAAGAATTCAAGTCGCTCATCTATGCATCTTGTTAAGAGATCATAGTAGTCTTCCAGAGACTCAAGGTCTTGATTGAAAAAACATAAAGAACTACAAGAAAATATCACTAACACATAACAGAGAAGATAGAACTCTTAACAAAGCTTAATCTTTCTAGATTCTCATTAAAAACTTCTTAACTTATGTTCTACACCATCACTTACTACTGAGGAAGGGTTGTGGGTTACCTCGCCACTCAAACTAGGCTTGTGTCTAAGCAAACTAAGGGTCAAGGGTCGCATCACCACCCAAAACAAAGATGGAACTCTACCAAAACCATCTCGTGCCCTAAAGGTAAGCTATACACGTCATAACTAAAGCGATTCTAAAATGTAACAACATAGGTTAGAGTCTAAGGTCGCGGGGACATTGTAACAAGTAAACCATGTTGCGTCTTAACAATTTGGAGGTCGTGTGCTGTTAAAAATGATCACAGCTTATGTCAAGGGCACGTTGATAGCTCAACCTCAGGCCTCAACCAAAGCTGTGCTTCATCACTTTGTTTAATTTTTTGTTGCGATGCTTCACAATGCCTGGAGCGAAGTACGTCGAGGCCTCGATAGGAGGTCACAACAGGTACTTGTGCTCCAACACAAAACATTTTCGGTGTGACATATATTCAGAGTCCGTCGCTGGCAAGTCAAGGGCTTGAATTTAAGCCGTGATAGATACTTGTTGATTAAAACTTTATCCCTTGATACTTTACTAAGTCTAACACTAATCTATATCGAGGACAAACTAAGTCACAACATCAAAAACACTTAGAACAACATCTAAGGAAAAACTAAGCCTCAGTAACAACAACAATACAACTCCTAGGGCAAAACTAAGTCTCGATAACAATAGCAACATACAGACTAACTCCAACTCACCAAAACAATTCAGATTAGATCCCAGCATCAGAACGCATGTAAAAAACCACCTAAACCATAGCAACCACAATAACACGCTAATCTAATAGGAACTCTATCTTCCAAATCTTAACTTAGATCCATCACAAGAACTTAGAGGATAGATCTACTGTTATATTGCATGTTTTGTTATTCTTTGTTCAAATAAGTTCAGAAATCCTTTGTTTAAACACAAAAAATGGATTTATCAAAACTCTAGGCCTTGACAAGCTTAGAAAACATGTTTTAACACTTTTCAAAAAATAAGGCCTACATTTGGTTTACGAGCACATCATATCTGTTGAACCAGATTCATCTTTCAGCTTTCTAAAACATGATATATGCTAAAATTATCATGGTTCCAGTAAATGATGAAATGTGCACATGCATACGGGTATTTTAACAAAGACACTTCTACAACCTTTGAAAACAAGATAAAATGAAGATATTTCTTGTAACTTCTTAAAAATAGAGTAAAACGAAGTTATCTGTCGTGCTTTTCAAGATCACTTCACTTTTCCTTTCCAAAACATAGGTAGTAGAGCTTGTAAATACGATCTTGGGGTTTTTCAAACTAAAATGTGAAGGCTTTGAAGAATAGATTATTACTCCTATGTGAGGAACGGAAGGGCTAAAGGTCAAACTCATTCTTAGAGAACTAAGGTATACCAGGAATACATCCCAAGATGAGCCGCGTTGATTGATCGCTAAGAGCAGAGTGCTCGAGGGCTAGCAATGAAGATGGTAAGGATCTTAGTACCTAAATTCCTCAATCTTCGATATAGAGGGTTAAATCCGTTCTATATACAGTTTTCGAATAACCATATATATTTATGTAATCATGTGATTGTTGCATAGCATATATAGAATATGCGCGAAAATTAATAAACTTATTTGAAATCACGGTGTAAATAGAAAAGGAATATCTCACTAAGCTTGTTATAAGCTTACACCCCCATAGGCTTTTGTTGAAGCAGGTATGTTGGTGGTCATGTTCGAGGATTAGAATATTAAGGAAATCGTTGACAAATCTTTGTGCTTTGTGGAAGAAGTGGAACCATAGGATGGATTTACTATCATGTAATTTCTTCATGAGTTATAAATGATAAGTTAATGTTTGGAGATTTTTAGGAAGTGTATTTGTATAGTTCTAAAGACATTAGCAAGGATATGCCCCTAAGAATTGTAATTGACCTTGCTTATGTTTTATATTAAGTATTCTTCTTATCTTTTTATTCAATTATTATCAAAGTAAATTGCATTACTTCGATGCATTCTCTCTGATGTATTGTACACATTGTGCATAATATAAAAGCCTTTGTGTGACTAAGGAAGTCATTCATAGGCTTTAATATTGTGTATGGTGGGCTATCACATTTAGGGTACCTTTCGATGCATGACAGACTATACAACTTGTAAAAATAAATGCTGGTGCATTTGAAAAGATTTAAATATTAAAAAAAATGAAACTTTAGAATCTTTAATGCATATAAAACAGTCATATTTTAAAACTTTTTTGGAATATTAATTAATAAAAGACCACAACCTTTTAACGTATGTAAAACATCTCATTGTATTCCCAAAGGAATATTAACAAATATACTGCCAAAAACATTTATTACTTTCAAACACAAAAGAGTTGAAAACAAGATTTTAGATTTTCAAGAATTATTTCTAAACTATTTTATTTTATCAAAGCATTCAAGATTTTAAATTCTTTTAAATTGTCAACTCATTTGTAACATACAGATTGAATAGAAAATCATGAGATGAAATAAGATAAGAGGAAGGTCAAAAGATGAGTTAAGTGAGTTTAATTTAAGTTTGGATTTACATTTGTTGAAGATGCACATGTCTGCAATTTTCTATAGATCTAACACGGCTTTTGGAAGGAGTACGTCGTCGGCGTGGAGACTGGCATAGGATGTCCACAGTGACAAATTTTCTTACGCTGGAGTTGAATGCCAGAGTGTGTGTGTGTATCAATGTTGATTTGGACCAGAAGCGTTATTGTCTAACACAGGAGTCAATCGCGCGCCGTCGTTGCCTTGGGTTTTGCCTGTGTATAATGTTCTTAACGACGCGAAGGATTTTTGTTGCACGTCGAACGCCGCCTCCTGGGTTTCTATGCTGCCAGCGTAGTTATCAAATTTGCCAGCGTAGGAGTGAAATTCTATAAATACGCGTATAAGTTCGACAGTTTTACAAAAGTTTTTCCTCTATGTTTCTCCTTCGTGAGAGAGAGCAGTCTGGTTGCTCTTGGTCTTCTAGTATGGAATCTTCATCTTAAGGCACATTTGGTCAAAGGTGAGTGATCCTAATCCATCTACAACATGTTTTCTCGGATTTATGTAAGATCTTTTAGGGTTTTGTTGTGTTCTTGAACGAAAACTTGGGAAGGATTAAGATCTCGTGTTTATTCTATTTCGGTTGGATAAGAAATGAGTTTTGTGGTCTAATCAAGTAAGTATAATGTTCTCCTATATGTTTTATACAAATTTCATGCAAGTTCTTAGGACTTTGTGGTTGTTTGCATGAAGGAAACCCTAGCTTTGGTTGAGATCGGAATTGGTGAATGTAGGTTGGGTTCTTGATGATCTAAATTGGTAAGTTGTATCTCCTCTACGATGGTTTTAATCTATGTATGATTAGATGATCCTTATACGTTCTTTATGTTATGTAATAAAGGGTTTATGGAGAAATATTCGATATTTGTGGAGTTTTGTGTGGTTCATTATTGTTTTTGAGGATATTTGTGGAGTTTGATCGAAGTAAACGGTGTGGATATCGGAGATTTCTTGTCAGTTTAGGGTTTTTGGAGAATTCATGTTTGTTAGGATATATTGATAACATGTTTATTTTTGTTGATGGATGTATATATGTTGTAACAAAATATTTGGAGTTTGTGGAATTGTTGTTGGTGTTGATATAGGAGTTTGTGGAGTTCGAGTTATCTTTGTTGTTGTTAATATCGGATTTGGGGATTTGAGTTGTATTCCTGAATTTGAGAAAGGTACGACCAATCCCTGCTTGTTATTTTTGCTTGTAAGATTAGTATCGCTTGATTGGTTATAGGGATAGAACTTTATAATAAACTTAATTCTATTTGGTTTAATAATTATCTGCTTGGTTGTGTTTGGCTTTGACCAGTAAAAACCTGGCAGATAGTGACATTGGTGAGGCACCCTGATGATTTTAGTGTAAAGTTGTCCCTAGTAGACTCGTGCTTTGATATGATTCCAATAGAAATAGGGGGAAACGGGGATGTTCAGGGAGTATCCACTCATCCATATATATAGATAATTACCTTATTTTCAAAGAGTTGGTTGTTTTTAAAGAGGAGTTTGAGTCACTTCGAGTTCAGGACTAGAGTATACATAGTTCTGAACTATGTTGATTTGCTGACTATAAAAAGATAACAAATTAATTGCTTGCATTAGACTAAGTGCATTTGATATATATACATGTCGCATGTATATTTGCATTTACTTTTAAGGATTGGAGTTATCGTACTAGGCTTCGCAGCTCGCTTTTTTAAAAATTTCAAGTACAGGTGATGAAGACATTGTATATGATATTTCGGGTTATGATCTATTCTTTTATCAAGGGGATGGCGATAGTGGGCCTAACTACCCAGCTGAGAGTTAGATTTGCAGTTTACAGGTTCATGGAAGAAGAAAAAGTATTTAGATATATTGAAGACTTGGAAATTATCTGTTTATGTTTTTATGTTTTATGTTTTATGTAAAGACTTTGGGAATAGATTGATATAGGAAGTTCTAGGTTGTAAAGAAGGTTTTTATGTAAATTGTGGTTTGGTATGTTTGGCTTGATATTGCTAACTTGTATGATTACTTTAAATTATAAGTTTATTCAGAAGCTATGTTCCAGGTTATACAGGTTATGTTGAGTACCCTATGAGATATTTTATGTGTGTTTACAGGTGATATTTAAAATTTTGTGGATATTAGAGCCTTAGCGTGTCCTTTTCAAGAGAGAACACGTGGCGGGTTGTAATACCTTATTTTAGAGTGTTACATCATCTATGGCAAAAACATGGGGATGATAGAATCCCACATCAAATCTAACAATAAAATAAAGAAAAACAAAATGTAGAACAAGAAGGGATTGGGAAAGGGTATAAGTGTCAACAAATTACATGCTAGTGTTGTAGTAGTAGTATGATGAATTCTTGGTTGTTGTTTATCTAAGTAACCTGAATGCCAATGATATGTTGTTGTGATTTCAATGTTTGATTGCGATTTATATATGCTTACAAGTGTATATCAATGATTACATGTTGAAATATGTTTGATATCATGATTATTATGTTGATTAAACATGAACACATGAAAAACATGGATAAAAACAGTTGAAGCTTTATGTAATCAATGAATTAATGGTGTGTTAATAGATCATTTGATATTGTAAATTAGTAAAATGTAATCTGAGCAAAAACCAAGTAAAAACATATGATTTTTATGTCAAATGAACGATTGAAATGGGCTAAAATTGAATTGAAACATGAAACAAGAAAATAAAGGGAAAATTAATTTTCGCATATTAATAGGTAGAACTTTGAGGAGGTGAATAGGTGAATTTTTTTTTAATCTCCTTTCATGGCACAAGCATGTTGATTAGAAAGCTTAAGATGTATACTGCACATTCATGAATTGAACTAGAACAAAACCAGATTGAATTGACCTCAATTTTGACAAAACTACTCGAGTGTTAGGTTAAATCTCCTGTTCTAACCGAGTTTTGATGTTTTTGGTTTTAAAATTAAATCAATCCAATTGTTGAACCAACCTAAAAACATGAAAAACAATAATATATAAATTTCGAGTAAAAATTTGGTGTTGAGAACCAACCTAAAAGTAAGCAAATTGGTATAATCCAATTGGGTAATATGCTAAACCAAACTTATAATGAATTGTTTAAAATAAATAAATTATGAATTTATGAAATATCCCAAACCCTCACCTAGTTAATTTAGAGATGATTTAATCAAATAATATAATAGATAGATAATTATAGTATTAAAATTGAGTTAGTAGGAATTTATATTAGATAGATAAATAGTTCAAGTAAAACAAACAATGAACTATAATTAGATAAATTTGACATAGTTAACTTAGCAAATAGAATTGAATCGAGATTTAGATTTAAAAAGTTTTTCCCAAATCCTCTATTCATTCTCAACAACTTTTCTTTCAAATCAACTAATCAATTTCTAACAAATTTTTCATTATAACTCCTTTTAATCCAAATATCTATTTCTTAAATCTTAAAACACATATTTTAAATGTTCTGTAAAGTCCTAAACCGTCTATATTTTAATTAGCTTTCATTTCCTCAAATTTTTATAATTATTGAAATCAATTACTTATTCAAGAATATCAGTTTCAAACCTAACCTCGAATTAAACATCAAATTTTTCATAAAATAAAATTTTATTTAGCATTCTTATATCAAGTTATAACTTTCTAACATATGCGTTCTCAAATTATTTTCTAATTATTTTCATAACTAAATATAATTATCTGAAAAGTTTAATTTAGATGCCTTTACCAAATATATTTTAAACTTTATCTTTTATTTCCTTTTTCCTTTTCTTTGCTACATTTTTTCTTTCTTTCTTCGATTTCTTTTATTTCTTCTTTTGGTTCTCTTTCTTTCTTTTCTTCTACTTCTCCTTTCTCTTCTCTTCCTCAAATTTCAATCACTAGCCTCAATCTCAAGAAGATTAAAGAAGAAATTAGAGTAAGGAAACAAGTTAGAAGTTGAAGATCATGCATGAATAAGCTTTAAGTATTTAGGAGGAGGAGTAATCAAGAAGATCATGCTATCTACCAAGATAAGTTTTTACTCTTTCCTTTGTTTTAGTTGTTGTTGATGCATATATATGTTGAACATGTATTAGATATATATTGGGTTTAAGACAAAATGGATGAATGATTGATATGTGTTTTATGTATGTATGGAGGAGGGTTTGATGAAGTGGTTTAGAAATAGTGATGAAGAAGAATGAGTATAGAAGTGTTAGAGACAATGAAATATAGTTGTATGTTGTCTCTATGATGTATTGATTGAAGTAGGAGGTGTATAAGTTGATAAACAAGTGTAAAAAGAGCAAAAGAGGACATATAAAATATGGAAAGTTCATACGACAATGTTTGGAATGGTGTTTCACTTTCTGATCTTATGTACAAAAATTTTCTAATCTTGTACGCTACCAGCCTTTACTTTTACACTGTCTCCCAATTTAAGTGATTCAAAATGATAAGGAAAGCTTAAAAAGAGATTTACAACTTTCATGTTTTAAGTTTTTGGAAATTATAAAACTATCAAAGCCTAAATTTAGTTGTTTCCAGCTATTTTATATCCAACAAAGTTGAAAACTTATTTTACTAAGTTAAGTGTTTGTAGTTAAATATAAAATGAATCTTTTGAGCTAAAATGAAATGGATAAATGAAAGTTGATGTGTTATAGTAGTTAATTGATATAATTAAGAATGACTTTAGTGAATTTAGATTCAATAAATAATTAGGTTAAATATACAAGTTAGATATAAAATGAACTATAAGGAGTTAAGATGAATTCGATTTAGAAGAAGACGATTAAAGAACTAAAATGCTAATAGATATTTGATGATGATCTAATGAAGTAAATGAGTATAACTTAAAAATTGGATTAAGTAATCAAGCTAGACCAACATAGACTTAAGTTAACATGAGTTTTAGCTGTAAAATGAACTTAGCTAATCAATTTATATTCAACTTGGCTTAATAAAACTAAATGAACTAAAATGAAGTAGATCAATAATAGCTAATGTCATATGTTTAATATTTGAATAATTAGGATTAAGTTAAGTGAATTAATAAGTTTAGTAACTAATTGGATTTGCCATAAAACTTAAGTATAACATGAACTAATGTAAAAAACTTAAGTTCAGTTTGGTTTAATGAAATTTAATGACTAAAATGAATTAAAATGATTGATTTTAATCAACTTGGCTATGATTAAGTTAAAATAACTTAATAGCCAATAATTAGCTTAGATTAATATGTTAATATAATATATGAATAATATGGGGAATTTATTGTTTCAAATGTTCGTTGTTGAATAAAATGAGTCTTTTGAACATGAATGTTTTGGTGATGCTTTTGTAATAAAAAGCCATAACAAAGTGAAAAGAAATACTTTGACAGACAAAGGAGAACTAATCGTATGTTGGCGAGGCCTTCATCGCAACCATGATAGGGTTCTCATTTAGTGTTTGATCAAATAGGATAATATAATGAGTTTAATATAAGTGGATAATTAATTAAATTGCTTACATGAGTTTAATATTGATCAGATATATGGATCTCTTGAGATGGTGGCTTACCTTCTATTTTTGTTTGGAATCTGAATTAATAAGGTACACAGTAACTTGCATATTGTATGATAAGACAAGCATACTAAAACGAGTTAAAACTTAAAGATGACCTAATAATTGATGAGTGTTAGTTGTGCATGTGCCGTTGAATCCGATCAAGAGAGCAGCAACCTTGTCTCGAGTGGGGCATGTTAGTTTAAGCACCTAAGCCATAACCATCATGATGCTCATAGGTGGCTTAGTGGGTAATTGATAGTATGTATGGTATAGGTGTAATATTTGCTTATTATTAAAATGATATAATATGATTTAGTTCACGTTTTATAGGGATTATTGAACTAGGTGATATTATGGATTAGGTTAAGTGAAGTTGAGTAACGACTATAAATCTTAGATGAGATTACTTTTTCTTGTAAAGTTATATCGGAGATATAAGTATTCGGACTCCTTATATCAACCCCCTGAGCTGCTGCGGTTACTCAGGAACCCAAATTTCCTAGAGGTTTGTTTTAGAGTGTGACTGCTCCAGTGTTTAATTGTTTAACTTACAAAAGACAATAACATGCTATCGCTAAATTGCAGTTAGTTAAGCTCACGTGTCACTCCGTGTGTGCTTGTGTTTTGTGTACTGAGCTTCGACTCATTATTGTTGTTGTCATTTTTCCTGGTATTGATGATTGGTGATGAGGATGATAATGTGTTGATGATGATGTGGGTGATAATTATGAATGACCCAGGTATGGGCGATCCTAGATAAATGAAAGGAAGAGTGGAGTGGATTAGGATTGTTAGCTAGTTTTGTTTTCTTTTATGTATCTATTTAAGAGCTGGATTTATTCATGAAGGTTATATTTTCTTTTGAGGGCCTGGTAGAACCTCAGATTTGTAAATAAAGCTTTAAAGCTTGTTTACCATCATAAAAGGTATTGGAGATACCTGATGGTATGGTTTTGATTTTGGAAGTTGATCTACTCATGAGAGTAGAATATGTTATGTTTTTATAAAGTTGATTTCTATAGTTAAATCCAGTTACATGAAGAAATTAATTTTATCATTTTATGAATTTAAAATTTAGTAGCAATGTTCACGATAAACAAATCCTTTTAGAAGGCCTATGCATGTAATCCTTGAAGTATTATAGGTGGCTGAGGGATTTGACTTGCCGAATCTTTGTAGGGTGAGTCGAGTCCTTACAATTTAATTAAATATATATGAATTAAATGTAAATGATATATTTTTCTCATTAAAATATGAATTTTAAGTTGAATAATCAACTCATGTGACTTTAAGAATTTATAACAAATAGGTGTAAATAATGAGTTATAATGTAAGTTTAGACTTAATAAGAAATGAATTAAGTCATTTGGCATACTTTTAGGTATAATTGGCTCATTTATAATATAAATGGATTAAATTAACCTAATATGGACTTTCTAAATTAATTAGAGGCCATTTGCTTAATGATAAATTATTTAACTAACATATCATTTGATATATTAGTTACTATATGATAAGTGTCACGCCCTGAGGGGTACCCTAAATGTGTCAGTTCGTCGTACACAATATTAAAACCTAGGAATGACAACCTTAGTCACATAAAGACTTCCATATCATGCACAAGGCATACATCAAAATAAAGGAAATGCATCGGAGTGGCACAATTTATGATGATTACAATTAAGTAGCAAAGCAAGAGAAATACATATCATTAAGCATAAATAAGGTCAATTACAATTCTTATAGGCATACCCCTGCTAATGTCTTCAAGTCTACATATATATTTCCTAGTGATATTTAAAATATTAACATATTATATACTACTCACAAAGAAATTCTCAAGAATGTAAATTCATCCTAAGCTCTCACTTCTTCTATAAAGCTTGAGAATCCACCAATGATTTTTTTAATGTCCCAATCCTCGAATGGAGCTACAAGCATATCTATTTCAACAAAAATCTATGGAGGTGTAAGTTTACAATGTGCTTAGTGAAGTATTCCCTTTATTCGTATTGTAATTCAAACAAGTTTATTAATTTTCACGCATATACTATGCATGTTATGCAACAACCATATGCTACAAACAATTATGTATGGGTATCCATAAATAATATATAGAATAAATTTACACTCTCCATATCGAAGGTTAGGGAAATGGTAGTTAAAGGTCTATGCAATCTTCATTGTTAGTCCCTGAGCACTCTGCTCATAGCAATCAATCGGTGTAGCTCATCCTTGGGATGTTTCCCCGGTATGCCTTAGTTCCCTAAGAATGAGCATAGTTGTGGGCATTTTCTAATAAGCTCGGTCTCAGACCCTTATGATTCTTCGTGTAGGAATAGCAGTCTTCAATATGTGACTCAACAAAGGTGATGTGTGCCCATTTAGTTTATATCAAAGCCAAATAAAACTAAAGAATACTTAATGGTGATCAAGCAAATGTCATACACACATAAGTAACATGTAATATTGACAATATCCTTAAACAATTAATTGTTGGTTTCGATATGCTTAAAATCCCTTGTTATACATTAATAAAGCACATACATAAGTACCCATAACCCTATAAATGTTCATTTTATCTTGTACTTTTTAATTTAGTGCAACTATCTACAAGTACAAGTAAGGTAACCAAATCATCAGAGAAAACTCACTCATCCATTAGAGCAATTCTTAGTCGAAGTAATCCTTCGAGAATAGCACGTCAATCTTCTTGTCACCTAAACAGAAAAAAATACTCGGAATGAGTATTTCATAGAAGTTCTACTTAATTTTTTAACTCTATCTTATTATTCTCGTCAAAATTCGGATTAAAGAGAAATTCCAATTTAAAACGGTCATAACTTGCTCATTTTAACTCGGAATTTTGCATATTAATAGTTGTTTTCTACTTACTTGAAAAGATCTATCTATTTATAAGGTTATTTTTAACACTTAAGGCCATTAAGGTCTTGAAAAATAAGGTTATTCCAAAGTTACTTCACTAAGCAAACATATAAATATTTCTAACTTTGAAAATCATTTAGTATTGACAACAACTCATATTATATACATGATCCTAGTAACCGTGAACGTACGCCTTACACCTGGTATTGAAGCTTATGGGATGACAGTGGTAGTCATACTTAAGCTTTAATATTAAGTGTGGTGGACTATCGCGTTTAGGGCACCCTTTAGGGCGTGATATTTATAAAGTTTTTCGCAAACATTTTTGCCATTTTCATATTTGTCAAGTTTTACACTTGTGCTCATAAGTGTAGGCCTTGTTTTATAATTATCCATTTTGAATCTTTTCAAGAGTTCTTTAATATATTTAGATTGATTGATGAAAGTTACATTTTCATATTGCTTTATCAGAAGACCTAGAAAATAATTGAGTTCTCTCATCATGCTCATTTTAAATTCATTTTTCATGCACTCAACAAATTCATTTATAAGACTTATAGTAGTGGCTCCAAACATAATATCATCCACATAGATTTGCATAATCGATGTGTTTATTTTGTGATTTTTTATAAAAAGAGTTGTGTTAACTTTTTCTCTAGAAAATCCTTTGTTTAATTGGAAGATACTAAGTCTTTCATACCAAGCTCTAAGAGTATGATTGAGACCATAAAGATCTTTGCTTAGTTTGAAGACAAGATTAGGGAATTCATTATTTTCAAAACCTAATGCTTGCTCTACATAAACTTCTTCTTTTATAAAACCATTTAAGAAAACATTTTTGACATCCATTTGAAAAAGAGTAAAATTTTTTAATGCAAGAAATACTAAAAGCATTTTAATGGCTTCTAGTCTAGCAACTAGGGCAAAGGTTTCATCAAAATCTATACCTTCTTCTTGATTATATCTTTAGTTAATAACCGAGCTTTGTTCCTAATTATTATTCCGGCTTCGTCTAGTTTGTTTCTATAAGCTCACTTAGTTCCAATAACTGGTCTACTATCAGGTCTAAGAACTAAGTTCCAAACTTCATTTCTTGTAAATTGGTTTAATTCTTCTTGCATCGCTTGTATCTAGAATTCATCTTTTAAAGCTTCTTCCATATTTCTATGCTCGGCTTGACATAAGACAAATAGATTACTCATATTTTTTAGGAAAAATCTAGTCTCTATCCTATTAGAAGGTTCACCTATTATTAGATCCTTTGGGTGTGATCTTGTATATTTCTATTCTTTAGGAAGATCATTGTCAACACATTCATTCACAACATCTTTTTTATGTTCATCTACTTCTTTATTATTATTTTCAAGAGAAAACTTATCCAAATCAGCACAAATATTATCCACATCATCACTTGAATTTATATGAGTCAAAGAATCATAAAAAATAACATGGATAAATTCTTCTACAACCAATGTTATATTATCAAACACTTTATGTGCTTTGTTAGTTAAAGAGTATCCCAGAAAAATGCATTAATCACTTTTAGCACAAGCTTAGCTATTTGCTCTTTTCCATTGTCCAAGATGTAATATTTAGTGCCAAATGGATGAAAATAAGAGATGTTAGGTCTTTTTTCCTTTCCAAAGCTAATAGGGATTTTCTTAAGAATTGATCTTATAAAAACTCTATTAGATATAAACTTGCAGTGTTGACAATTTTAGCCTAAAAATATTTAGGTAAATTGTTTTCATACAACATGATTCTAGTCATTTCAATTAAAATTCTATTTTTTCCTTTCAGCTACACCATTTTGTTATGGAGCTCCAAGTGCTAAAAAAGTATGTTCAATTCCATATTTACTACAAAAACCATTCATTTCATAATTTTCAAATTCTCCCCATGATCATTCGAGTAATATTAAGACTTTTTTCATTTTGGACTTTCTTGCAATATCTAAAAAAGAAATTGTTTGTTTCATCTTTAGATGTTAGGAAGAAAGTCTATATGTATCTAGTGGAGTCATCAACAATAACTAAGGTATAGTTTTTGCCTCCTAAACTTAAAGTTTGAGGATGACCAAATAAGTCCATATGCAACAGCTTTAATAGCCTAGAAGTGGAAACAACATCTTTAGACTTAAAAGAAGTCTTAGTTTGCTTGCCCTGTTGATATGCTTGACAAATCTTGTCTTTTTGAAAATTTATTTTTGTAAACATTTGACAAGATTCTTTTTAATAAGTTTGAAATTACACCTATGCTAGCATGTCCTAATTTTCTGTATCATATCCAATTATTGTCATTTTAAGAGTAAAGAAAAGTTTTATTTGATGATTTGAAATCATCTAGATTGATTTCGTAAATATTCAATTTTCTATACCTTTCAAAATAAGCTTAATTGTTGTCAATTCTTTCAATAGAATATTTATTGGCAAGAAATGTCATCCTAAAGCCATTATCACACAGTTGGCTAACACTAAGTAAATAATGTTTTAAACCATCAACTAAAAGTACATTCTTAATAATTAAATCTTTGTTTACTAGAATGTTACCTTTACCAAGAATAGTTAACTTCCGATTGTCTCCGAAGGTGATAGCCCATTGGTTTTTCAAGTCTAAAGTTGTGAACTTGGATGCATCTCCAGTCATGTGTCTAAAGCAACCACTATCTAAATACCATTTGTCGTTTCCACTTGAGATTCCAACAAAATAGAGAATTATTTCTTTAGTAACCATTTGAGTTTGGGTCCTTTTTGATTAAGTGTAACTGATTTCTCTTTTAGGAACCCAAACTAGGTTGCTTTTATGATTCAAATGCATGGTTTTTCTTATTGCACAATTGCGTGCAATATGGCCAACTTTGCCATTATAGTTGCATGTCCCATGAGTGCCTTTTACAAATCGAGTCTTATAGGGCTTGTAGCTATTTTCTCTATTATAGTCAATTCCATATTTATTTGAATCAAACCTTTAATTTTCAAGACATGTGTTCAAGTTCTTTTTCCCATTAGTAAACTTGGCTATAGTTACCTTTCAATCATTTAAGCTAACTTTTAATATAATATTTTATTTCTTAGTTCCTCTTTTTTTTCTTTTTTTCTTTTTTTTTTTTTTTTGCATCATTGCTACTGTCAGCACATGCAACATTATCATCCTTATTTAAGGTTTTAACTTCAAGATCAAGCAAATCATTTTCAATTATTAATTTCTCATTGATCTTACTTAATTTATCATTTTGCTTTTCAGCTTGCTACATTTATTATTCATTTTTTATTTTCCAATTTTAAAATATCAATTTCTTCATCCAACTTTTCATTTTCTATTTTAACCTCCTTATACTCATTTCAAAACTCATCCAATTATTCCTACTTTTTTTCATTATGGTTTTAAGCATGCTATTCTTTTTCTCCACTTTTATCAATCTACTACATACTCTATCATACATTTCACATATTTCATCATAAGAAGAAGAAGATGGAGAACTTACTTCATCATCTAATGCCATGAAGCACATGTACTCATTAGAATCACTTGAGTCATCACCACTCCAAGTGGCAATGAGAGCTTCTTCTTTGGATCCCTTGGATGCTTTCTTGAGCATCAGATAGTATTGTTGAATGTGTCTCAGCTTGTAACATTTATAGCAAGTTATCACATCCCTCTTTTCCTTTTTGTATCTTGAGGAACTACTGTCATCATCCTTTCTTTTTGTCTTGATATTGAACCTTATGAACTTCTTGAGCTTTTTGGCCATCAAAGCAAGTTCCTCATTATCATCATCATCATCCTCTTCACTGGAATCATGACTTATAGCCTTTAAAGCAATCTCCTTCTCATTTGATTCCTCTGCTTGCTTCTTAACCATCTCATGTGTTTTGAGTGCTCCATAGAGCTCCTCTTTACTCATAGCACTTAAATCTCGAGCTTTTTCAATAGCAGTTCTCTTTACTTCCCGATCCTTAGGTAAGGACCTAAGTACTTTAGAGTTTATTTCCACATTAGTGAAATTCTTTGCAAGCACACTCAAAGGATTTATGGTGTTGATGAATCTATTATGTGTCTCATCTATATATTCATTTGGAAGCATTTTGAAAATTTTAAATTGTCCATATAAAAGACTTATTTTTGTATCTCTTACTCTTGAAGTTCCTTCGTATGTCTTTTCTAATTCCTCCCATATATCTTTAGTGGATTTACATATACAGATTCTATTGAAATCACTTTCATTTAGCCCATAATGCAATATGTTCAAATGTTTTCCATTTAGATCTAATCTTTTCCAATCTTCTTCATTATAATCTTGTTCTTCTTTTCCTCTAATAATTAAAGGCCATTTTCTATTACATTCAATATTAATCTATTTTGAGCTTTTAGAAAGTTTTTTATTCTATACTTCCAATATAGATAGTTACCCCCACTTAAAAGAGATGGTATATTAATAGATTGACCTTTTAAAAACCTTAGTGCATTTGATGCCATGATCTTTAGTCTATATGCAATTAGGCACATGAAAATAGAGTGAAGCTCAGATACCATATAAAAATGCACTAGAATACTCAAAAGGGGGTGAATTGAGTATTTACTCTAAAATGCTCAAACAATAATTTTTTGCGCAATAGACCAAATAAAACTTTAATAGCAGCGCATAAGGCAATTGTAGAGTACTAAAAGGAATATTAAAGAGATGAGGAAAGAAAATATAAGCCCATATTTATATGGAGTTCAACCTGCTTCTTACTCTCTACAATCCCACAAATCGCCTCCAATCAGAGGACTTCACACACTTTATTGATCTCAATCATACAAGGTTAAATAGAGCAGTACACTAGTTTATAACACTCAAGAAATAAAATATTTCATTCTCTTTGAAGATGATCTATTACAGACAACAAATACAAGAATAAAGCACTAAGTAATTTTCTCTCCCTCTGTAGATATTGCAAATTAATGAATAAGAATACAAATATAATGAGAGAATTTTTTGATTTGTTAGTTTGCATATAAAAGCTCTTAACTACTTCTTCTTAGTTCTGCACCGCTCTATTGAATCTCCCAAGAAAAGAGTATTTATATATTTCAAAAGTTTAAATGTTTGTTAGATATAACGTCTTGAATTCATCAAACATTAAATGCATGTATTAGCACTTTCATGCTACATCGGCTCATATTTTAAACTATCATGTCTCATACTTATCATACCTTAAACTTATTGTGCCTTGGATTTAACCCTTGACTAAGGCTATGCTACTTTGAACTCATCAAGCCTGAAATTTGAGCTTGTTGCACCCTGATAAATGGACTTGTTGAGCCTTCGATGAGATCTACGACCAAGGCTATGCTCAAAGATTTTGTACCTGCTTATTCCTGCACAAACTCTAGAGAAAAACATATACAAAAACACACACACACACATGTTCATCCTTAGTTGTTTGACTAATTAAGTGTAGTTTAACACAACTGAATAGTTAATTGTGTAACTAATTCTCTCATCAAAATTTATATCGAACATACAAGTTCAACAACAACTTTTTTATCATGCGGATCCCTGTTAAAACCTTTTTCATCGGACATGCTTTCTTCAACTGAGTGTATATAGAGCTAAAGGAATTGTTGTCAGTTTGACACATAATAAACGTTTCTTGAGCAATGAAAATGCAACAACTTTTTTATCACTAGGATCCTTTTTAAAACCATTTTCATCGAACATGCTTTCTTCAACTTAGCGTATACAAAGTTGAAGACCACTTTATCTTTATAGTAAGAGACATTTGCTCGAAGGGATGAATGAAGAGAGGATGAACAAATTCTTCAATGTAAAAGTATAGTTGAACTCGTTTCTTAAAGAGACGGGTTTAGTAGAAGATGAACCCATCTCTTCATTGAAATTTTTGTAATTTTTTATTAATTTTTTTTTTTTTTTTTTTTTTTTTGCCTTAACCCTTAAAGCATGTAAAACAAAACAATCTCCTATGGTTAGAACGATGTTCCACCACAAGATTGCATAAGACATATGTCCATGAGCTGGCAAGAATCACTTTTTAGTAAAGACCTCCTCCTCAAAGATGCATTACTACAACAGACACTCCTCGATGTTGGTTATTTGGTTATATGGCGCTTTTGGCGCTCATTAGTGAAGAAGATGCCCATTTTATTTATGGTTGGCACATCATGTACATCCTCATCATATGCATCCTTACTAATGCTATCTTCGACTAACTAATCATAAATCACAAATTTTAACTTAAATCTCAATTTCGCAATAGCACCCATTTCTCATTTGTTATACTTAAATTGCTATAGTTTTACCCAATTTAAATGTTTGAATATTATTTTACTGATCTTAATTTTTCTATTATTGGAAAATGTGATGTTTCAATTGTCAATTTTTTTATTGTACTCTTTTTGCTATTGTTTTCTTTATTTTTAACTCATAACAATAATAAATATCCTTGGAAATTAATGAAGTGGAAAACACAAAAAAATGTATTTGTTACGCGAAATTAAGCTCTTAAAAGCATTCAGAGACATGCAAATAAATGAGTGGCACATGGGAATGACATGTGATAAGAAAGAACAAAAAAAAAAAAAAAAAAAAGAGGAAAACACGTGGAACATGGCATGCTAGGTATGTAGGTAAAAATGGATTGAGTAAGCAAAAGCATGCGACATGCACAGAGTATAAATTTTGGCACATGATCAGCATTGCATGACATGGCATGACAAGACTACTAGGCCTAGGTTGCTAAAGCTTTCTTTCAAACTTAATTTTAAATGCTTTCTGACTACATCTATCGAGCTAAACTTAGGTTTAGATTCAAGATATTCTATCTAATATAGACTTAGGGAAGTTTAGCTGTTACATTTAATAAGGCCAAACCATAGGTTTGGTGCAAGGACATTTGGACTGTAATACTTCAAGGGTTCGTTCGGAGTAAGTTATATGTGAAATTTTAGGACTTCATGTGTAAAGATTCCTCCCTTACTGGTTGATGATATGCATCAATACCAATGTTGATTTTGATTGATTATATGAATGGTTTTGAAATCGGTAATATTTCATCAGTTGGTCTAGAATAAATTAGGCAATAGAGAAACTTTAAAAGTTAGTATAATGTAAATTAACATAAAAGGTTGACTTACAATTGTATTAAAACGAAAAACTTCTGGTGCTAATATTATCAAGGGGCATAAATATAGCATGTTAGGAAGTCGGTGCTATTTATTTTAATTTTGAATGGACTTGCAACTTTGAGAAAGTTAATCTGATTTGATATTCCCCTCGATATGTCAAAACGAAAAGAAAAGAAAAAGGCATAGAGTAGAAGGAGACGGCAGAGGCATCATGGGGACAGCCGAAAGTAGATAGCTTAATGTGTAATCACGAGTTTCATGTCAAGAAGAAAGAATGGGTATTAGACAGTTTAAACACGATTCTAATTACTGGCTATTCAAGCACGCGATGCCGCGTAGAATATATATGAATACCTCAAATCTAATCTCTCCCCAATAAAAAACTAATAATAAAAAATAATAATATTATTAAATATTACTTCCCACGCATATGTATATATAATAGATTAATTCCCATAATTGAACATGTAATAATAATAGGTATCATCAATATTTATTTATTACTATATATATATATATATACATGTTTTATTAAATATCTATACAGTTTATATATGATTAGTAGGCGATGCAGATGCGCTGTGTGTGAAAATTGAAAACATCACTACCCTAAAATAAGAAGCAGTTACCATGCAAAATAAAGAGGAAAGAGAGAGAGTGGGAAAGAGAAGATAAAATATAGTAAGTAACAGATTTTGATTTATTGCCATGAATTAATAGGATTTACTTCTTAATAATAATAATAATAATAATAATAATAATAAATAAGTAGTCAATAAATATCAATAATTTATATGATAATTATTGGGAAAGGAAAATCATTTAGACCCATTGATTGATATTTATGTTACTAGGTCACACAAAGGTTTTAATAACCATATTTTAATACTTTTTTCCGTCCCTACCTGCCGACTTTCATTTCAATTCCACTAATAATATTATTATATAGAGCATGCGACCATGCGTGACTATTGGTGTTAAACTAATCGTGTTGAACTGTCATACCATCTTATGATATCTATTAGAAAAATAGTAAAGTTAAACTTTGCTTTTTCAAAACCTCGTGCTTCTTTCTCGATATGTATGATTAAATAAAGGGGCTCTCATAGATCACTTTGAATTAATAATTTTATAGGAAATCGGATCTGAATAGAATCGAAATTTTCATTCCATTTCAATGACATTACTTGAACACAAAAAGGTTTGCCATCTTTGTTAAATAGAGAAAAAAAAAACCAAGAAAATGAGAAAAAGGACTTGTGTGCATTTGTATCAACACAATAACTGCAACAGAAAATTATATATTCCAATGATTTAAGTCATATCTATCTATATATATCACTAATAAAATGAAACTAATATGGAGTCTTTTCGAGTAGTCCATAAGAATGTATATTGCATGTCATTGTCAATTTTTTATCATTACAATGAAATGATTCGAATCTATAATTTCTCACTTGATAGGTTAGAGGTGATGTCATTAGATTATAAGGTTATTGACCGCAAATTATTTGTTAATTATTGATAAAAAAAAACCTAAAATATTTATTTTTTGGATGTGATTATTGTTAGTGTTGCTAGAAAAATGAGAAGTGAATCCGCCATGTACAATTCTTACTGATGTGGATCATAATCTTTAGATAACCAGTGAACAGATTTTTAATTTAATCCGGAATTGTCATTTCATATTTTCCGTTTATTTCGTAGGCCATCACTCTCACTGCCAAAAAAAAAATTTGCAGAACACTTTTATTTTTTCCAATTGCATACAATGCGTGAGTGCCATTTGTTGTACGGACAAAATATTTGTAGCAAAATGCTTTTTATGCAAAATGCTTTTCATCTGATATATGAAACGGAGAACGTTATGAATGGAAGCTTGATTACGTAAAACAATGAAGTTTGGTCTGCACTCAACGAAAAGAAGTGTAAAAGGAATTTTATTATAATTTCATTTTTATTCATGATTCATGTGGTGAGTTTTAATCCAGTAGAAGCTAGATGGGAATCATAAGACTGGACTCATGTGTGAGTGCTAGGCCTATAAAATAGAATACAATTAGTGATATACTAGAATTAGGCTTGTGTGATGACTATAATGCTTAAGTTTGTCAGCATGTTAATATAGAAGTAATTAATGAATATAAGAGAGAGTTTAAATGACATTACCCTTCCTAGAGAGTGGAAGAGCGTGTTGCAGGACTGTGAGCGGTTGGCGAGAGTCACAGTAGTTTTAGGGGTGGTTAATTGGTACTTTGAACTAGAGTAATTGGCATCCTAGTGAAGCTTTGGCCTTATCAACATGGGCTCTGAACCATCAACAATATATAAATTGTAAATATATATATTTAAATCGAATTTTTATTTCATTCAACCAGAAGCATAGTTTGGGATGAACTGATTTAATATTGATATCAATTAACAAATTAATATAGCTTAAATACAGTATTAGTCCATGTAAAGTTCTCTCTAAAAAAAACTATATATATATATATATATTATCAATTGTTATAGAAAACATGAAGATGAATTGATTAGTTACATTTATGGCTGGATTAATTCCGTATGGCACCCGACATTTGTTTAAAATGTCCTATTCGCGGCCATGAAAGTTGTATTTCATTTCTCTTACATTGATTTGGAATTTTCGTTCGTACTAAGATATCCCTTCGTGAGCTGGAAAGTTGGAACGAGACCTAACATGTATGGAAGAAAATTTTTCTTTCTAATACAATGATCCATATGTATGACTTGGTCCTGCTTTGAATTTTGAAATTGCAAACATAACCCTACTATGTTTTAGGTGCAGCACAGCAGCCCTAAAATCTTAAAACGTGATTTTGTCTTCTGTAATTTTTAGAAACATGCAAATTAAACTTAAAACATTGCCAAAACCCAAAACTTTACTGTTTTGTTCTTTTTTGTATTTACACTAGCATGTATTAGTAGTTCAAGGATCATTTGTATATTTTCTAAAGTTATAGAAGAGTAAAATCACACTTTAGAAAATTCAAATAGTGTTATTAATAATCAACCAATAGCTGGGTGATTATTTCTATTATTATTACAGCATGTGAAACCTATTAAACATTATGTATTTTTCCCAATTAGCCTAATAAAATGGTGTGCTGACAAAAAGAAAAATTAATAAAAAAATGGAGTTATTAGAATATAGAATACTTTTTAATCCTGATCATTTTTCTTGTGGATCGATATTTTATTTTATTTTTTAATTATAAGATATCTTCCATTTGAGAGATCATGACTGATGTTATTAAGTTAGAAGTCTATTACAAAAATATTTAATTTGGAGATAAGGCTAAAAACAGTAGGCTATAGTACAAATATTTCCATTTGTATTACAATATTGGACTGATATCATTAAGAGTTAGATGCCCTGGCACCTAACATGTACGTAGACTTCCTTTTCTTTCCCTTGAACAAATATACTTCCGCGTATTGTGGTTAGGTTGTTTACAACTTTTATTATTCTTCGATTATTCGTTGTACGTGCTTGACAAGAACAACGTATAGATCAATTACGATTACAAATTTGTTGATTGATGCTTTTAAGAAATATTTAATTAGTACTCACTTTTCTTTTAATTGATGCATAATAATACCTGATTAGTCGAGAAAAAAAATAATAAATGGAGGTAAAAAACTTTTGTCCTCTCAACCAAAGCTTGATAAAGCTTGGAGATGTGAATGTCAATTAAAATTACCATGAAATTTAATATTCTAATATATATATAGCTTAAATAAACCAAAACCCTGCAATGCAATTTTATACGGTGCTCAATATCATGCAATGTGTTCTGATGTAGAAAAAGTAGAATCATGATTCTATTTTAACTTATATATTTAGAAATATTTATTATTTGCTGCACATTTTTACTAGCTTTTAGCATAAACCTATTATAGGTATTGTCTTTATAATTCAGCAGTCTATTCAGATTATTGAGTATATCTCCTTAGAAGAGGAATGGCTTGGACCTACTCTCTTTGAATTTTCCATAGTGAGAATGTAGATGAAGATGCGGTAAATGATGATATTATCATGGATAAAGGGAGTATTCCACTTGAATATGCACCCTTTGAAAATCAAGCAGATCAAGAACTTTTGGAAGACCTTGCCACCAACATGAGTGATCCCGAGAGGGATGATGTTGATAGCGAAGATGAAAGTAAAGCATTTGATGGGGAGCGATGGATTAGAATGCTTGAAAAATCAAAGAGTCTGGTGTCTCCAAGCTGTACAATGTTTTCTTTTTTATCAACAGTACTTCAAATGATAAATCTAAAAGTTGACGGCAAACAGTTAGTGAAATTATTCAACAATTGGCTTACTTTATTGAAAAGTTTGTTCCCAGTTGACAATTTGTTATCATCATCATACTACGAAGCACGAAAGTTGTTGAAGCAATTGGGCTTGGATGCAAACACGATCTAAGCATGGAAAAATGATTGTGTGCTATTCTGGAAAGAATTTCAAAATCTTGATAACTGTCAAGTGTGTAGTGAAGGAAGGTGGAAGCTTTATTCAAGGAAATAGAAAACAATACCGGTTAAGGTTCTATGGCATTTCCCATTAATTCCAAGATTGCAATGGCTATTCATGTGCCGGAAGACGGTTCTAACGATAAGATGGCACAAAGAAAATTATGTATCGGTGAAGAGTGTGTTGAGGCATCCCGTGGATTCTGACCAATAGAAGGGATTAGATGGCAAATACTCTTGGTTCGTGTCAAACTCCTGAAGTGTGTGGCTAGGAAATGCCACCAATGGGTTCAATCCTAATGCAAACATTAGCACAACATACAGTGTGTATCCTGTATTGTGTTTGTATACAATGTTCCATCATAGCGATGCATGAAGGAGCCATATATGATGATGTCCCTTTTAATACTGGGGACATTGATGTATACTTACAACCCCTTATAAAAGAGTTGGAAGAATTGTGGGCAAGTGGGGCAAAAACACTAGATGTAGAGGAAGGACAGACATTTCGAATGCATGATGTATTGTTATGGACTATCAACGATTTCTTGGCATACGATGACATATTAGGCTGGACAACCAAGGGTTACAAGGTATGTCTTATATGTAACATCCAATACATTACAGGCATTCAAATAGTAAGTTTCACTAAATGGGCCATAGATGGTTCTTGCCTCCAAGACATAGACGGTGCCGTGATAGTGCAAGTTTTGACGGCACCGTGAGAACAAGAGCCCCGATCAAGGGATTTCACTAGATAGATAAAGTGGATCAGTTCGGTCGGTATGAGCATGTGATGTTAGGAGAGTTGCAAGAGCAACTCTATTGTCGAAGGAATGAAGACGACACAAAATGGTGTAAGAGTTTGCTCTTCCGGTTTCCATATTAGAACGAACTGCACATATGGCACAACGTTGATGTGATGCACATTGAAAAGAATATATGTGATAGCTTAGTGGGGACTATTTTTTTGTCTTAAGGGCAAGTCCAAAGACATGGATAAGGTGAGACTCACTCTCCAGGAAATGGGTATTCATTCCAAGCTACATTTGCAAGAATGTGGCAGACGCATGTTCAAGCCACCAGTTGCATATACACTATCAACTCGGTAAATGAGAAAGGTCTATATCTCAATTAGGGATGTGAAGATTCTAAATGGATATGCTTCCAATAGGTGCTGATGAAGTAAGTTTCAGGGGTTTGAAGAGCCACGATTGTCATGTTCTGCTACAACAAATCCTCCTTGTAGTCATTTGTAGGTTTATCGATAAACCAATTTACGATATTATATGTGATGTATCTCATTTCTTATGGGAATTGATTACTAAAGAACTTCGCGTAAATTTACTAGAGTCCTTAGAAAAACAATAATTCTAACTCTTTGTAAGCTTGGAGATGATATTTCCTCTAGCTTTTTTAACATCATGATCCATTTAGTCGTGCATCTTCCAAAGGAAGCATGCATGTGTGGCCTTGTCCAATATCGTTAGATGTATCCTATTGAAAGATACATGGGAGTTCTCAGGGAGATTTGCAGAACAAGGCAAGTTCCATTACCAAGTCATATGGTCTGAGAAAAAGCATTCAATTTTGCTCATATTTCAAGACATGGACTTAAGAATAAATAGGCCCCATCGACAATAGGATGAATTGCTAGAAGAAGCTTCATTCTCATCGTTTCGAGTATTCGCACAGCCCATATGTCTGATAGGTGTATGCATCATTAGGCTCGGACGTCGAACTCAACATAACGTATTAGATAGTGTTAAATAATTGTGAGGAGGTGCAACCCTTTATAAGGTATGTTGTGTCATTTGCATTTATTTATGAGATGATAACGATAACTTCACTATTTCCTGAGGTGGCCTTTTAATGAAATTACTTACAGGGAGTTCAAGCAAGAACTAAATGCATGAGGAGCCTGCAATTGAGAGGAATAACAAGTAAACATTTTGCAGAGTGGTTTAAAAATATGGTTGCAACTCAACCAAAACTTCTGAAACAAATATTCATCAGTATCTTTATAGGTTAACTTCATCATTCTCATCATTTGCAAATTATAGAATTTAGGTTTATCCATGGGCGGCAGGTGTCAGAAGCTCTAGAAGCCTTGGATGGGGCTCGAATAATTCGATATAGTCACAATGCTTGTATTGTTAATGGGGTCTAATACAACACAGAACCAAAGGAGGTAGGATTAAGATCATAGAGTAGTGGTGTATATGTCATCGTGCAAATGGCGAACAATGGATAACCTTTTATGGCATTCTAACTAAAGTTGTCCAATTAAATTATGCAGAGTACATGTAAGTATTTTTATTCAGGTACGGGTGGTTTGTAGACTGGGACAAATCGAAAAGTATCGATGGACACCTCATCTCGATAAACACAACAATAACATAGTATGATAATGACCTTTACATTCTTGTTGACTAAGCGCAATAGGTATTTTACATAAAGACCTTAGCAAGTGATATGGCAATTGGATGATTGTACAAAAAGTTATATGTCATCATATATTTACGCATGGTCTCTTCTAATTGGAATCCATAGAAGATGGTGAATTGAATGACCCACCTCCAACCAAGGAGCAATGCAATAGATGGTTGAAAGGCTTTGTACGATTCCAATCGATCGCGTTGTTGTTGACTTTAGAAACCTTGCATGCCTACCTGACCCATGTGACGGTTGTAGTAGCATAGGGGATGATTAGGATGAATAGATTGTATGCTTACTTTCATTTGTTTTTCTTTGTCACATATGTTTATTTGTGATGAACTCAAAATAATGAATCACTAATTTTATAATTTACAGGATGACTGGTTCAGATTTCATCTATCGGCTTATGGAAGCCTCGTCGATATACCCTAAGCAGTATGCTGCTAGGGTTTCTACCTTGAATGGTTAATGTTTTTCTCTTCGACATCCATATTAGAGTGATGCACTAACATTCTTATTTGGTTATATAGGATGATTGTTTACTTCATTGCTAACAGATCAGTAGGAGAGAGAGACTGACAACCAGTCAAGCCAGGCTGCTCAAACTTAACCTAGGTAGGTGAATAAGCTAGGCATAGGAGAAGAAGTGACATATGACCTTCCGGATGATCTACTTTCTCGGATGGACCCCAAGGACCTATAGGCCATAGCAGTAGAGCATTATGAGGCTGTTGTTGCAACTGAGCAAGAAGAGGCCAATATCATGGTGCTTGAGAGGCATAGGGGTATGTATAAGGGGACTCGAGCGAAGGAGGAGTATAGGAGGATAGGCCATAGGCCAATCGTCACCATGCCGAATAAATATATGGGTCTCGTATGGTCATGTCCTGGGATGGTTAGGTTGGAGTTCTTGCTCTATCATAGAGAATCTACGAAATTTTTCGTTCCAAGAGCCTGCATGAAGCCGTGGTCGACGTTTCTAGAAGCTTATCGACACGGCATTATCCACAGAATTGTGGTAAGTTTACTTTCGGTTAAAAACATACTTAGAAGGCAATTTTCGTAGCCTCGACCATTCACTAACACATTCAACCTTTTTTTATTGTGCAGCAAAAATGTAAACTACTAGAGAATTGGTAGAAGGTGTGCAAACGATGGATCATGTTGAACTATTTGGTGAGTAAATCATATAGTCAGCTCTACTATAAAATAAAGGTATACATCATGGCTTAGGGTGGAGGGAGGAAGCTGCTAGTAGGCCATTGATGGGTTTTGAGCACCGAGCAGATGAGTGGAGGGCATTAATCCACTTCCTAGAGATTGATCAGATAACAATGTATGATCTTGCATGTGGTAAAATACATAATCGAAAATCTACTTTGTTGTTTTACATTTTTCAATCATGTAGCTTCGATCCATGATCAATACGTAAAATAGGATGAAGAAAAAATCAGTGCATATGCGTGGTACGAAGTCTATACTTCAACATGCACTTACGAATGTAAGTATTATAACTACATAGTGTGCAAGTTTATGTTCTATATTTTATTGATAATTTCCACAATCATGTATTACAGGACCTCATGCCAATAGAGAACTATAGACACACGCATTTGAGGAGGGTGAATGGATAGTTGACTGATCGACAGGAGTCGGAGGTGTCCATGCAAAATTATGTAAGAATATTTTATTTTCATATTCAACGGTAATACATCATATCCATCATTTTATATGATTATATTAACATTGTGTTCACTTTATTTCAACCAGGCACGCATGGTATAGAGGAGGAAGGAGGAGGATGATATTGCTGCTACGACAGGTAAGCAACCAATGGGAGATTAGGACATTATGGAGGAGGTTTTGGGGCATAGATCCAACTACCGTTATGGTTTTAGATACGGTATGCCATAGATCAGCACCAAATTGACTACTACAAGTAGCCATGTGATGAGGATTTAGTGCACTTTGAGTGCTAATGAACTATGGCCACCCTCCTTTGATGTCTTCCTTCGGGCAATACTCTCCATACTAGCACGTTGCACCGCACATAGGTACTCCTTAATAGCCCAGATCCCATGTGATATTTGATCTATCACAAATCTATTGATGATTGGATCAATTTTGGGCTTACATTATTGTGTGTCCTCTGAAGTGGATTTATTTAGCATTAAGTTGCAGTAGTGGCCAAGCAGCAGGATGCCAAAATCATGGTGCCAAAGAGGCATCAAGTATGTATAAGGGTGACTTAGGCGCAGAAGTATGTATAAGCCAATATATGTTCGTTGTTCTCGATATTCAAACTATGTTATTTCTGTTTTCCCTGGACTTTTTTGTTGCGTTGTAGATTGTGTGAATCATTATGACTCGTATAATAGACGTTTTTTTTTCCTTTATTCTAAATAAATCTACCTCGAAGGACACACAATAATCCATACCCAAAACTATTTCAATCATCATTAGTTTTGTGATAAATCAAATATTTCGAGTGCTACACATAAAAGGGTCATATATAAGACTTCTTTCATTTCAAAGTGTGCTTCATGTATGTACCCGGTCACATATCTTCTTTGTCTAAACTATAACTAAACACAAGACTAGTTGTCCCTCCATTTTTCATTTTAATGATAGATAGAGAACAAAACATATGAGTTCTTCCACTACATTAAACCCTAGAGCCCGAGCATAGTACCCGAGGGGTACGTCTCATCATGAGAGCACTACCTTTTTCTACTCAAGCTTTTATCCACTATCACGTTAAATTATTACAACCTCACCACCACTACCATCACAAGCATTACCTCTTTCTGCATTTTACTTTTCTAAGGACAGATGTATAATGTTTAGCATGCATGTTATTTCGCGTTTAGCTTTCACATATCATCAATATAAAGTTGATTAATTTCAAGATAATATTATAAATAACTTATTTTAATAATATGATTTAATTTTACAAAAAACTACTAGCAATATATAATTTACACATTTTATATCAATTAATTTATAAAATTATAAATAATATTTTTACAAAACGTGCAAATTTGACGTTGGTGTGTTTAATTTTACAACAAATTGAAACTATTATTAATAAATAATTTACATACCACATGTTAATTAATTTATAATATTGTAAGTAATGAATTTTAGTTGTAAGATTTTTACAACAAGTGCAAATTTTTTGTTGGTGTGTTTAATTTTACAAAAAACTAAAAAATACTATTAATAAATAATTTACATACTACATGTTAATTGATTTATAATATTATAAATAATGAATTTTAATTATAATTTTTTCACAAAACGTGCAACAATTATGTTGCTATGTTTAATTTCACAAAAAAACTACTGACTACTATTAATAAATATTTACATACGACAAGTTATTAATTTGTAATATTATAAATAACATTTTGTAATTATAATTTTTTATTAAACAAGCAAAATTTATGTTAATATGTTCATTTTATAAAAACTACTATTAATATATAATTTACACATCATATCTAAATTAATTTCTATTAGTAAATTTTATATATGATTTATTTTACTAATCAAATAAATAAATATTATCTACTTTTATCTTTAATAAAATTAAAATAAAATATTACCAAGTAATTGTTGGCTAAATTTCGCACGGCTCCAAAACAAAATTCATACAAAATTTGCACAGGATGAAAAAATTGATTTAGCAGATGTGGAAAATGAAACAATTCTTATCATGGGGCATAAAGCAAAATTTGCCCCATGATTGGGATTTTGAGGCAAATTTTGCCTCACTAGTGGCCTCATATCGCTTGGTGCTACCACTATATATATCCCTCTTCCCAGATTACTCTCTTCATTTTTTCTTCCCAGATCACTCTTTCATTTTTTTTTCTCTCGAACAACTTTGACGACTTTTTTTTTCTCTGATCATTTTATCAAATTTGCACTCTCCAATCGATTCAATTTTTTCTTTATTTCAAACCATTTAATTTTCATATCTAATTATTCTAAACTACTATCTTTATGTGTTAATTTCACAGGTTTAAATAATCTTATATCAGTTTGTTATTACAAATTCACCAACATCAACATCAAGATAATATATGATTTAGAGTATGGTTTTTCCTTTATTAATTATTATTTCCATAATTTTTTTAAGTAATAAAAAATTTTACTTAATGTTTCAGATATACGATGATTTGAAATGTGTAATATTTATACAAATATGAATATTTGTGATAATATAATTTTTTACAATTTATAAAATTTAAATAAAAATGTAATTAATTATGATTAAAAAAATTAAAATTTATAATTAATATTTAAAAATCATAATATAAATTATCATAAATTACAAAATTAAAATATTGTTTGAAATCATCAATTTGTAAAAGTTTGATAATCCTTACATTATCAAAAAATTTCAATATTTGAATTTCTTTATTTTTTTTAACATGACGAAATCACCTTATGTGTAGGATATGTGGCGAATTTTGCCTCACATGGATGAGTTGCCACATCAACTAGCCAGGCGAATTCTGCGTCATCACATGACATGGTGGCAAATCACATCTATCTGTGAGTTGAAATTCACCTCATATCCCACATATGAGGCGAGTTTTGCCTCAAGTTAAATTTGTGAGGTGATGATCAACCCCATTCCCCTAACATAGTGAACTTCTAACTGCGAATTCTTGTGGCGAAATTTTAGCCTCGGTAAGTCCACTAAAGCAAAAACTAAACCTACTGAAGCAATTTTGCCTCTTAAAAACATATTTTACCAGTGACATATGTATATATATCTTACAATATGTTTAATGCAATATAAAAGAAATTTCTTATACTAATATAAATTTAGTATCATAAATGAAGATGTAAACTCTAATATATCATATAAAATTTATATATTTATGGCCTACATATGAATATTTTTTACCAATACTAATGCATACAATGCAATTCCAATTATGTTGTAACCAAACGAATTAGTGAAATAGAATCTATAATTCTCTGTACATTTTTAAATACTAGAATAAATTAATTATTCTATTTTTATCCCAGTCCATTTCACTCTATTCCATTTTTATCTATTCTATTCCAAATAGTTTCTGCATACGAATCATAAAATAACTCTTAAATTATTTTAATAACAAAGATAATATTTTATGATAGTATTAACCTATGATATAGCAGGATGAGTTTATCCTGTCTTTAAAGATTTTTGACTAATACTCATTGAACGTTAAGGGAATGTAGTGGCAAATAGACTATGTTGGATGGGGTAACATTTTTAATTGGATGAAATGTTTTGTCACGTCCTTCAAACTAAAATTTGTCCATTATTGATTAAAGAATTATGTGACCTAAATATTAGGGTGTAAAACTCCTCTTTCTTGGATTATTTGTTCATAGCTCATGTCACGCCCCAAAGGGTACCCTAAACGTAACAGTCCGCCACATTCAATATTAAAGCTTAAGTATGACGACCTTAGTCATTCCCAAAAGCTTTGGTATTAAGTGTAAGGCGTGCTGTCACAGATTTAGAGGACCGTACTTTGAATTATGAAGCTTAAGAAGATACAATAACAAATTAAGAAAAGGGAAATCATAATAAACATTCATTTATAATAATTGTCTTACAAGTCTTAGGCGCATTCTCAGTCCAAAATAACTATAATCTATGCAAGAAATTTCTATGGAGTCTACATATAAACTAATGCTAAACTTCATCTAAAAATTCCTTAACCAAAAAAGGAAAATACTTGGCTATAGGGTCCACGTGGCCTCAACCGCAAATAGCTAAACTGCAAAAGATATCTATAGGGATATAAGCTAACAGCTTAGTGAGAATTATTTCTAGAGATAAATATTTTAGTAACAAAATCAAGCAAGTTTTTAGGTATCTAAGTGATATGCAACAAACACATGGGCAAGCAAGACATATAATTTTCCGGGAACGATATGTTGAATGGATTTATGCCCTTCATTCCAGTTTTGGGGGGCTAATAAGATTTTTGCTTAGAGCCAATGGCCGTTAAGCATTGTTCCTTGTTATTATGCTTCTAGTTTAAAGCTTATAAGCATTTCCTAGTATTTTGCTTTGAGCATAATGCCATTAACGTTTCTCTTTGTATTATGCTTCTAGCTTATAGCCGTTAAGCATTGTTTATGGTCTTACAATCGTACCATTAACCTTTCCCCGCAAGATTAGTGATCCCTATGCAATGTGACCCACTACATGATATGCATGAGCCAATTCATTTAGATTATCATAGCATAATTAATACCGATTTATGGTGATCATAGAATTTCAGACATATCAAATTCTATACTAAAACAAACATTTATTTACAATCAATTATTGCCTTGATATTCTTAGAATTCCTTCAACAATTTTACATTCATATCCATTTGTCTTTCCTTAGTTCTAGTGCAACTAAACTACAAACACAATCAAATAAAGTAATTAAGGAAATAAACTCACATTGCCATGATGATACTTTCTTCTTATAAATGAGTCGATCGGTCAATCCACTAATCAAAGTAATCTTTCGGGTATGGATACTCTTCCTCAGATCACCTAATCAAGAAGAATATCCATAATGAGTATTTATTGTTTGATTCTATTGTACTTTGTCAAAACTATATCATAAGATCGGCAAAATTCGTATAGAAGATAATCCCTAACTTAAAATGGCCATAACTTGGTCATTTTAACTCGGAATTGATTATATAATATATTGATTTCTATCTATTCGAAAATATCTATCCATTTCCAAAACTCTTTTCATCAGACTAAATTATTTGAGCTCCGAAACAATGGCGATCAGATTTACCACGAAATTTCCCATCCCAAAAGCATTTGTTTCAAACATCAAATCATCCAAAAAAAAATTGCTTTGATAAGTACTTAGTTATCTATTATAGTTGAGAAATTCATTTTCAAGATATATAGCCCATATTTCATTCATGTTCAGCGTTTGTTATCCAACCAAATTTTTTTGTAAAAACAATGTTAAAAAGTTTAGAAAACCATAATTTACAAGAAATCCTTTTTGTAAATCTTTAAAATGGATATTTTGATTCTTTTGTTTCAAAAAAGTATTTTATGTCTATCTTACTATTTTCTTTGATGAATTTTCCTATAAAAGGAATTTATTTCATTTTTTCCTTTTTGAAGCTTTTAATACTAGTATCACTTTTCTTATTAGTTTTCTATGTATCCTTTGTATTTGTAAATCTTAGTTTGAAAAATTTATATCTCTTTTTATATTTTCAAAAGAACATTGTCATACAAAGATTCGTCTTCTTATCTTTGGAAAACAATTCTATTACTTCTAAAGTTATGGTTTGGAAAAAGTATTTCAAAATGATGATATTTTAAAATCATAATGAGTTCTTTCTAAAGTTTTGAGAAAGTAAATTCCTCTTATTAATTCTAAATTTTCTTAGGACTTTCTTTTGGTGGCAAAAATCTCTTATTATAAAAAGTATAGTTTAAACTTGGTGGTTTAGACAACAATATTTAAATTGCATGAATATGAGAATAATAACAAGCAAAATTTATAACAACAAAATAAATAGAAAAATAATATAAGTCAAGTATTGAGATTGTTAGCTTTGGAATCAAGGCTCTCTGACTAAGAATGGACTAGTCCAAAAAGAAAATAAAAATTGTTTTGACTTGATGAGACAAGTCCAAAACTAGAGACTATCTTAAAACAACATGAATAAATAAATAAATTGTATAACTTGAAGGTAAATAAATAACAAATAAACTTGAATACTCTAAAGATTATATAAGTACATAATTATATTTAGTTAAACATATATAAGAAGTTAACATAATATTAACAATAATATGTCAAAACATAATAACAACATAAAAATAAAAAATAGATTTTCATAAACATGAATAAGAACAATACATGAATATAGTGTAGCTTCCATAACAACAAGTTTAGAAAACTCACACCATAGTCATGTAAAGTTACATAACATGGTAGAAAGAAATATGGAAGAAGATTTTACTTAAAGAGGATTTTGGAGTAATAGGTGTGTATGGGTTTTGTGTATGTAGAAGGAGATTTGAGAGTATTTTGGGAAAGTATTTGGAGAGAGTTTTGAGATAAAAATTTTGGAGAGTTTTGGTAGTGAATTTGTGGGTAGATGAAGTGTGAAAGAAATAAAAGAGGAGGGGGTATTTATAGGAAAATGAGGAGTGAATTTGTTGTGATTAAAAATAATTGAAAAAGAAATATATTGAGTGAAATTCGGAGGGGGGAGCCGACCATGGGGAGTGAGAGAGGGAGAGATGTGATTTTTTTGTATTTTTGTTAATTAAAAGAAATAATATGTAATGTAGCTATGATATAAAGTTATGGGAAAGGTAAAAAGTAAAGATAATAAGTGTATAGAGTGTAAGAGCAGGTGTTAGAAAAAGTAGAGATAAATAAATAGTATAGAATAGTAATGAATAGTGTAATATAAAGTAGATAGACTAATAAAGTATTGGTAGTAAGAAAATACGTGTATAATTGCGAATATGTTATTTTTAACTGCCAAAAATTAATAAGATTGATATTTTTGAAAACCTTTTATTTTTATGAGTTTAATGGTATATCCACAATATTTACTATTCCAAGCCCCGAGACACGTTTTTCGAAAACTGTATCCGTTTGGTTTCAAAATGATTTGCGGTTTTTACTAATATGATATTTTTAAGCTTTCTTGTGTTATCACGAACTATTCTACATATTAATATCTTATTTACTCACTTAGGGTTGCGAACACGAGATTGTCGAACTTAACCTTACTGCGTCTAACTAGGGTTTTGTTGACTTTAGGGTTTTCGGTTGACCTTTCGATTAGGGATTAAGCTTAACTGATCGTAAAACTTTGGGGGTTTACAGCTCATTTTTCATATTTAATGTTCTCTTAATTATAATGGGTATCCTGTATTATAAAAAAACAATAAATGAAATAAAAAGGATAAAAATTCTACTTTAGCTATCTTTAGTTAATTCCTCTTATTCACGTGTTGTTATTGATATTACAAAAGAGAATAACAAAAACTTTCAATTTTAAAAAAAACATTTAGATGCAAGCAATCTGGTTTAGACCTCAACATTAGGTCGAACCAATTGAATTACGGATCCGATGAGGCCGAGCTTGGAACCGACACAATTTAGGAGAGGTCGGGTCAGTTACAAGCCTACCATTGGTTCATGCCCATTGAACCAATCCATATTTCTTTTTTTTTCTTAATTTTAAAAATAAATTTGAACAATAAAATAAAATATTGTAAAAAATATATAATTAAATAATGAAACTATAATTAAATAATAAAATTTCAACTTAATATATACTTTGGCCTATAAAAAATATTTTCTAGTCCACCTGTTGAAAAAATTGTTCAACATGTCTATTTATTTTATACACAAGTACATCTATTTATAGTTGTGAAATTAGCAATGTATGACTATAAAATACTCAACACATAAACAACTCCCACAAAGATAATAAGAAGTCCAACATTGTTAAAAAAGTAAGAAATCACTTTGATTACAAGTTTATAAAATCCATCTAAACAACTTTTTTAATCATATTTATTACTTGTGTGATTATGTTAACAACATATTAATGTTTAGCCAGTAACAGAATTCTACTATTCCTATAGAATATAATTTAAACATTCTTTTTCTATAGGTTGCCTAAGTTAAGGCCAAATCAACCTAGACTTAGCAATTTACCAGATCAATTGACGGGTCATGACTTGTGCGATCAGGTCGGGCCAATAGGTCATGCCTTCTAGTACTAGGCTAAACCAAGTCACGATTAGACTTGGCTTGTCTCGAGGCCTAATCAAGTTTTGTCATGCCTTTGTCAATATTTGACGTATTTAAATACCTTCAAAGACATGAGATGTTGGCATAGAATGTGACATCACATAATTTGGAAAGAGTAAGACTGAAATTGAAAAACCCAAATTATCAAAATCTAAAAATGCATAATACATACTAAATTATAAAATTAACTTAATTTATGATCGATAATAGAAACGATAAGAGGAAAGTAGAATAAACATTATTATATACATATATATATTTGCATACAAAGATTGGGGTAAAAACCGAACAAAACTATAGACATATCTTTTCAATATTTTTTTCAAGAGTCCATATGCTACGAGATTGGCTTGACGGGTATTTCATGCCACGTGTAAATACATGAAGTATATAACTACTAACGGTATTCTAACATGAGACTATATGGTGGTAGTTATTTTAGAAAATGCCTATTACTTCATCCATGTGTTAAATATAATTGGTAGTTATCCATCACGTACATATACACGTGATATGTCATTACCCATTAAATATTTGTCCATATGCTCCACATAGAAAACTTCATCTCTCTCCTTTAAATAAATCAATCAAGAAAAAAATCATCTTGTAATAAATCTTCAAAATAGATTTATGATCCCATGGGGGATGGAAACAAAAAGGGAAAAAAAAACCCAAAAAATAGCTAACACATATGAGAAAAAACCATTTATTATGGATAGAATAATATCAAGTTATTGGTATCATTGCTAACTATATCTATATATGTAGACTTTCGAAGTGAGGGATATACAACAATTGTGATAATAGTTCCAAAATAACATTCTTTAGACCACTAATCGTAAGCTACAAACATAAAGATTATTATCGATGATAAATTTACCAATGATAAGTATCTCTTACGTCTAAACCAATAACATATATAAGGAAGTAGCCTACTTAGTTAAAATGATTATATATCTTAGTAAATAGCATGTATTATAAGAGCATGTGCACAGTAAATTGCATATACCTTAGTAGCATGTGTATATTTAATAGGTAAAGTAAATCAGTTAGGGAAATCAACATACATTAACAGATCTAACAACTACAACAACATATATGTAACAACTATGTACTAAGAAATATAAATAAGAGAAAAAGAAAGGCAAAAGGGATCATCCCCCCTTGAAATGCTTGGTGTCTTTTGTAAACAAGTTAAGAGTGTTTTGGTCTTAAATTCTACCTATCACTTTGCAAAGCTCACAAACACTAAACATTAGATCTCTTAGGGTTTGCGTAAATTGTAGATACGAAAGAGAAAGGGGGTGAATTACTAGGGTTTGCAAAGAGGTAGTATAATAGAGAAAAGAGGATTTATATGATTGGTAGTGTGGGCTTTGAGTGGGTTGAGGACTTTAAGTAGAAAAACCAACAATTTGTGCTCTTGTTTTTGAATTCATGGCACCTAAAACACAAAATTTGTTAGTAGATGACAAATTGGAGAAGTTGCTAACTTTACGTAATCAAGAAATTGATAAGAAATTGACAACAATGATAGAATTCATTATAATAGAAGTTCTCTTCTGTTAATTGTGATGGGAATCATATTTAAAACCCATCCCATCATTCTAATCATCTATAGAGTCATCACATTCCACTAATATGCCATCTAAAATCTATTTTGAAGGGTATTAAGATGGAAATATGAAAACTTGATGCTTACAATGTAAAGAAATGGATCTCCAAAATGGATTTTTTTTTTAATTTTGATCATATTCTTGATGAACAAAAAAATCATTGTTGCCTCTTTTACATTAGAAGATAAGCTCTTGATTGGTATTAATGGATGTTCAACAATCAACAGTTGAATTCTTAGACACATTTCAAGAAAGCAATAGAACCAAGATTTAAGCATCAGCATATATAGACATACAAGTTGAGTTATCTAAACTTGTACATACGTCTTCTATTGAAGATTATCAATCTCAATTCGAGATTTATCAAATTAAATCACTAGTTTACTTGATAGTTTTCTATTGAATTGTTTTTCTTAGGTCTTAAACCCTTGATACATGAAGTCTAAATAGCTCAACAACAAACAAGATTCAAGCAATTTGGCTTGCTAAAATGTATGAACCTAAATTCCTGAGTTTACTTACCACATTCTTCCATACCTTCCAATTCTCCTAAACCATTACAATTACCAAACCTTTTTCAACTTTTATTCTTTTAGATCCAAACCCTCACCAAATCTTGATCACAACTGCAAATTGTCACGCCCCAAGGGGTACCATAAACGTGGCAGTCCGCCGTACACAATACTAAAGCCTAGGAATGACTACCTTAGTCATGCAAAGGCTTCCATATTATGTACAAGGCGTACATCACAACCAAGGGGACGCATCGGAGTAGCGCAATTTACATATAATAAATAAGTAACAAGGCAAAGAGAATATAAAACATAAGCATATCAATTCAATTCTTAAGGGCATATTCTTCTATTATCTTCAAATAAATATACGTCCTAATCATATAGGTTAGCACATATAAAGAACCTTACAAAATTTCTTCATCGTATGATTCCATATCCTTAATCATCCGTCCATGACTTCCTTAATGTCATGATCCTCAAATTTAATCCACGAATATACCTGTTTCAACAAAATCTATAGGGGTATAAGCTACAACTAGCTTAGTGAGATATTCCTTTTCATTCGCACCAATTTTCAAACAAGTTTATTTATTTAATCACACATATGCTATGCATACAATGCAACAATCACATGATTACGCGAATATATATAGTCATCCGGAAACCATATATAGAACGGATTTACCCCTCCGTATCAAAGGTTAGGGAATCGGGGTTGAAGGTCCTCGACCTTCTACTGCTAGTCCCCAGGTCCTCACCCACAGCGTTCGGTTGGCTCGGCTCCGAACCTAGAGTCGCTTTCCCCGAGCGATTTGGATTCTCCAGGAAGGAACATGGCCCGTGGCACCGCACGATCACAGCCAATCCAACTCTACGCGTAGGAGTAGCAGCCTTCGAAATAGATGTGACTCGATGGATGCTATGCGTGAACGTTTTATTGTTCTTAGGTCAAACCTTATTAAGGTTTATTAGGGGATCAATCAATTTAGCAACAATAAACAATCATACAAGTAAGTAAACAAAATTATTTAAACAAGCAGATCGAAGTTGCGATATTCTTAATTCTCATTTCACGCATAAACATAGAATCATATTATAATCCCGAAATCCCCAAATATATTCGTTTTTATCTTTTCTTAGTATACTAATGCTACTACATTACAAGCACAAGCAAGGTAACGAAATTAGAAGGAATAACTCACTCGTCCATTTCGCTATCTTCTTAGTCGTAGAAATCCTCGGGTAGGGTATTCTCGTATCCTTCGTCACCTAGACAAAAGAAATACCCGGGATAAGTCTTTCATGAATTTCTATTCTTGGAGATTCTAAACTTTACTTAAAATCGTGGTAAAATCGTATAAGAAGAAATTCCAACTTAAAATGGCCATAACTTGCTCATTTTAACTCGGAATTTCGCATATGATATACCGTTTTCTACCTATTCGAAAAGTTCTATCCATTTCTAAACTTATCTTGGTCATAAAAGGTCATTTGGGTTCCGAAAACGTCAGGTACAGATTTAAAACGAATTTTCTAAACTTTTGCAAAAATCCATTTTCTAACTCAACTCATTTTAAAGAAAATCCTTTTGTAACAATATAAATATATATTTGATAAACACTTTTGAATATATAGGTATGCTCACTTTATATGCAAAATCCCAATGGTAGTGTCTCAACAATTTATTTCATAAAACAATTCATTTAAACCTTAGTTTGAAAATTTCCTTTCAAGTATCTAAAGAAACTTTATATTTTTCCTAGGTTGTTATAAATGAGTATATTCTTATTTTATTTTCTTCATTTCTTCTTCCAAAACAAGTTGAATTTTTCCTTAATCCTTTAGTCTTGTATTAAATTTTCCTTCTAGTGATTAAAGTTCAAATTCATCAAAAGTATATTAAGTTGATAAAAACCTTTTTATAAATTTTTGTATTTAGGATGGTTTTTAGAAAATGAATCTTGTCTTCTTATATTTATTTCTAAAATATAAGCTTTTGCTTTCTAAAACTTGTTCTTTCATTTCTTTGAAAAGAATCATCTTTATTGATAAAATCCATTATTGCTAACCTTACTTTATTTATATTCTTTTGAAAACAAGTTCTTTCTTTTAGAATTTAAAAATCATTACTTTTCCTAAGTGGGTTCCTTATGAGTTGATTTTTATATTAACTTTGAAAACTAGTTTGTTCCTTAGTTTTAGAAAAGAATTTAAGTCTCAAACTTTCAATATGAACGATTTATTTTTCTAAAAACTTAGATTACCATAAAATACAAGGAAAACATTTATTTCTTACGTTTTCTTGATAAAACTATTTTTGTTATTTAAGAAAACTTGTATTATTCTATTTCTAGGTTGTTGATAATAACTTCATGTTTTTGTGGTAAATCATATAATTGGAAACTTAGCTTTGAGTTCATTTAGTAAAACAAGATTCTATTTTTAGACTAGTTGAGACATTAACATTATGCAAATGCAAGTATCATGAGCATATAAAATAATAAGAACATAAGAAAATACTAAAAAAATTAATAATAAAATATCAAGCATTGGGAACCTTAGCTTCATCAAGGAATCCCGATCAAGTATTGGAGCCTTAGCTTTATCAAGGCATCCCGGGACTAAGAATGGACTAGTCCCGAAAGATTAAAGAAATAAATAAAAGATTGTTTTGACTTGATATGGACAAGTCTAAGACTAGAAAGACTAGTCTTAATATCAACATAAAATAAATAAATTGCATAACTTGAAAATAAATAAATAACAAATGAGCTTATATGCTCTAAATAAATATATATACATAATATACATAATATATATATAAGCAAATAATCACAATAATAATAACAACATAATAAAATAGGAAGCTTATGTACAAGAACAAAACATGAACATGTTGTTGCTTTTACTACTCATATGAGTTTCAAAACAACACCATAGTCATGTTAAGTTACATGACATGGATGAATAATAGATGGAATAAATATTTACCTAAGGTATGTAAGAGGTATGAATGGTAGATGAAATGGGTATTATGTGAGTAGTAATATGTGGTAGATAGTTTATGTATGAGGGATGATTTTTGTGAGGAATTGGTTTGAGAGAGTTTTGGTAGAGAGAATTCTTGAAGAGAGAATTTGTGGAGAGATTTTGAGAGAGTTTTGGTAGTGAATGAATTGTGTGAAAGAGTGGAAGAGGAAGGGGGTATTTATAGAATTTTTGGAGTGATTTTTGGATGTAATAAAATAAATTGAAAAAGAAAAAAATAGATGAATGGGGAGGGAGGCGCCGGTTTTGCTTTTGAGGGGGAAATTGATTTTTTTTATTTGTTTGTGTAATAAAGAAGTAATGTGTAAAGTTGATGTGATTAAAGTGTATTGGAAATGAAAAAAGTAAGAAAATAGATATGTAGGTGTAAGAAATAGGTGTAAGAAAAAGTAGAGATAGTGAATAGTAATGAATAGTAGAAAAGTACTATGAATAGTAGACTAGACAATTAAAGTACCGGTAGTAATAAAAATACGCGTAATAATGCGATATCTGTAATTTTTAGCTACCGAAAAATTCTAAAACTGATATTTTTGGAATCCTTGTATTTTTACGAGTCTATTGGTATAAACGGAATATTTTTAATATTCCGAGCTCCGGGACACGCTTTTCGAGAACCGATCCCGTTTGGGTCCGAAGGTCACTCGAAATTCGCGAATCTGATATTTTTATGTTACCCTATGTTATTACGAACTATTCTAGGCCATTAACTTAATTTCGTTTTCTAGGGTTTGAAAACGCGGGATTGCCGGATCTTAAACACTAGGGTTCGTTATAGGCTTGTTGACTTTTAGGTTCCGTTTTGATTTCCGATTTTACTGAGTTATTCGTAAGATCGTATAATTTTCGAGTTTGATCGTTTTAGAATTTTAGCTCGAAATTTATTTTATTTTATTTGTGATTATTTAATAGTTTTTAGTTCTCGGAATCGTTTAACCGAGTCTAGGTTTATGAGTTGACTCAATTTGACTTTTGTGGAAAATTTGGATTTTGTGATTCTAAAATTTTACTGAAGGAATTAGGATTTTATTATCTCGTTGTTAAGCGGTATTTGGATCTATTGTTTCGATTTGCGTTTTAGGAATTGGGTAGATTATTTAATCGACGTACGGACGTTGATTATATCGGTAATTGGTCTTTATATTTCGTTTCAAGGGTTCTCGTTTTCTCAAGATTGAGAAAACTCGTTTTTGTTCTTATTTGGAATTAAGTTTTAACTTGGTTCGAGTTTTAGGGTTTCGTTTCCGGTATTTGACTTGGTCTAGAATTGAGTTTTAATCTCAAGTTGATTTTTCGGGTTTTTGATATTTATACTTCTAGAATTATTTTTAAGGACTATGAAAATTTTTGGGGGTTTACACAAATGACTTGTCCAAATCATCTTTACCAGTTTGAAAATTGTCACATAATGAAATGATGACAAAAAGAAAGAAAGGATTATGCTATAATTGTGATGAAAAGCATTCAAAAGACCATAAATGTAAAGAGTTTGTTGTTGCTGGTTGACAAAGACGATTTGCACATTATTGGAGATATTCATGATATGGAAAATTAGTCAAATATGTCACAATCTTATACAAATTCTAGCTATCAATTTTTGCGAATTAGTTGGTATAAATATACCAAGAACATTAAAGTTTCATGGAAATATGAAGGGATATTTGGCCTCTATATTGGTGGATTCTGGTAGTACACATAATTTCATTTAAAGACATTTAGTGAAACTTATGGGCTTAGTAATACTACCTGAGAGTGGATTCAATGTGATGTATGGAAATGACACTAAACTTCCTTGTGAAGGCCAATGTAGGGATGTGTCTTTAAACATTCATGAACCGGATGTTTTGGTTAATTTTTACATTCCACTGATACAAGGAGTAGAAATTGTACTGAGGCATAGTGGCTAAATACCTTAATCTTATTACCATTAATTACACTTCTCTTAATATGAACTTTATGTATTAAAGTACTATAGTTTCTTTGTTCTGTGTAACTATCGATTAAACTACTCTTATTTCTATTTATCAACTTAGACGCATGGTTCAAAGTGATGCTATTGCATCTTTTTATCAATTGGTAGCTCGTACAATTTATTCTTCTAAGAGTACCACCAACAAGCATGATGTTCATCATGTCTTGGGTGAATTAGCTAGAGTTTCTTAGACACCATCATCATTGCCTCCCATGTGTCAAGTTCAACATCATATTCATCTTCAAGAAGGAACTTAGCTTATTAATCGTTATCCTTACCAATACCCACCACTTGAAAAGGCTAAGATTGAGAAACAAGTTAGAGACATGCTAAATCAAGGTATTATACAGGATGGTACAAGTCCTTTTTTCTTCCTCGGTTTTTCTTATAAAAAAGAAAGATGGTGTAAGTCCCCGAATTTTTGGATCCAAATTTAAAAGCTTAAACCCTAATCGGAAGTCAACCGGATTCTTAAGCCAACCAAAACCCTAGCTTACCGTATCCGCTTAAGTCCGGTATTGCCGTTTTCTCAAGTCCTAGAAAACGAAGTTGCAAAATTTAGCTATTATAGTTCGTAATTGCTATAGATTATATAAAAATATTAGATTGAAGGAATTCGAGTGTCATTTGAGCCCGATCGGCATAGTTCTTGAAGAACATGTTCGAAAGCCCGGAATAGGAAAAATATTTCGAATATACCGTTAGACTCGTAAAAATATAAGGTTTCCAAAAATATCATATATCGCTTTTATACACGTATTCTCTTACTACCGGCATTAAATTGTCATGTCTACTTTTACATTACACTATTTTCTACTATTCTACACTATTAACCTATCTCTACTTTTTCTTACCACCTACTCTTACAAACCATACACCTATTTCTTACACATTTTCATTTCCAATACAATTTCACATCTTTCATTTCTTACTTTTAATTAACAAAATAACAAAAAAATAAATTTCTCTCCCCCATTTCCCCATGTATGCGCCGGCCACACCCCTCTCTCTCATCCAATTTGTTTTATATTTACTTTATTTAATTAACACAAATTATCTCCCACATTTTCCTATAAATATCCTCATACCTTCACTTCTTTCACACCACTTCTTCACTAAAGTTACTCTCTCAAAATTTCTCTCAATTCTCTCCAAGAAAGTTCTTCCAACAAGTTTTCTTTAGTTCATCTCCTTTAGGTAAAAATTCTTCAAGAAATTCCTATGTTCATCTACTTAGTATGAACTTAATGTGTGTTTTCTAAAACCATGAAGGTTAAGAAAGCAACAATAGGTTCATACTTTATTTTTGTTCATAATCACAATTCCTTTATGTTCATTTATGTTTGTTTTATGTTCATAACATCTAATATATCTATATGGCTATATACTATTTAGAGCATATAAGCTCATTGTCTTGCAATTTATTTACTTCATTGCAATTTATTTAAATTCAAGATGTTTTTAAGACTAGTCATTCTAGTCTTAGACTTGTCCTCATCAAGTCAAAACAATTCTTTTTCTTTTTCGGGACTAGTCTTTTCTTAGTCCCAGGGTACCTTGATGAAGCTAAGGCCCCAATACTTGATTTACTTTCTTAATTGTTTAATCTTTCAAGTTATTATATTCCTTTATATTTCTATAGTTTATGATTCATATTCATGCATGAACATAATGTTTTTGTCTCAATAAAAATAAATGGGGAAGTGTTTTCATAAACTAAAGGTTCTTGTTGAATAGAAATAGGAAATGGATTTCCTAAAAAAAAAAAAAAACTCATGAACATGCTTGGAAATGATCTTTCTTAAATAAACAAAAGGTTTTATGAAAACTTATCTTTCATCAAGAAATAGAAATTCTTTTGGAATCATTACAAGAAACAAAAATATCATTTTTATTACTTTTCGAATCCAAGTTTCGAAAATAAAACCACACCTTAGGAACTTAAAGTAATTACAAGAGATAAATTTATAAAAAAGAATATTCACACAAATAACTCAAGGTCTTTCAAAGTAAAATGAATATTCCAATAAAATCTCAAGTTCAAAGTTTTTTAAAACCTTATTTTTTTATAAGTTGAGACAATTCATTTGCTTCATCCATTTGTTATGAATCATTACATATATGTATATATCTTTCACAAAGTTTACAAAATACTTGAAATAATTATCTTTTCAAATGAGCTTTGTTTTACAAGAAGGAAAACAAGTTTTTGCAAATTCGTGGCAATCTGGTCGCTATCTTTTCGGAACTAAACGACCTAGTTTTATGAAAATAAGCTTAAAATGCGTAGATCTTTTCGAGTGGTAGAAAACGGTATATTATACGCGAAATCCCGAGTTAAAATGAGCAAGTTATGTCATTTTAAGTTGGAATTTCTCTTTATACGATTTTTACCGCGATTTTAAGAGAAATTTTGAAACTTCAAAAATAGAAGTTTTATGAAAGACTCATTTTGGGTATTTCATCTTGTTTAGGTGACGAGGGACCCGAGATCATCTATCCAGAGGATTATTTCGATTAGACCTACTGATTATGGAGTGAGTTAATTCTTTTCCTAAGTTACATTTCCTTGTTTGTGCTTGTAATTAGTGGAACTAGAAATTTAGGAAAAGATAAATGAACAAATGTTATGAAATAATTGTTGAATAAAAATTAAGTATATCGAAAGACGATATGTTAAGTAAAAGTGTGACTTTTGTATTGATTTGATGAAATTATGGTTGACACCTTTAACATGAATCCGAACTTATATGTTAAATGTTAAATTGAAATTCATTCATGCATATCATGCTTGTGAGTCATATTTATTTCACTACTATTCTTCGTGTGGGGAAATGAGGAAGTGGTTGTGGTGGTTAGTAGGAGCGGTAAGTCTACATGGGCCAGTAGGAGCCAGGATCTACAAGCAAGCAGGAGCCGTAAATCTGCAAATATTGATGGTCATATGGGCCTGTAACCACCTAACCCTTGACATGGAGGGCATTAAATCCATGCTACACTTGATTTCCGGTTAATCTTATGTATTTGGTTGATCATGTGATTGATACATTACATATGCTTGAATTAAATAACTTGGTTGTCATATGGAAATGTTATATAGTTAGGAATTATCTCACTAAGCAAGATTTGCTTATACCCTTATAGTTTTCTATTACAGTCTGATTATCTATGGTTGGCCCCGAGGAGCCCAGTGTGCCAGGTATGAGCTTACGCTACTAGGAGTTTTTGGAGGAAGTTTATGTATTTTTAGTTTTGAACATAGACTTCTAGGAAAAATCTCTATAGTAGACGTATGTGATAGATATGTTTATTTTGTTATAATATAGTTGATTAAAGACTTTAAGGCGGGGAATGCCCCTAAGATGATGTACGAACTTATTATGGAAGAAGATCTTATGTTTATACATTTAAGTTTATGCTTGCTTTTGCTATCTATTTAAACGTAATACCCCTGTGAGTCTCCTACTATCTTGAAGCACACGCTTGCATATGATATCGAAGCTCCTGCGTGACTACGGATTGTCATTCATTAGCTTTAATGTTATATGCGGCGGACTGCTACGTTTAGATACCCTCTGGGGCATGACAGATGGTTCTTAAAGATTTTTCATTGGCTATAGAGTACTTAATCTTGTCACATCAAGATGATTTTCTATACCGACCTAGATGAGCTATTAGATGAATTACATGGTGCCTCAATTTTTTTAAAGTTAGACTACAATCCGACATCATCAAATGAAGATGCATATCAATGATATTGCAAAAACATCTTTTAGAACGCACAAAGTGCACTATGAATTTTTCACGATACCCTTTGGATTAAGCAATGCACCAGCCACTTTTCAATCTATCATGAATCGTATTTTCAATCCATTTTTGAGAAAATTTGTCATTGTGTTTTTTTTCAATGACATTTTGGTGTACAATAGTGATGTTTCAATGCATGAGGAACATTTAGTGGTAGTATTGCAAGTTTTATTAAAAAATGATTTTTTTTAAAAGGAAAGTAAATGCTCTTTTAGCTAAGAAATCATAGAATATGTCAATTACATTGTTTCATAAGAAGGGGCTAATCTAAATCTAGTTGGCTATTGCTCAGATCGGCCATAACCATCTATAGTGAAAGAACTTTGAGCGTTTTAGGGTTTATCATGATACCATTGCCAATTATAAGAGGATATGCTACAATAGCAGGACCTCTAACAAAATGTTACAAAATGATATCTTTAATTGAATTGAAGATGCTTTGAAAGTATTTTGACATCTTAAAGAGACACTAGAAAATAACTTAAACTCTAAAGTACACATCTTATTTATTTATTGATCGAAAATAACTCATCAATGATAAAGTCAACACTTCCTTGCATAGTTAAAGGTTGTCTCTCAACATGAGAGATAAGCAATGTGGTACTTATTACTCATACATAAGTAAATACTAAGTCCCACTAGGAAAATGTGCTTTCATAGTCTAGCCAATGTAGCTAGATTTCATTACCAAAGAGGTAAGTGTTTGGCATAAAGCCAAGTGAGTGAGAATTGGAGGAGTGGTATGGCTTTTATAAACTACCAATGGCAAGTTCTTTTGCCAAATAATCCATGTGGGGCAAGAAATTAAAAGATAAGTATAAGAGCTTTTGTCTTGTGTCCTACATGGAAAATATCACAAAGCATTTTTCTTTTGGAAAAAACATCACAAACAAAAATGCATTTTATTTTCTTTTTAATTCAAACAATTTTTTTAGTAAAAAACCTACACAAATTTACAAATAAATTTAAACATATAAAATTTAATATTTAAAAAATAAATTTAAAATGAAAATGTAAAATAATTTTAAAATAAATTTGAAATAATAGCAATATTAATAATAAATAATATACAATATTTTATGTTATATGAAACTCGCAAACAGGCTCACGAGAGCTTGAGATATGAGTTTGAGCTTAGCTCATTTAGTTAAATGAGCCCCATTTTAAGCTTAAGCCCAGTGAGCTTAAGTAGCTGGGCTTGTTTACACCTCTATATCTTACCATGATAGAGCTCAATTTACCCCTTTTCATATTCTATATAGAAGTGAACCACCAACCATACCACGATATTTAAGGGGAGCAACTACATTGGATGCTGAGGATACATAATTACGAAGTAGAGGTGAAGACTTGCATCTGTTACACAAAAATTTGTTGGAAGCACAACATAAGATGAAGCATTATTCTAATGCACATCAATCCTTCTTTAATTTCAACAATGTGAGTTTTTTTTTATCAAGCTTCAACCTTATAAACAATTATTAGTGACACAAGGCCATCATAAGCTGTCTAAGCACTATTATGGACCTTATTAGGTCATTCGAAGAGTTAATTCAAAAGCTTCTTAACTTGTTTTTATTCCTTCTTTAAACTTACCTATTGAAGCTATTGGATCACTTCCATTAGTAACAACATTAAGTATTGTATGCACTCGAATAGTGTCTCAAGCGGGAAAGTTAACTAGACAAGTGTTCGTTCAGTGGTCTAGATGGCCTCTTGAGGAGAAGAGTAGAAAAGTTGGGGTGAACTTTTGACAATATATAGATTATAACCTTGGAACAAGGTTGTTTTTATAAGACAGAGGAAATATGTTACAACTAGACATTCAACATGAACAAGAAAGAGGCCTACTTGGTTAATTGGTTATATTTCTTAGTAAATAGAATGTATTTTAGTAGCATGTCTACAGTAAATAGCATATATCATAGTAGCATCTGTACATTCAATAGATCTAGTAAATCAGATAGAGAAACCAACAAATGTTAATAAATCTAACAACTACAATAATAGATCTATAATAAGCATGTAATAAAAAATATAAATAAGAGAAAAAGAAAGGAAAAAGGGATCAATCCTCCTTAAATGCTTAGTGTCTTTTGTAGACAATTTAGGAGAATGGCAATTTTGAATTATACCAATTACCTCCTTGCAAAACACATAAACACATAAACACTAAACATTAGATCTTTCAAGGTTTGTTTAAACAATAGATATGAAAGAGAAAAGGGGTAACTTACCAAGATTTACAAAGAGGTAGCACATTAGAGAAAAGGGATTTATATACTTGGTGGTGTGCGTTTTGAGTGGGCCAAGGATTTTAGGTAGAAATCCTAACAATATCACATTTTTAAAATAGAAAATTCAAGCCTACCCGACACTTTATAAATGGGACTTCTAGGTTTTTATTTCTATAATTTTATAGTTTAGTGACATTGAGATTATTATCCTAATCCGATAGACTAGATTTAAATCCATTTTCTCTAATGTAGTTTTGTTGGTCCAAATAATAATCAAGAAAGGGGTTGAATTGATTATTACAAATTTTTGCCTTTAAAAATTAATCCCCTTTCAATTTTGAAAAACGAGAACAATATATCAATATAACAAATATAAAAATAAATTGCGTAAAATTAAAAAGATAGAGAGAAGAAGATCATGCAATGATTTATAATGGTTCTGCCTTGTACGTCAGTCCACTCTTTCAGCTCTGAGCCGGGACCTCGTTATCCTATGGGTTTTATTCCACTATATCCAATAAGAACAAATTACAAGTTTGTACAATTCTCTTTGCTTGATTCTCACAGCTATCCTCTAGCTACGACCGATCTACAGAGTCTAAACTTGTAATTGAACTACCACTCAAGAAGGCAACAACACATTCCTTCAATTACAAAATGAAAAGAAATTTTCGATATCAAAAAGCAAAAAGAAAAATTGCAAAGTGATCAGCTTGCAAAAGTAAAATCTAAGAAAAAATATCTATGAAATGAAACTTCTGGACTTTATTCTGTATAAGCTTCTGTTCTTTTCTTTTGGTAGATACTAGAGGAATTTTGTTTGCTGCATGAAAGATAATGATTACACTTCTTTTCTCTGTCTTCCTTAAGTATATCATACTTCATTTAACGTTCAGAAGATAAGAATGCAATCCCAAGAATCTTGGTATGAAAACCTTTTGAACTCTATCTTGATTTGAAATTTGAATATCATTTAACTTCTTCCAACGGTTTGGTGATAGACGTATCCAGCTTCTGCTTGTTCTTGTGATTTGAATTCTAATAGAAAATGACAATAACTAAATGGATAAACTTATCTTGATCTTTGTAAAATTTAGATCTGTGTATATCTTGAACAATTCAAATCAGTGTGCTATGGATAACCCTTGAAGATAGTTACGGATATTTTTCTTATCGTCGTGATTGTAATATGTTTTGAATGCACTTGAAATAAGGATAAGGTCTGCTTGATTTTCGTGATTCATCATAATCTTGTTTGTTTCTGCTTGAAAATCTTCATAATGTTGTTCTACTTAAGGATAGATCTTTTCAAAATACCATTGCTAATATCTCGGTCTCCATCGTGATCTTCATATGTTATCTTATTTGAAAATAATGTTTTTCTTATTCTTATTTCCTTAGCAATTTCCATGTTTAAAAGATAGAGAAATTCGTTCTTATATTGAAGAAATATGTTAGAACGAATAAATACTTGTCTTGAAATAAATCTCATAATTTCTGTTTTGTCTCTAAAGAAAACATTTTTGCTGAAGAGAGAGAAACAGAAAAACATTTAAATCCCCTAGGATATAATTCGACTTTAGTGGAACAAACAAGTATATTACCCAAATATACTTATTATCTCGGAGCTAGGCCTTCAAAATCTTGATTGTACTGATCTAAAATTGTATGTTTTATTGGAGAAGATGAATAGTACATATTCCTTACCCTAAATGCTAGTTCAAAGTTCTTATAAAGGTTCTGTAAAAACTTCTGTATTTCTGGAAAAATCTTTATCATTTAACCAAACTTCTGGAAAACACTCTGTGTTCCTTATCTTGTAACAAGCTCTTGTAAGACTTGTTTAAAGCTTGTTTAGAACCAAAACATCCGAAATTCAGAATCATTCAACTCATATATTTATTTATCAATATTCAACAATATTCCGTGAAAAGTTCTGTATATAATTCACACTAATAGAATAGTTAGTTCCTTGAGAAAAAAACTGAAGGTCACTTGCTTGCAAAATGGAGAGAGCCTCAATGCCTTAAGGTCACATAAGATTCCAAGTTATAAAAATAAAATACAATTTCTTAATATTATTTATAATTATTTAAATTTAAGAAACAACATGAATAAAAGCTACAATAAACTGGATTTAGGAAATTTTGCAAAACCCCAAAATCAAACCTTGAACTTGAATAAAGATCCAAACAATGTTTTCACAATCAAATTTTGCTCCTAAAAAGTTTTTTTTTTTAATCAAATGCCTTTTCATAATGCCAATAATTTAAATGTAAATCAAGAATTCAAAGAAAATGAAAGAGTTATTGAACCAAATACCTAATAAGATAGACAAACTTTAAATTTAAATTATTGATATCTTAAATCATGGTTAATTGAATTATTTAAAATGTTTTCAATCCAAGTTCTAAGAACGCTAAGGACAACCCCTAAAACCATATTTTTAATAAAATACATGAAACTTCAAATTTCCATAACTATAGTTCAAAAAATTATTGAAAAGTAAGGCATAAATAGACCTAGATAATTAAATGAACTACAAGCAAAATAGTGTAGGAGTAGGACAAAATTAAGTTTAGTAAGACCCAACATTTGATTAGCTAGGTAATCAAGAAATTGTCATCTCTTATTAATCTATAATTAGAAACCTCCATTCGATCATCAAATACTGACAACTTGTAGGTAGCCCTTTCATTGGATCACCCCCTTCTGAACTTTTATCAAATTCTTTATTTTACCTGCATATGCCTTATTTTTGAATTTTTAAAGCTTGTTCTTACTATTAAATCATACCTAGAGTTTAGGAACACCCCTAATAGAGTTATATGCAAATTAGGGGATGTTTTCCAAAATTAATTAAATATTTCTATAATTTTGCAATTGTTATTAGGAAATATTGCAAAAAGATTGCAAGGGCTAAAAGCTTATGAACTAGTGTAAGCGAATGTAATTACCTTACTTAATTTACTATTAATATAGCTATAATAAAGGAAAATAATTATTATTTAGCATTATAATTGTGTGTAATGTTTTGTGCCTAATGCAAAGGTCATAAACAATTTGTATAGACCGGTCATGTTATGGGTTGGCTATTGATCACTAATTATAAGTCAAAGTTTTAGAACAAATTTGTTTGTAGTCAAGCAACATAGCTAACCGACAAATAAAATGGCCGTTATGTTTGTTTCATCATATTTTAGTCATTTTGATATCATATTTTTATTGTTTTCAAACAGATATTTGTCAAGAAGTAGATACTTATGAAAAACTGACAGTTTTACTCATAAACAGATCAAACAAATACGATATATATATGATATAGATAAGTTATAAATACAGATCTGATATAATAAGATACAAATATAAATTATACAATCTAAACAGACTCTTATATGATGATACTATGACAAATATGGGTTGGAATTGTTAACAAAATCATAGTTATAACTATGAGAGTAAAACAATAATTTTGAGTGAATTAGTATGTTGGATATAGTAGGCATCTATTGAGATATTATGGAGTTGGCTTCAAGATGTGTGGGAATTGTTATTATTTGAGAATGTCTATACTGCTCTCACCTTGAACAATTAATTGCCATAACAATAAATTCTGGATGATTGCTTGTTACATTAGATAGGCATAACTTATGTAAGGTTCTTATTACCTGCTGGGTTGCATAACTCACCTAGTTGTGGGACTTGTCTTGTAATGTTTTCCATTAAAAGATTTTAGATAAGAAGACATAGAGAAAGCACGGTGTTTTTAGCTTTGCATATGCTAAGCGAGGATATGGACAGCACACTTTATTACGCCTTTTCAATTTGGGAGGTGCAAAAATTTTTTATTCAAAGTACACCAAAATTATTCGGCAAAAAAAAAAAGTACACCAAAATTAAATATAAAAAAGAACAAAGCCTTGAATAATTTCTATACTTTCGGCCCAAAAAGTAAAATTTTGTCAAGGATAAATATAAAATTTTAGAGATTTGAGGGACCATAAGCTCCTATAATATTTCACTTATGTTTTGGTGTTTTTTCCAACAAACCCTAACCATTTTATCTCAATAGACAATATAATGGCCAATTAAAAGATGATATTGGTTAAAATAGCTTGAAGTTCTGAAAAATTGATGAAATTCGTGGGATCAATATTAAAAAAATATAGTTTTTTTAATTTAAAATTTGTAAAGAAAAGTCATAACATATAAGTAAAATAATTAGATAATAAATAGATAAGATAGGATAAGATAAAATAAAATAGATGTATATTGAACCAAACAAAATGTGAAATAACGTCAACAAACAAAATTTCTCAACTTCCTGGCTGGCGCCGTTGCCGATTCTGTGGATCGTTGAAAGAGTCAATAAATCAATGCAAAACGCCAAAGAGGGGATCGAATGACAAATAAACGAAAAAGGAAGGACCGATCTGCAAATTCGATTCCCATCTTTGTCATATAACTCATTCTTTCTTGAGATGGGCCAGCTCAGTTTGTTCCTGTTGTGTTTCACTTCAGCCTACCTTGCTCTCTCTCCTCTCGCCGGATTCCGGCGTATCTTTACCGGAAAATGCTTCCCGGCGACTTGCATGTAATCTCATTCCATTCTTTTCCGGTAATGATTCATGTTTTTTACTTGTCTTTGCCTATGGCACTGTTGAATTTGATTATATTTTGTCAAATACAATTAGGTTATAGTTTAGATCCGATTTCTAGTTAAAATTTAAGTTCAGATCGGAATTCATACATACGAGGTTAAAAATCTCAACTTGTAGGTTGATAATTCGTGCTGTCGTGTCGAATTCAATTCATATTTCGCGTTGAATTCCCAGTATATGGAAAAATATAAACTTGATCGAAAAGAAAAAAAATGATAATTTATTTTATCATCATGTTGATTCATGTTATAAAGATAAGACATTTAGGTTGTAACCGGGTCAGATTTGTATCTTGTTTTCGAATCCTGTTTTATTATTGTGAAAGTGTCAGGATATTAGAACATGCAAAATTTAGTTGAACCTGATTAATAATAATTAATTTACATTTATATTGATTTGGTGTTTGGTTAAATTTTAGATTAATCTGATTCGGATTGCTCGGGAATGAAGCGAAAGAGTATCGGGGTGTTTCCAGAAGTTGGAATAAATTGATGTTTTGAAGGAGTCAGGGACTTGTTGAATATGGAGCTATGTGAGTACCTGTATAATGAAGTCGGGAATGTTTGGTTATATTGAAGTAATAAGAATTATGGAGATTGATTGTGTGCAATGACTGGAATTCGAGTTTTAGGTTTTGGAATTTAGAAGGCAATTGTGGGTTCGTTTTACTTTGGCTGAAGTCTTTGTTGTTTTGGGAAGTTTTGTTGTTTTTGTTTTTTTTGGGGTTGGTTTTATAGTGAAGTTCATTTTGACATGGTATACAAAGGTTGTTCCAATTATTCAATGGCAGAGATACAAGATAAGGAAGTAAATAACGGTTCAAGGTTAAAGTCAAAAGAAGGTGTATATGATGGTCGTACTCCATTCAGGCTTAGATCAAGTGATTCACTCCTTCCAGGACTCATAGATGATGTTGCTTTGAATTGCCTTGCTTGGGTCAGTAGATCTGATTATGATTCATTATCTTGTGTAAACTCAAGGTTTAATAATTTGATAAAAAGTGGTGTTTTGTATGGGTTGAGGAGGCAGATGAGTATCACAGAGCATTGGGTATATTTGGTTTGTGATCTTAGGGGCTGGGTAGCATTTGACACGGTCAAGAAGAAATGGATGACTTTGCCAAAGATACCTTGTGATGATTGCTTTAACCACGCTGACAAGGAGTCTTTGGCTGTTGGTAGTGAACTATTAGTCTTTGGTCGTGAGGTACTTGATTTTGCCATATGGAAGTACAGTTTGGTTCATCGAAGTTGGTTGAAGTGTCAAGGGATGAATCACCGACGTTGTTTGTTTGGCTCAGGCAGTCTTGGTTCCATAGCTATCGTGGCAGGTGGAAGTGACAAAAATGGAAATATTTTGAGCTCTGCTGAGTTGTATGATTCTACAACTGGAAATTGGAAAATGCTACACAACATGCACTCACCTCGTAGATTGTGTTCAGGGTTTTTTATGGACGGAAAGTTCTATGTGATTGGTGGGATGTCTGGTCCTAATGAATCACTAACATGCGGGGAGGAGTACGACCTAGAGACAGGACAGTGGAGGAAGATCGAAGGGATGTATCCAAATGTGAATAGGGCTGCTCAAGCACCTCCGCTTGTGGCAGTTGTGGATAACCAACTATATGCAGTAGAGCATTCAACCAACTTGGTGAAGAAGTACAACAAATCTAATAACACTTGGTTTGTGCTGGGAAGACTTCCAGTAAGAGCTGATACCTCAAATGGTTGGGGCCTTGCTTTTAAGGCTTGCGGCAATGAACTCCTGGTCGTTGGAGGTCAGAGAGGTCCAGAAGGTGAAGGTATTGTGCTGAATTCTTGGCATCCAAAGTCAGGGGTGAAGAATGGTGTCCTTGATTGGAAGGTGCTTGGTGTTAAAGAGCAAGCTGGGGTTTTTGTATTCAATTGTGCTGTAATGGGTTGTTGATGTTTTTTTCTTATTTATTTTTTAATCCTCGAAATTGACACAGCATAAAGTACAATACCTGCTGTCTGACTCGGCCATTAGGATGCTTCCCTGCACATTTCAGCTGATTGACTTACATTGCATTGGTGGATGGAATGCAAAGCCTAGATCCTCCTTGGTTTTTTCAATTTACTTCTTGAAATTGCGCTTGGTTGTGTTTTCTTCCATAAGTTTACATTATAGAATTTAAGAGCACTCAGTAGAGTCACTTTGCTTATGTTTCGAGTATTGCTTCGATCTGTTGATAACCTATCGCATCTCCACTTCAGCCATTCAAGAAAAGTTTTCGAATTGCTTGAATGATTTTTCACGAGCTACTTGGTTTGGTAGGATTCAAGCCAGAGTTGCTTTCTTTTTACACAATTGCAACTTTGAATTTACTCAGCAAGTGGATTTCCTAAGCATCGAAAGTTATTTATCATGTAATGGTAGGCAGCGAAGATCCTTTATGCCTTTGTCTGCATCATATGGTGGCTGTTCATTTGACATAGTCGTGGAAGCTATCTCCATTATGGTTTCCTTGATCGATATATATGTCTTGAAGGTCTTAGCCGAAGCAGTGTAAATGGTGATGGCTCCACCTATAGATCTGGTTACAAGTATGGAACTCTCATACTGAGGTAGCAGCTCTAATGTTTGTTCTTCTGTGGGTTTAGAAGGTGGGATAGAGGGGAATGTCAAATGGGTAGGCTAAAGCTGCACACTGCAGTTTAATTACTTGTGTACAGATTTGACTTTTGAATCAGAAGCTTAATTGTTTTCCATTATTGGATTATAAGCCTAATCATCATCATCATCATCTTCTTTTTCTTCTTCTTTATTTTCGTTTGTATATTTATTTTTTCACCCAATTATAAGCAAATGTGCATTTTCCATGGGCAAAAGTCAAAAGATATCCATTTGTGACAAAGATAATACACTGGTGAAAAATTTAGTCTGTAGAGGATTTTGTAAAATACCTGATTTCATCCTCTTTTCCATAGGATGAGGATATAAGCGCTGTAAAATATTAACGTTTCACGACACAGTACTTTAGAAAATCCCGCCAGAAACTTTGTCATGCATGTATGCACTTTAAACTTTCCCACGAACATCGGGCGGCTGTTTTTATTTCAGTGTGAGGGCAATGATGGTATGATATGTGCTATAATCATAAAGCATGGTAAACTAAGCCTGTGTTTGGGACGGATGCGGTCGGCAGAATGCGAGAGTTAGAGGAAGTGTTTGGGAAGGGTGAAGTCGGCAGTGTGTGAAAGAAGTCAGAGGAAGTTGATGGAAATTTGATGTTTCGGTTAAACAGGAAAAAAAAAAAGGAGAGAAGGAAGTCTATGGAAATCAAGAGAAGTGGATGGAAATTTGATATCTACTTTTTTCTGTTTGATTGTGGGTGGAAAGTAATGTAAATCAAAGGAAAACGATCTAAGATTACGAAAATACCCTTATAAACGAAGCTATAGTTAAAAAATAATAGATGTTTTAATCTATTCATATCAATGTTTCATCATATTTTTTTTCATTTCCATACTAGCAAATCAAATAAAAAATATGATCTTCCTTCTTTTTCATCACTTTTCCTTTCTTTTCTTTTCAATTGATTTTCGTTTCTTTCTGTCGATTTCCACATTAAAGCTAATTACCAAAAACAGTGTAAAGATGAGACATCTAAGTTTCTAGGTGCTATCAAAGTAACCTCAAGGGTTATGCTTAGGGGTGATTTTTAGTAGTAGTAGTAAGAGTTTTTGCATTTGATGATATATAGAAAATGTTAATTTAAAAAATAGAAGATGATTTTCAATTACAAATGTTATGTTTTTCTAATTTTCCATAATTGTTGCTATCTCATCTTCATCACTATTTACTATTAAAAGATATCAATAATTATGATAAAAAAAAAAAGTATGAGTAATCTTGCATAAAATTATATGTCATAATTATATGTATTAGAACTAAATTGATTATGCACTAACTCATGATTGATAGCAACGATTAGATCGAAAGGAATCAGGCATGCAGATTTCTTTAAACCGTAAACCCTATCAACTTTGATGACTTAGATCATACAAAGGAATGAGATATCAATGAAATTATAATTCGTTTAAAATAGTAATAGTTATTATGTTATTTAATTGTACTTAAAAATGATATTAATAATACATTAGGAATGCATTTAAAATATATATATACATATATATATCCAAGTCTTATGATATTGCTTGACTGATAGCTATTGTCTCATTAATAAAATGAGAAACTTTATAAGAAAATAATGAAGAACAATTATTCTTTTGATTTTAAGGAGGAATTGTAAGTAATCATTTGATAGGAAGAACAAATATAGGGTTAAGTACAATTGCAAACACATAACACATGATTTGTGCTATCTTTTTTGATACTTAGGTGACCCAAGTTTTATAAAAAAATATCAATATTATTAATTACTATTAGAAAATGTTTTAAATTCTTATTGGTCTACAAAAAATTAATGTAATAAAAAATAATACTAAATAAAATTAAATAAATAAAATATTAAATATTATTTTTTTGAAAATAAGAAAATTCAAAAAATGTAAAATTATTTTTTATGGCCAATAAAATATTGGCACATGTCATTCTAAATTATTAAATAATATTGGCACTTTTATATGAAATTCATGTTACCTAATTGTCAAAAAAGATAACACAGGTCATATGTTTGTAAATTAATTGAAATTTTTGTAATTAATCCAAAAATTTATAGTATTAAAAATGTTCTCTCTCCAGTGGGCTTCCAAATCTTGTGTAGACCCATGAAACTTGTTTCACACATGAACAAAATAGGACTGTATAATAGGTGACACAATTTGAAAGGCCGTTTGATTACCAGGACATGCTCCTCACTATAGCTTGTTGGTAACCAAGGATCATATGAATTAAACCACCATCCAATGATCACCTACTTTTATGTCCTATAGATATCCCCAAATCATGTAAGGCAAAGGCAACATAATATTTGCTATACACATTCTAGAAACCGTCTCTTTGATACTAAGTTCTCTCACTTTTTTCTGTAAATTTCATTGACTTAAATATTAAAATGCCTATGTCCAAAAAAATGCATGACTCTCTTTGATTCACATACACTCCTTCATTACCAAAAATGCACAAAGATCCTTCTTGGTTCAGACCCAAATGCCCTGTTGAAAACTAAGTGGTCATACATAATATATTCCACTAAGGGTAGCAATAACTCCACAAGAAAGAAATAATTATTTAATACAATCTATATGACAGTTGCTAAAAATGAAATAAAACCATTTTCAAAAAGTTCTTCCATTAGAAAAAAGTCCCTGTTGTTTGGGTTGGGCTATATTCAATGGGAGCTTGGACTTCACTTCATAAGCCCAAACATATAGATTAAAGGGGCAAAAGAACCACAGTCTCCAAACGTTTCAATTCCAATTTACCTCTCCAAGAAGTTAGGGCATGGCACTGTTGACGAAACTGTCATAACTGAAAGAGCAAAAAAAAAAAAAAATAGCCAACCAAGCTCTTCTGTACTTGTTATTCTAACTCATGAATATTCTCTTAAAACTATCTCCCCAACTCGCATCTCTTCTCTTCAGCTCTCACTTTCCTCTCTCAGGTTTCTCTCTCGCTCTCTTTGTCTTAACTGTATGTTTCTTGTTTTAATTTTTTCTTTTATTTTTGGACTGAAATCTTTGTATAACGCTTAAAGTTTCCGTTTTCAGGTATACCCAGAATTGGATTTGCAAGAATTTCTCATCCTAGGAGTTACATAGTTGAAAAGGTTTCATCTTTGTCGAGCAAAATGGCTTGGAACTTGGAGAATCGTGAAGTTTTAGTTGAAAACAAATTGGGTTCAGTTCGTCCTGCTAATCAGAGTTCTATCCTTGAAGCAATTCGAGTGGTTAAATGTGGAAAAGTTATTGCTGTACCCACTGATACGCTCTATGGATTCGCTTGTGATGCTTGGTATAATGTTTATTAGTGGTTATTGCCTTATGTGTATTTGATGGTTTATTTTTGTATTTCGAAAATGCTGCTGTTGAATTTAGCTCATATCTAAAGCTTAAGCGCATAGATTAGTTTAGAATTTTACATCATATAAACTTGACGAGGTTTTTGCTCGTGTTTTCGAGATCATTATAATAGATTGAATGGCTAAAGATATTGTTAATGATAAGAAGCTAATTGTATTGAGCATAACTACTAAACGAACTGTAAAGGGGTTTGCTATGGACCCATCGATTCTACCATCTAGTTTATGAGCTGACCTTTGAAACTCTCCTTAGTTCTTGTAGCAGTCAGATGATGGGCAGGAAGGTCTCACCAACCGCCAATGGGACCGTAAAAGTTCCCAACTATAAATACTTATTCCCTTTCTTTCAATTTTTGACTCTGTGTTATTACTTTGATGAATATTGAATCCTCGAGGGGTCTATGAACCCTTGCTATTTGAGGGACCGAGCTAGTGAGAAGGCTTCCTTCTTGAATTTGGTTAGTTGAGCTCTCCAAGAGGTGCTTTTTTCAAGAATCTAGGAGGAATGAGGCGCTGGATAATAAGTAACAGGAGAATAATGGAATGCCTCCGGTGGTATTGTTTTAGTACTTTTGTGAGCCACGCACTTACAGTTGAGTGTTGCATGAGTCGCTCCATCAAGGTATGAGCCACATAATTGGGCATATTCAGCCAATGCTATAAAAGGTTAGGTATACAAGATGGGGTTCATAGAAGAAATTAAAATGCTATAAAGAATGCTCTTAAAGATTTAGATTTTATCAAAAGATTTTATGTTGATTTTGTGTCAAGAAAGCTGATCGGTATGTGTGATGCTCTTGTGCACTATATCAATCTACATGTACTGGTACTCAATGTTATGGTTCTGGAAAACTTGGAATAGAAATCTGCAGTTCTTCTTTTAAGGATTTTTAATCAAATTCAAGGGAGAAAAAAGTTTCTGTTGGTTAGTGCCATTATTCCATTTGGATGCTAAATTTGCTTTACACAGTTTAGTTTTAATCTACCCATATATAATTCTTTTCTTACCTATATTGGGGTTGGTTGCAGTTCTTCTGAAGCTGTTAATAGGATATATGAGATCAAAGGACGTAAATACACGAGTCCTCTTGCAATTTGTGTTGGAGATGTTTCTGATATACAACGGTTTGCTGCAACAGAGCATTTACCGGATGGTTTGCTCAATGCTCTTCTTCCTGGTCCTGTCACTGTTATATTGAAGAGAGGTAACTAAATTACAAGCACTAATATAATATTAACTGAGAAACCAAGTTTGCAACTTATGCTTTCAATCGATATCTCTTGCCTTTACCATGTAGAACTAGAAGCCAAAATGCCGAACTTTTGATTTTAGGACTAAATACTCTCTGTCAAATTTTAGCTTTCTTTTCTCTGAACACAAATTAAAGTGTTCATATACTATTAGTTACTGGCGTGTATTGATTCCAGGTGAGTCAAGCATCCTTGAAAAGTCTTTGAATCCTGGATTGGATAGTATAGGAGTAAGGGTGCCTGACTGTGATTTTATTAGGGCCATCGCCAGTGGGTCTGGTAGTGCATTGGCCTTAACTAGTGCAAACCTAAGTGGCCAGGCAAGTAGCATCTGCATCAAGGACTTTGAGAACCTCTGGGAGCATTGTGCACATGTTTATGATGGTGGTGAGCTTCCTTCAGGGCGTGCTGGATCGACCGTTGTGGACCTCACTAGGGTTGGCAAATACAAAATCCTTAGAGATGGAAGGTGAATATTTCTGTTGCACCACTATCGTTTATTGGGGATTCTTTGTTGTCAGCATCTATATTTGCATTTAGATGTTCCACACTATTTTACATTTCAAGAAGCAAAAATTCCTTCTTCAGTTATAGACTTCGTTGCTTGGTCCCAAAATACAAAAGTTGCTGTTTCAATACTCATGCATTAGTGTCTTTCTGACATCAGCATCCTTTAACAGAAGGTATTAATGGTTCAGTTTTGCATTAATTAGTTCTGACAGTATGGCTGTTAAGCCTGAGGACTGCTCTGTGATAATGTAGTATCTCTGTTCGATAGTAAAACATATATGTTATTCTCAATAATAAATATTTGTTGCACTGAAATACTATAATTCCTTCTTGGTGTGATAAAGGATTGATTATAAATATCTACGATCTATATTCTTTATAAAGGACCAGAAATACTTTTTAACACATCTTACGTAATACATTAACATAAGTACAGCAGTAAGATATATGTATTTCTGCACGTATGTATGTCTGTGTAAATAGCTTGGACATGCACAACTCTTGCTTTTGATGTTAAATACATCACAATAGTAAGATTTGGCTACTCTCTCCTTGAAAGCTTCAACTATTATATACAGCTATCCCTTGTTTTGGTCATGATAGAAATTCTAACTATTTTTACTTTTCTCTTGATGGCAGTGCAAAGAAGGAGACAGTTGCAATTCTTGAAAGACATTCCCTGACTGAATTTGCTGAAGCTTAGATAAATTCTCTAAATACTTACTATCATCTCATGTTGTTTTTTTCAGTATAGGCTAAGAAAATTTCTTAGCTACACAAGTTCATTCAATAGGATTTTTTGTTATTCTTCTTGTAATTTATAAAAAGAACAAATTTCTCATCCAATGGAAATGGAGTGATGTTTGACACAACACATGAAAATGGGAGGTCTTCTTCATGGATTCAGACAATTATGGGCAAAAGCAGGGATCAGTTGTAACATGCAGACAACTCCCCACCATATGGGAACCTCCAGGTCCATTAGATTGAAGGTTGGATTATCCACCATTGACTCAAGTAGCCCTGCATTTTGTTTTTGTTCCTTGAAATTAGACCTCAATGCTCGCAAGGTATTTTGTAGTTGTCTGATGTTTTGATTATTACATGGCAATGTCTGTGAAGTATAATGTCTTTCAATCATTGTGTTGCCTGGAACAACTAAGAATCTGATCGAAACTAAACTGAAAATGCTGGAAGAACAGCTGTGGGTTGGGCAGTTGGACCGACTAGTTTTGTTATCTGTATTTGAGTTGATAATTATGATTATGCATTTTGTTTTAGGGTTTTTTCCTCCTCCCTTTTTTGGCTATCAAGGGAGTTGGATTTAAATATCTAATTGAGCTAAATTAAAATCTATAGACTAAATTGGTCTTGCTGAAAAAGATACTAATTTCACCTTCTAGTAAAAAAAAAAAAAAACCACCAGGTTCTGTTAAATTATAGTTTTATCGAGGAAATTGTATGATTATCGATCGCTCAAATAAAAATTACTTAAATACTAATTATATAAAATTAATTACCAAAATATCGATGTAAAATTGCATCTTTAATGGGTGATATTACGAATTTACACATGAATCTTATCTTAAAGGTGTAATTCATTAACAAATATGAAACGTCTATTAAAGATGTAATTCGCATACGAAATAAGTGAATCGTCCTTTTAATATGCGATTCATCCTAAAAAAACATAAAACGTCATTTGATGTAATTCAGCAATGTATGATTTTTGGCTAGATTGTATCTTCAAAGGTCATCTCATGTGTAAATTTATGAAATGCATGTTCAATATGGGATTTTGCATCAATATTTGTATAATTATTTTTGCATCATTTGTATTTGTTTAATTTTTTTTCTACAAAATTAGTAAACATGTGTTTCATTTCAGTTTTATTAGTATTCATTATTTCTGAAACCAACAAAATAATCCAAGTTATCGTGTTTCTTTTTGAAATCTAAACGATTATGCATCTGATAATATAATTAGTAATATAACCATTTAATATATGGTTTTGTGGATTAATAATAATTCATTCCAATTAACAAAATATCATGTGGATTAAAACAAATCACATGGATTAGATCTGTCTATTAATTGTACTAAATGGAATGTAATAACCCATTGATCAGTAGAATGAATATAGGGGGAAAAAAAAAAAGAAAGAAGAAAAAGGATCCATACAAGCAATCCAAAGAAGCATCATTCTCAGAGCTGAAGACAGTCCAGCCAAACTAACTTTCGTCCGAGGCACGTTGTCACTAGTTACATGTTTTTTTAGTGTTCCGGCCACTTCTGAGTTCTGACCTTTCAACAGAGTTAAGCAAAATTAGCACTGTATAGTAATAGTACAGAAGTTCAATAAATGTGGTTCTTCATGTCATGATGCTGACACTGAGAGGCACTGCAGTATTTTTGTCATTCAGGGGTTACTAAAATATCTACTTTAAGATGACTTGAAACTTGAAACTTGACACTTGAAACTTGAACCTAATAAAAATAAATAAATAAATAACAAATTATTGGCCGATAAACAAATAAATAAATAACAAACTGAAGGAAAAATTAAAATATAAATTAGATGAGCACCCTTTGAAAATTTTTAAAATTTCATGGAGTTTCTATTTTTTGAAAAGTCTACAATTAGACCCTTGCAACTTTTATGGACCCCCTTTTTTTAATGTATTCTATTTTCATGCTGGTGTGAACAATTAGTTTAATATATTTAATTAATTAGTATTTTAAAAAAAATACTAAAAATGGTTGAACATAGTAGAAAAATAACAATAACATGAAAATAAAGGAAAAAAATGTAGTCATTGTTGTCCATTCTACAACTATTGCACTTCTTCCTTATAAATTGTATATTTGCAATTAAAAAGATAATCATATAAAGATATGACTTTTCTATTGTTATTGATTCTTGTTGTATTTGTTTCTCTTGTTTACGAGGTGGCTATTGCTCTACAACTGCTCTTTTTAACATTATTATTAGAGGAAAAAAAGAAGAAGAAGAAGACATGACCGAAAGATAGTTAATAAATATATTCTCAACATAGCTTATGAACTTGAATATGGAAATAAATAATACGTTCTAGGCTCCAAATATACCTTTATCAAAATTGCACAATCGAATAATGTCTCAGCAATAACATTTTGAATTATGTGTGAATAATAATAAAAAATAACAACAAAGATAACAACAACTTACAAGGGCTTTTTTTTTCTTTTTCTTTTTAAGTCATTGATTTCTTGTAATTTTGCTCTTAATAATTTATAAGATAGGATTGTCTGTTTGTAGAAAGTCGAAGTATTTAGGCTCAAAAATTTCAAAAATAGAATTTATGTTATTACCTCATATGTGCCAGCAATCTTTTTTCACTTAGTTGTAACAACATAATTCCTTTTTTCCCCCTAAAGTAACATTCACTAGTGCAAATTTATTCTATTATTAGATGAACTGAATCAATAACCATCCTGTAAACAAGAGAAACAAACACATTAACAATCAGTAACAACAGAACAGCCACATTTTATAGAATTTTTTTTTATTGTGATTATATCATTTCGCCACATCTTTATATAATTTTCTATTATGATTACATGATTTATAAGAAAGAAATGCAAAAGTTGTATAATGAACAACAATGACAACATTTTAATCTTTTTTTTTTTCATTTTCTTGTTATTTTTTTTCCTATGTTGAAACATTTTTTACAATTTTCTAACACTACTTAATTAAATATATTAAACTAATTTTCCACATTAGAGTGAAAATGCATATAGGCAGATAATACATTAAAAAAGGGGTCTCATAAAAGTTTTAAGAGATCTAGTTGTAGATTTTTTGAAAAGTAAGAGGTCGGTGTAATTTTAAAAATTTTCAAGAGGTCTTAATGTAATTTATCTAAAATTTTTTAGGTAAAAGTTAATATGAATGAAGAGCTATTACCATGCCACTTGTCAAGCCATTTCTTTAATAAAATCTTTCATTTTCACAAATTAAATGATATTTGGTACGAAGGAAGAGCATGAAATAATAAGTTAATAACACGACCCAGTATGACTCCCACAACCATGTGAAAAACATGAACGTGCAATTAAAACTCTTAAACCGCATGTCGTGTGTTTTCCTCGTGTACCATGAAATTTTCCATTGAACATATTCATCTTAAAATATAAGCAAAAGAGGCAGAGATAAACCTACGACCGAGTCAACAACTGGTCCCATCAGCGACCCGACGGACCAGGTTACAGTTTTAAAAATAGACCAGTGCTTGAATTTAAGACCGTAGAGGAGTTTAACCGAAATAATACAGTGTGAAGTGCAAATTCTATTTAAAAAAAACTTTAAAGTTTGGGCTCGATTCTATCTAAATTGAGTTTTATTTTTCAAACTCAAACTTAATTCGAATTAATACTTAGTAACCTTAAACTCGATTTAATTAGGCTTAATTATTCCTAGAAAAATCAATTAGACTAAAAAATAAGTTGGGATTTTGGAAATGGAATAGATTTTTAGTTGATTTGATCTTAAATATAATATATATGGTGATCATATATGAGGGGGAAAAACAGAGAATAAAAACTGGACTTTAAAAATGAAGTGTGGTGGAAAAATCGAACAAGGAATTAATCAATAACAAATACAGAAAATTAATTCAACTCGAATGGAAATTGATTTTGCTCGGATACAAGCTAAATCTACTCGAATACAAGTAGAAATTGGAATTCCGAATACAGAAAACCAATACACAATTTTGAGATAATATTTTCTGATGATCTCCTTGTATTACAATAGCCTATTTATAAGCGTTTATCATGCTAATTTGCAATCAGATTTTTATGGATGGGCCACAGCTCCACAGCCCATGTCCAGCCCATGACTTCTAGGCAGCTTCTTTGAATTTACCTTTGTCACTATCTGTCTGATACTTTTAGATGCATGTTTATCTATTGTAGCAGCTTCTTTGAATTTACCTTTGTCACTATCTGTCTGATACTTTTAGATGCATGTTTATCTATTGTACTTCGTACTGTTTTCCTCTTTCACGAACCCTAATTCTGTTTAATGTTTACTTCCAATTCCTTTCGTTTTTTTTTTTAGCTTGTTCATCGCGCATCCTCCTTGCCATCCTTTTTTGCTCATATCCTCCTGGGTTCTGGTTACACTCCCCTCTTCTTCAAGAACCCTTGACCACAAGGGTTGGTTAGGGTAACGTAATTTCAGTTCCTCGAAGAATTCCCAGGTGGCTTCCTCTGTCTGACTTTCTTTAATGAGTGCAGCAGCATCCTCTTGAGCAGTGCCACCAATTTCTCCAATCAAAACAATGCTTTTCGTTTGGGGATCCATAAGAGACCTCTCAACACAATCACTCAAGTTTGTCCCATTGAAAGGGTTACCATCAATACCTACACATGTTGATTGTCGAAAACCACTAGTACTAGATCTCAAGAATGGAAAGACATAATCTTTTATGAATTCCACTTTTAGGTCCTTCACAACCAATGGACAAGCCCCACTAGCCTTGGCCTTGTTTCCCAAGCCTTTAATTCCTCAATACCTTGCCCAACATCAGCAGTGAAGCAAACAACCGCACATCCATAATTCTTCCTTAACCATGAAACAATCACGCAGTGTTTAAGCCACCAATAGGCTATGACAACTTTTTTCAGCCTTCCACACGAGACCACGTGACTTCTCTCCAGACTACACAAAGCTGATCGGATGCCTATTGCCCACTCACTCTGTTGGTCAATCAAAGTAAAGAAAACCTTAGTTTGAAGCTTAATATGCTTATCACGACTAATTATTTCCTTTCCATTCTCAAAACAACATTGGAGAGAAACAACAACTAGATAACTAATTATACTTAACTCATCAATTCCCATTCCACCATGTTGCATTTTGCAAAAACAGTCCATATCTGGCATGTCTACCTCACAGATAACAAGGTCAAACTTGTCTTTGTTTTTCCTCAACATTTCCAGTGCTTTGATTGCCTGATTGGTTGTAGTAACTTGTACTTTCCCTCCTTGAGCCCACCGGCCCTGTTTGTTTCTACCCATCATACCTCTTATCATATCTGTCTTCTTTTGTTTAACCTTGTATACCCATGACCTTCGGTTTTCTTTTCCATCACAACATAATAGACATGTCCCACAGCCCAACTTCTTTACTGACGCCCTCACTTGCCTATACACAATTCTCCCAAAACTCAAATTCCGCAATTTCACACACGTAGAGAGCATGACGGTGAGTGGTGTCTCATCCACCTGATACCCCGCCTCACACAAATTGAAAAACACACCAATCCCTTCTTTAGGAAACCCTATCCTACCATACCCTTGAATCAAAGTCATGTAAAAGAACAAATCCCACTGAGGACTATCGTCGAACAGTTTTCGAACATCTCGAATAACCCTGTAAACATCATAAATCCTTACGAGGGTATTACTCATATACTCATTGGAAGCCCACAACCCCTTCTTGATAGTGTGAGCATGACTCTCTTGTCCTTTTAGATTGGAACATGGGGGAAACTGGTTCGCTTCAATGATAGCAACGCCCTTTGCGTTAAGCATCACCGGCTATGTCTGCAACTGAATTTCCAACAACTTGGGTTGTTCTTCACGTTGTTTGTCCTCTGTTTCGACAATCATTGGTGTATGGAGTTGTGATCGTTCCAACAATGGAAAGTATAGGTTGTTTGGGTGGAGGGTTTTATGGCATTTCTGTTTGTTATCGGGGTCTTGAAAGTTTTTTGAGGCTATTAGGGTTGGTGTTAAGGATTGAGAGCAAGGGTTGGAGTAGGAAAACTGGTCGAGTTAGATTTTGAGAGTGATTTCAGGTGGTGTTTGAGTGAATTGATTACTCGGTTTGTGGAAATCCGCTTGTGTAACGGTGGGTTTTGGTGATTCTTCATCTTTCAACCTTTCCTCTTCTGATGGAGGAATCAATTTAGGTAGGCTTATCTCGGGACAAGGTGGGAACAACGCTCTTAATTGCTTCTGTTGCCTTTCCATTGTTTCCATTAATGGCTTCATGATTGACTTCATCTTCGTATCTTGTTCTTCCCAATGCTCCTTAATCTTCGTATCTTGTTCTTCCCAGTGCTCCTTAAAGACCCGTCGAATAACTTGGATTATTTCCTCAATTTCCAAATCTGTTTCAGCCATGAGGGTGGAGTTGTGGCTCTGATACCAATTGAAGTGTGGTGGAAAATCGAACAAGGAATTAATCAATAACAAATACAGAAAATTAATTCAACTCGAATGGAAATTGATTTTGCTCGGATACAAGCTAAATCTACTCGAATACAAGTAGAAATTGGAATTCCGAATACAGAAAACCAATACACAATTTTGAGATAATATTTTCTGATGATCTCCTTGTATTACAATAGCCTATTTATAAGCGTTTATCATGCTAATTTGCAATCAGATTTTTATGGATGGGCCACAGCTCCACAGCCCATGTCCAGCCCATGACTTCTAGGCAGCTTCTTTGAATTTACCTTTGTCACTATCTGTCTGATACTTTTAGATGCATGTTTATCTATTGTAGCAGCTTCTTTGAATTTACCTTTGTCACTATCTGTCTAATACTTTTAGATGCTTGTTTATCTATTTTACTTCGTACTGTTTTCCTCTTTCACGAACCCTAATTCTGTTTAATGTTTACTTCCAATTCCTTTCATTTTTTTTTTTAGCTTGTTCATCGCGCATCCTCATTGCCATCCTTGTTTGCTCATATCCTCCTGGGTTCTGGTTACAAAAAATGGGAAAAAAAATTTATAATTTTTTTTATAATGAACAAAAAAATCAAATTGGCTCGCGAGCTAGTTGAGTTAAGTATTTTAAAACTTAAACTTGAACTCAATAATCACTTGACTAGCTTGAACTTGAAGTCAATTTCGTTGCAACTCAATTGAATTTGAGTTTTCACCAAATCGAATCCGAGTAACTCACGAATAGTCTCGTTTCATTTACAGTCCTACCTAAATCTATTTAAGCTGAGTTGGTGCTAAGTTTTGGACCTCAGACTCATCTTGAGTTTTCTTTCGTTTAAAAAAAAAAAGAAATTGAATAAATTTGAAACAAGTTAAACGTAAAAGCTCAAAATGAAAGTAGACCTCAAAAACATTAATCTATAACCCATCTCTTATTAATTTATTAAGAATATGTTATTGTTTACATAAAATTATATCCAATTTGAGTTGCAGTATTAGTGATAGGAGAACACAAAAAGTTTAGATGTTATAAAAAAGATTACAAGAGAAAAACTAGTATGATATTATTAAGAATTAAAAATTTTCTCTTAATAGAAGTCTATATATATCAAATCAAAGTTATGTTAGTTTTAAATATTATTTAAGCATATGTTTTTTGTCAATTTGGCCTTAGTAGAGTTCTACAAGCAAAACAAGTTATGCAAACCAACTCATTTAATTCACAAAAGGGAGTAGGTTATGCAAAAAATTTTTACCCACTTCACGATGTAGCCCATTTTGACCTGTCCCGCATAACTCATAGGGTAAAGTAGGCTACCCCATTGTGGGTCAGGTTGGCCTACAAACCTGCAAAAGTTTTTTAAATACGAGCATAATTGTGAAAGAATTAAAATACTCAATTCACCACTAGAACTTAATGAAAAATAATAGTCTTGATAGGCCATTATAATAATACACTATTTCGGAGCTGTTACATTTTTTTTTTTTTTTTTTAGGGCCTGATGCATATTTGCACCACATGAATTCCGCTAAGAAAATAAGCTGATTAGTTTTTAATTTTAAAAATTCTATAAACATTAAATTGGGATAGTTCTATTTGATATATTAATTTCTTTAATTGTAGCATGATATTTTAAATTTATAATTCTTATTAATTTTTTTTCACATGGATAAGGAGATGGGTAGTTTCTAAGAGCATCTACATGAGTGGTGCTTGATACGGGAACCTAAGCGAAGGACCTCACTTTTTGATGTTCTTACGGATATGAAGAATTCCTTCAACTTTTTGGGGTCCTCTACGAAGGATCTCAAAAAGTGAGTTCAATCGAAATATTTTATTAGTATTTTGTAAAAGTAAATCAAACCCACAAAAGTATAAAAAAAGTGAAGAAACTTATGTGAAAGATCTTAGGGATAAAGTAAAGAGGTTCTTCAAAATGAAAGTTCCTTTAGATGCTGATATGACACTTTAAAGACCTTGTGAAGAATCTAATGAATGTGGATGCTCTAAAGTAATGATCATCATATAGCCACAAGTTATAATACCATTGGTAGTTACTCACTGCGTGTATATTACATGTGATGTATAATACCCACTAAAAGAAAAATATTCAATCGGTAGTTACCCACCACGTGTACAAGGAGATAGATTTTCCATTAAGATCCACAAACTTAAAATATTTTAGTTGTATTAGATAAGTTTGAAACTAGTTTGCATGTTTTAATTTTCCTTTTCTATTAATAAAAACAAATATTATTTTTATTTGAACAGATTAAGTTCAAAATTTAAATATTTGAAGCATCATATTTATATTATCTCAAAGAACTTTTTTAAAACTTTTTATTGATTCTCTCTTTGTCTTGCCCTCTTTCTTCTTTGTATTACATATCAAAATGCACAAAAGATCATTTTCAAGACTTAAGAGTAAGAGTCAAGAGTAAATGAGTAAAAGTCACGATCACATATAATGGGACGACCTCTTGGCATCGCACATACCGTTGAATGAACCCCTTGTCGTCGTTCACATGGTAGGTTAGAAATATCCTGCTAGAACGACCTAAGTGTGTAGTGATTAAGCTTTGACATGGTTGTTACACTCCTCGGCATGTAGTTCTTCTAAGAATTATTATCCTTCCTCTAGGCACAAGCACTGAAGTAGGGGAAAGCCGAAGCCCCTTTTTATAGGATCGCATTTATTAGGGTGTAATTGGCTGCTTTATACATCAATTTCTTTGCCTCAACTCTGTCAGAGGGTAAGGTACATTCTTTTAGGTATTTCTCTATTGGTATCATCCAATTTGATGGTAGAGGAATGTGCTCCATATCAAGTACTTCATGGGCTTTACACGTAGTTGATCTAGGAGGAATTCCACGAAGATTTTCCCTTCGACTTTACCTAGGTCAGGACTACTAGGGAGGCAAACTTGGAGGCCTCTGAATTGTTAGCTCTTGGTATTTTTGTGATGTCCTAGGAGGACAACTCCTTGGTTAGGGAGTACCTTCTCCAAGTATTTAGCCATGTCTTTGTTTTTTGCTTCATAGGTGTCTTTAACCTGTTGTACTACCAATTAGGAATCTAAAAAGATTTTGAATTCCCTTGTGTCCACACCAACATTCATGGCAATCTTGAGCCTAGTGATTAAAGCCTTGTATTTCGTCTCTTATTGCTGGCAGGAAAACTGAATTTTAGGGCGTAGCAGATTTTGGCCCCATAAGGTCCTTCTAACACTAGATTGGCCCTACTGCCCCCTTGTGTGGAGGATCTATCTACGTGGAGCATCTATACAGTTTTTTGCTGGTTTTCTAACTTAGGCGAATGTGTGTATTTTGCCACGATCTGCAAGCACTTGGGCATTAATGGCATGTCGAGGTTGATATTGTACTCCGTAAGTACCGAGCTCAACGATGTATTTCATCATCCTTCTAGACACATCAGGTTTTTGAAGGATTGCTCTTAAGGGAACACCGATGAGGACGATGATTTGGTATGCTTGGAAGTACGGCCTTATTGCCTAGTGGATATTACTACTATCAAAGTGAATTTTTTCAATTTTGTGCATTTTTTGTGGACTCCTTAAAGCATATAACTGGCATAGTGTACAAGTCCGTGTTGACGCCTTTTAGCTTGGGTAAGGATGGATGAAAGAGATTGGTCACTCACCATGAGGTACAAATAAAATTCTTCTCCTTAAGCTAGGGTCGATAACACTAGTGGTTCCACCAAGAAGAAACGCTTGAGTCCTTCAAAGGCCTCTTGAGTTCTTTCATTCCATTCAAATTTGTTAGGCTTCTTGAGAATTTTGAAGAACTCAGAGCACTTGTTAGTGCTTTTGGGAAGAAATTTGCTCAAAGCAGATATTCTTCTTGTGAGACATCGCACCTCTGTTGAGATATATTTTACTCAATTTATATTGGATAAAACTTGATCAACTTGTTATTAATTTTATAGAAATTATGAGGAATTGGTACGTAATTAAGTTAATGTTATATTTCAGGTTTTTAAAGTGAATGGAAAGATTTAGAGGAACTAAGTACGGGAGATATACATCAGAGGAGTCATGGCCGCTAGCCATCACGGAATCGACGCCGGTCAACATTCATGGCCGGCACTGGGAGAATCATGGCCACCGGCCATGGAGCCGGCCATCACCGTGCACCACTTGTTTCGTGATTAATGGCTGCCAGCTTTGTTGCGACATGTCTCCAGCCATCTTTTATGCGAAAAATATTCTTTATATCTGATGTTTATCTCACATATATAAAGAAGTAGGAGAGAGAAAAGGGATTCATTCATTATTCATTATTGATTGTTCTTGTTCTTTTTACTCTCAAGAAACCCTAGCTTTTGTTTTCTTGATCATGAGTAACTAATTACTCAGTCTAGCCAAGGATTATTACGGGATCAATTCATCAAAGATTGTGAGATCCAATTGATCTATTGAGTTTATTCTATTTACGAGTATTCATATTTCATCTATTTGAATTGTTAAAATTGTTTTGATTGGTCATTACGAATTAGGCCTATTTCTTGATTGACAAAGCGATTATTGTTATTTAGAACGTCAAATCCGTAATTGTTTGATTGTTCCAATATAAGTAATACAATACATGATTGGTTGCAGAATAAGTGATTGATTTATGTTATGGTGATTTATGATCTAATTTAAATAGTTCATGCTTTTGATCTATTAATTAGAATTGGTAGTCTCTCTAATTAGTAATGCTATTGATAGATTAAATCTTAAGAGCTTATTTAGGGTTGTCTAATCAATAAGGGAATAATTAAAGATCGTATCTTGATTATCAATACTCTAAGGAGAGATAGATTTTCAGAGCTTGTTGAAAGTCATAACCAATTTATTCATGAATTAGAATGACAATCTTTGCATCAATGATCATCTCTATGAATTGAACCGTGATAATTCTTTGGTTAGAACTTGTTGCCGTTGAATTTACATTAATAAACGTATTTGCTAGTTTTAGAAATAAATTATTCTCTAAATAATCATTTATACAAAACCCCAATTTTTCTTCTCTTTTTGCTGATTATTGAAATAGAGATAGATTTTCCCCAGTCCCTGTGGAGACGATCCTGCTCACTACTATTTACAAAATTTTAAGAATAGGTTATTTAATTTTGTTGGATTCGACACCCACCAACCTCCTTTATAGAAGAAGGGGGTTTCATCTCTACAATTGCTTTGATCTTGTTGAGGTTGGCTTTGATTTCCCTTTGTGACATGACATTTCCTAAAATCTTTCTTTTGGTGGTCCTTGAAGGCACTTTTCTGTGGATTAAGCTTCATGTTGTAGAAGCAAAGACGGTCAAAAGTTTCCTAAAGGTTGTAGAGGTGGTCTTTCATTGGCTTGCTTTTCACAATCATGTCGTCAATGTAGACTTTTATGTTCTTGTTAATCTAGGCTTTAAACACCTTAATGACTTGCCTCTGGAAGGTAACTCCGTTGTTTTTTAGCCCAAACAACATTCTCTTATAATAGTATGTGCTAAAGGAGGTAACAAAGGAGATAAGAGCTTTGTCAGTTACACTCATTTTAATTTGGTTGTAGCCGAGAAGGCAACCATGAAGCTTAGAATGTCGTAACACGAGGTATTATCAATGAGCTGGTCGATTTGAGGTAGTGGGAAGCAGTCTTTTAGGCATGCCTAATTCAAGTTCATGTAATCCACATACATCTACCATTTTTTGCTGGGTTTCATGACCAACACCACGTTGGCCAACCAGGTTGAGTATTTTTCCTCCCTAATGAATCTAGCTTATATGAGCTTTTGAACATCTTCCTCGATAGCGAGTTGTCTTGCTTGCCCAAAGTGCCTAATTTTTTGTGAATCGACTTTTGAGTTTTGCTTAGATTTAATTGGTGAATGATTACATCTAGGCTGATACGAAGCATGTCTAAGGGTGACCATGTGAAGCCATCCTTATTTTCCTATAGGAACGTGATCAAGTTTCTCTGAGGCTAGGAGAAAACAATGTCTCTAACTTAGTGGTGTGTTCAAGATGATTGTCTAAAGTGATTTCTTCTATGAGATTGGCAGGCTCACCATGGTGCTCGAGCCAATCTTTAGGCTCAAAGTCCACCACACATATGCGATCTCCTTTCAATGATTTAAGATATAGCTTCCTAGACTATTCTTGATCGCCTTTATAGAACCCTAATCCTGTTAGGGTGAAGAATTTGGCTTTTAGGTAAGGTAAAGAGATGACCATGCCAAATATCGATTGGGTAACTCTTCCTAGAATGGCATTATAGGGAGACAAACAATCAACCATAAAGAAGTTGATCTAGAGTATGGCATAACATTATTCATTGCTAAGCTTGAGGGGTAGAGTGATGATATTGCGAGGGTGTACGATATAGTTATTAAACCCACACAACATGGTTGTATGGTCTTAGTTTAGGTCTGAATACATGTTTCATCTATCCTTAAGCTTGATTGAAGAAGATATTGGCACTACTATCAATGTTGATCAGCACCTTTTAACTTTCCAATGCAAGCTAAAACAACCAGAGCATCTTGGTATGGGGTTTAGACCCCACAAAGTCTTTATCAATAAAGGAGATGGTAGTGTCAACCTTATCTTTGTTAGGTTCAAGGTTCATTACTTACCTTAAATTGCGCATGCTCAAGCTTGGTTGTAGGCCGACTCGAGTCGAGATTAATGGTCCTCTACAATGGTGTTGATTTCACCATGTCATTCTCGGGTAGGCCATGAACGATTGTAGGGATCTCAGGCGTCGGTCTCTTGGTTTTCTCCTTTTTGTTGGTTCTTCTCTTCTGAGCAGGTGGCTTAGGCTTTGCCACATCATGGTACTGTACTATTTCAACCAACCACGTAGTGTGGCATCTTTAATGGTACTTTTTAGCTGCTAGTAGTTCTTTGTATCATGCTCGCAGTTGTGGTGACACTTGCAATATTCCCATAATTCTTTTCACTTCGAGTTAGGCCTCATAGGAGGAGCTGTTAGTAGGAGGCTTGGTTCCTTACTTCGCGAAACACATCGTGTGGAAGTATCTTCAAAGGGTGAACTCATTGTATATCCAGAAAAGCTTCCTCTTATCACTGTCTATGTGACTTGAATTAACATCGCTTTGGGTGTTGAAGTTGTGGCAATCTTTTAGGTGCTCCTTATCTCGATGTTGATTTTGTTTAGCCTAAACAGGCTCAACCTTGGCATCAGTCTCCCTTCCAGCATTCCTGGTATCTTCCTATGAGACGTACTTCTGTGCTTTCCCTCTTATTTGCTCCAATGTAGTGAGTTGACACTTCTAAATAGAGCTAAAGAAAGGACTATCTGCAAAGAGTCGTTGTTTCATGGCTTCAAGGGCTAGCCTTGATTTAAATTTTGGACCTCCAGGCATACTTTATTGAATCTTGTAAGGTAATCTCTTCGGGGTTTGCCTAACCTTTTATCGTATGGTGTAGAGGTATGAAGCATTCTTCTCTAATGACTTACTTGCCATGAAGTGTCCGCAAAAAGTTCATTGAGCTAGTCGAACAAGTTGATCGTATTCGACTCGAGCTTATTAAACCAAACCCTAACCACAAATCAGAAGGTGGTGGGGAAGGTTTTACACCAAATGACATCCGAAAAATTTTGTATTGCCATATTGGATTGGAACTGGGTGATGTGGTCCTTCAGGTCGATAGTCGTGTCGTAAGACTCCAAGTTTAGAAGTTGAGCTCCAGTAGGGAACACTTCTGATTGAATCTCAATAACAAGGGCATCTTGTAAGGTATTATTTTTGTGGTAAACACATCCCCAAGACTCTCTGATGTTGAGAGTCTCCTCATCATATTCCTAATCTCCTCAAGACTGCATTCCTTCTCTGGGCCTGGATGGGCCAATGTGGTAAGGGGCATTGGCATGTTGTCCTCGTGAGCCCAGGCCGAGCCAGGACTTGCGTGATTTGCCTTCAAGTGCCCATCATTGTTTGTGTGACAGTCTAAGGAGGTTTGGGTAGGGTGTTGAAACACATTGTGTTCTAGTGAGGTATTGAATGTAGTTATTATTGGGCTTCAAGAGGTAATGATTCTTCGGTATACGTTTACTATTAGTCTTGAACTATAAGACTGAGCCTAGTGGAGGTGCTAGCCCATGGGGGAATCGTGGTATGCTAATAGTGTCTTTTGGGTGATACCTAATCACTCCTTATGGGTGAACAGGTTGGAGAATCACTCCATTATGTACTGGTAGCTTGTTCTTCCAAATGCAAGTTCTTTAAACCTTCGACTCTATAATTTTAACTTGTAGGAGGGCATTAGAATGCTCATTCTCGATATCCTTATGTGTAAGTTGTCTGCATAGGCTCTTAAGCTCCAAACATGTCATGGATCTAGAAAACTAGTGTTGCTTGTAGTAGGTGGTTTTGGGTGTGGCAACTTAAGAGCTTTGTCATCTATTGGAGTAGTTATTACAGGAGCTAGATCAAGTTGGTTTTTACTCCGTAGAGGTCTCAACATGGCAATATCAGAGATTACTGTTTTTGGTATGTATTATGGGTTTTTGTCTTAGCAAGAGGGTTAGTGTTTATACGTAGGCAAAGTGGAGAAGGTATTATGAGATGAGGAAAGAAGTCTGAGTTCCCACAGATGATGCCATGTGTTGCATGAGTTGATTCCGCCAGTAGAGATTGGTTCCCAGCAAACATAGAAAATCGGTCAGAGGTGTGCCAGGGGGTTACCCGATATGGCCACTCTAATGCTTAAGTTAGTCCGTAAGTCTATCTTAAGTAACCTATTCAAGGAGGTAAAATACTCAATAAAAAGTATCTTTCCCCTCCCTATGAAGAGAGGGGCTATTTATAGATCATGGCCATACCAAAATGGGGTTCACCAAATTTTTTCTATTAAAGTGAATCTCCATCTGACACTTGACCTAGCACTTGCGGTGATGGGGATGCCTGGGGTGGAGAAGTTTTTGCTGTGCAAGTATGGTTGAGTTGGTGATTCCCCCATTCCCCCTTGGTCTTAGGTTGAGACTAGGATGCGTGGAGATCTTTTGGGGTTAGGGCTTAAGGTCAAGCTTCCGAGCTTCCTTCATGGTTGAGGTAGTCCTGAGCTCAATCATCCTCAGTTAGGACATGACTTTGAGGTATTGCTAACCATGGGCTTTTCTTGAGCCGATAGTATGGATAATCTTCTGAGCCTTTTGGTATGTGTGCAGGTGGTTATAGGCTAAGTGGGTCCTGGCTTACATTTCACTGTCAATAGGTATGAACAAACTTTAAAATGCTAAATGAATGAGATTTAATGAAAGAAGTTTAAGAATGGCAATTGTATGGTTTTAATAGGATAGCCCTTGTACCTATGGAAACTCTAGTTTAATAAAAATTAATTTCGAATCGTAGACTAGTGGTTAAGTTCGGATTAACCAACTCATTAATCCCAACTTATAATTTTTTTTCCAAATTTGATCGGCTGGTAACTCCTAAATTTTTTTTTTTGAAAATTCTATTTTATTTTAATTCTTAGTTACGGGTTTGTATCAAATGGGTTAGTGTTTTATACAAATTAGATTAAAAGAAATTAAATTAGAAATGAAAAATCTAAGCCTAACACTGGACTATCATTCTTGTTGCCTAAAAAAAAAAAAATCGAAATATTCTAAGTCAACCGTTTTCTACATCAATATTTGAATTCATTTTCTTGATTAAATTGTTACATTAATATTCCTTGAAGGCCTATCTTCTTAATAATTCATATTTCCTCTCAGATACTTTAATATTTGACAATAGTAACATTTTTATTGGTAGAATATATAAAGAGATTCCATGAGAAGGATTATAAGCAATACTTTGAACTACATATAAGTTGGTGCTAGAAAATCTTGTGATAACTTGTCTAGAGATATGTCACTTAGGCTTACTGTATGCGTTTTTATGAGAAATATTTGTGTGATTAAATTGCTAGAGATTCTTAATTTAATGAATATATTAATTACAAATACGTGAAAAAATTTAACAATTTGTTAAACAAGTTATCTAAAATACTTCATATTATAAAGATATATCAGAAATTGCATGAGTTCTAGGGCATTTAGAATTCTACAAGGTATATAGGTTTTAGGATGGATTCTTATTTATTTATTGTGTGATCCATAAGTTAATTAAATATTAAGTAGCATGTACATAACCTGTTTATATAGCCCATGATGTTGTTCAAAATACACATAATAGCATAAGCCAACATTAGAACTAGAGAACTAAAAAAAAAAAAAAAAGTTATTAACAACTAAGGATCATTCCTTTGCACAGCAGCATCCCTAGTGCACCCATAACCAGAAGCATTCAGTAGCAATATAGGCTGTACATAAGCTGGTGGATGACAAAAAGGAAAAAAAATCTTCCTTCCAATCATCTCCATTCCCATGCTAGCTATAGCATTAGCCAGATGGTTCGTCTCCCGAAAATGATGCTTCAGTTTGTAGTGCTGCTGGTGATAAATCCTTGCCTTGCATAAGTTGATAACATTAAAGTACTTAAACTGATAATTTGCTAGAGGATTAAGCAGTTGAGTCACCAATTGGAAGCCAACATTAATTTTGACCAGAAGAATATATTTTATTTATGCAATATTTCAAACAATAAGCCAATGCCCATAATTCTACAATTGCTATGTCAGTACGCCCAATCTTTTTGGCAAACTTGAAGACCTATGCACCATTCGAATCTCTAATAACAACCCAACAGCTAATAAAGAGTTTTATGGATTTAGAGTAGCATCCATATTTAATTTAAACCAACCATAAATAAGTAGAATTCATCTAATATTCACTCTCTCATCAATAGACTTTCAATTTTTTTGAATTTTTTTAATGAGCCCAAAATTCATGTGCTTTTACTTGAATAGTCATTTGTATGCCATCAAAAGAGCTAGCTTGTTGATAGACCAACTTATTTGGAATTCCAAATAACCCAAAGCATAACAGCAAGCATAAAAACATCATGGTGACCGTGTTTGTTTAATATCTTGTGAAGCGAATTACAATTAAAAACAAGCCATTCATGGAAAGGCATCATTAGAGATAGCATGTTTATGCCCTGATGTTATTAATAGGTTTTCTTGATGTTTCACAGTAAGTTATAAGATATGGTAGAATTTTATTACCACTCCATACTTAACTATCTCAAATCTAAATACTCCATGCTTGGTATCATCTTATATGGAGGTAAATATAAATGAAATAAAAACTAAAGGAAAAAAGTGTACTTACAATTACAAACTATCTTTAGATTACAAATATCTTTTAATGTGTTCCACTTCTGGACATCATTAAAATGTATAAGATATCCACCTGACCTCATTATGAGAATTCCACTAAATAGTATGAGGAAGATTCCGGTTTTTTTTTTTTTTTTCTTTTTTGGGCCAAAGGAAGATTCCAGTTCAATCATCCTTCCATTCGGGAACCACATGAGCAGAGATATTAGTTGGTGGTTTTTCATATAAGACCTCACAGAAAAGATAAAAAAAATAAAAATAAAAATAAAAAAATAATAACTGTGGGGGATGTCCATTAACACTTCACGTTTTTCTTGCTTGGTTTTACTATGAAAGCTTGAAATCAATGGCTTCGAAGTTCTATATCTTATAGAACTTCTACACTCCTCAATAAACTATTCTATTAATCATATCACTATTAAAATAAATAATATATTGACTATTTCAGTTGTGTCATTATGATTGGGTACGAATCTAAGTTGTTAAATAATCGATAAGACCAATCTCTTTAAAAAGTATAACGTGATCATAGAATGTTCAACATTTTATAGGTCATTAAAGGTGTTTTTCAAACTTCTTTTATCTTAATTTTTCTTTTTTCTAATTTTAAATCTTTATTTTAATTTACTTTCATATTATATGCAGTAAATTTTTTAACTGTTAAAGCATGACATGTATATCATATTAGAGCTTATTATTTAGCAAAATATTTGAATAAGTTTTCTATAGCTTTATCTATTATACTTAGCCCAAATTTATTTCAGCACAATTAAGTCCTATTTTTAAATTAATTCCATCAATTTTATGATTTTTTTTATTATGATCTATTTTAAAAGTTTTGCTTGTAATATTAATTGGTAAACTCCAATCCTAAAGGCATGAATTTTAGTTTTTAATGAGACGAATACATTCAAATCTCTCCTTCCTTATTAATAATTGTTGTAAAATATTGTAATTAGAAGGAAAAAAAAAAAAAGAACAGGAAAAACCTCCAACCACTGCGAATTGGACTTATAGGAAATTAAACAGTAGATATATAGTACCATGACTCCAATATGAATAGATGAGACTATAAGAATATTTCAATAATATCCTTCTATAGAATGATTTCTAATGAAAAATTCAGAATAAGCTGAAAAACACAAGAATAAGATGTCATTCTTTAAATTGTTCTTTCTTTTAAAAAAAAAAAAAAATTGATGTTTGACGAGAATATAGTAATAAGAAAGCATTTAATCAAAATTTCGTGCATTTTTCTTATAACCCTACAAAAATTATTAAAAACAATAACAAATTGGATTAGATGACAATGAGACCAGGAAGAAAAGTTTAATAGCCCTGGAGTAAGTTTTGATGCACTTTGGCAGGCCCAATTGGCAAAGTTGCCTCTCTTGATCCTAGAGGTCAAGGGATCGACTCTTGTCAATATGAAGACGACACCATTTATAGATCACTTATCTCATCAACTTAAGAGTATGATATTACCTTAACAGATATCTCCGTATATAATAGGGAGGGATGCTATATTTTCTGTGATGGTGACTGTACTCGAAGTCTTCGTGAAATGTTTTTAAGACAAAAAAAAAAAAAAAAACTTATAAAATAATGTAAGGAATACCAGTTCTCGGTTACTAAAATGATGGCTGGAAACCGGAATCGTGCGACTCGGACTGATCCTGATTCCATGGAGCCGAGAGTTTCCAACGTTTGGCTTTGATTTCTAAGAAAGTGGATAAAGCTTTACTCAATTTAAGTATTAGAAAGAATAAATTAAAAAATCCGAAACAAATTTTAACTTGATATGAAATTAGAGTTTAAATAATGATCTTTGAACCATTTGTTTATAGAATTTCTTAAATTGTGCATTTAACATTTATTTTTAATGTAAAGTTACATAAATGAGTCTATAAAATACTCAAGATACAAACAACTCCCACAAACATAAAAATAAGTCTCATACTATTGAGAAACAAGAATTCACTTTAATTAAAATTTTATATAAATCCAATAACACATGTTTATGTGTTATTATAGAAGCAAACTTTTACTATTGATATAAAAGTAGTTTAAATATTTGTCCCTGTTTTACATTTATTTGTTCCTAATCTTTTCTTCTTTTTGTTTTGTTCTTTTTTTATTTTTTTTAAAAGTTTTTTGAGCTAAACAAGATTGAACTTGTTGGGTCACTAGTTCCATGAACCAATTCCTGACTTGATGGGTTGGGACTTGATAGATCAGTCAGTTTTCAAGGCCAAACTTGTGGATTTCTACCTGGTTTAGATCCGTCATTTTCAATCTAGTTTCTAGTTGGGGATTATTGGTGTCAAGTCAAATCTGATTGGTGATGGTATGTAATAATAAAATCATTAGAAAATAAATCCATATATGAAATTATTTTACTTGTTAAAGAATGAACCAGCTACCATACATGGATAATACAAGACAAACGAGAAGAAGTACTTGATTATATAGAAAAAGGGACAGGGCATATTCCTTTGAATATGTTCCGTTGTTAGAGTTTGGTGTAAATACGAGGGAACATACATGAATTTTTCGGCCTTTTTTAGTTGTTTACAATCTCAACAAAACGAAAAAGAGATCAATTGTGGAAATTGCGAAAAGTTTTGCGCCACTCTTAACGGATTTCCATACAAGATTATTGGGGGTGGAGGGAAGGGGGGGAATCGAATCGAATGTTACTAAACTCAAGCTCCATTGGAAAATACAAGGCCTCAGTTAGATCCTAACTTATAATATTTGGATTGGTGGAAATTTAAGAAAATCAAAGTATATTATGCGTTTGGCAATTTTAGTCGGTGAATGAAAATTATATAAATTAGGTAAAAGAAGAAATGGTTATTTGTCTCCATATCTAGAGATAAAATATACCAAATGAGTGGAAATTCCAAAAAGTCACATAAATACTTCTAAAATGGAGGGATTGAAGTAAGCTGAAGAAGTAATTTACCAATTTTCTTCCCTCTTACTGTTCTTATACGTGTAAAGTTAAAAGCAATATTTCCTTTTGTGTTTTTTTTTTTTTTTTTAATAATCTAAACTTTAAGAAAAATAAGCAATCATCTTTCCAAACTTTAGCAATATCTATTTAATACCTCAATTGACATAAATCATATCCAAATTAACACCGTTTGTTGGATCCTAAAATAGGTATTAAAACTGAATAATACTTAAAGACGACTTAAATTATGCTTGAGTGTGCTTGGTCTTCTCGAGTCGAAAAGCAGCGCCCTTGTTGGAGTTATAAGGCTTTGACATAATAGTTAGGTGCCTAGATCACCAATGGCTCGATGGCTAGTTAATGTGGGAGAGAATATCGACATGCAATTAACCTTCCAGAGTGATTTTGCATTCAAGAGTGGTTCAAAGGAGTGGGACTTATTAGACCATATGGTGTTGATTGATTGGATTGGATAATGTTTGAATAATGGCTGTTAACCCCTTATGAGGCTAGTTTCTTTCCCGTTCTCTTCTTGTCGATGCGTAATCAACTTATGTTATCAATTCCCCAAGCAGATGTGTCTGCTTCGGACCCCTTCTGATACGAACCCAGTCAACCTATGATGAGACCTGTTGAGATATAATTTACTCAATCTATAATGGATAAAACTTGATAAACTTGTTATTAATCTTATAGAAATCATGAGGAATTGATACTTAATCAAGTTAATGTTGTTTTTCAGGTTTATAAAGCTAAAGGAAAGATTTAGATGAATAAAGCATGGAGAAAATGACCAGAAGCCTGATGGCCGCCAGCCATGGAGCCTCGTGAAGCGAAGAAAATGGCCAGAAGAGCCATGCCACCGGCCATGGTGTGATAGCCGCCGGCCATCTTCATGGCCGGCCCTGGAGGAAGATGGCCGCCGGCCATGAACCGGCCATCAATGCTCCAGCGTCTTGTGCGATGAAAAATGGCAGCCAGCCATTTCATAACTCCAAGCCAGCCAGTTTTCATACGGGAGAAAGTCTTGTTCTTTCCTATATATAGAGAGAGAAGTCCATTAGAGAGATTATTATTCATTCTTTATACTTCCAAGAACCCTAAAGATTGCTTTTCTTGAATCATGAACAACTAATCTCTTAATCTAGCCAAGGGATTATTGCAACTCAATTCAAGATGGATTGTGAACCTAATTGGGTTTGATTTCTATTATTCTCATCTTTGCATATTTGTATTTCATCTGATTCTATTGTTATTATTGCTTGATTATCTCTTATAACTTTGGATCCGGTTGTAGGATGATTGAACAATAATCAATCAATTAGAACTCATATCCGTAATTGTATGAGTAATCTAATATAGGTGATGAAAATAACACGATAGTCATAAAATAGATGGTTATTTGATGTTGTGATGAAATATAATCTAATTTAAATGATCCATGCTCTATGAGACTGTTGATTAGGGTTAGGTTTCTCTTTTCTTAATGCAATTGATGGATTAAACCTTAAGAGCGTATTTAGGGTTATCTATTCGATTAGGAATAATCAAAGATCTTATCTTGGTTATTTAACATCTAAGGAGAGATTGAATTTCAATGCTTATTGGAATTTATAACTAACCTATTCAAAGTAGGAATAATAATATTTGAGTCTATGATCAATTCTGAGAATTGAGTTGTAATGAAACCTAGGCTAGATAACCTTTTGAATATATATAAATCTTCTTAATTAGAAATAGGTTTATTTTATTTGCTTGATTTCAAAAATCCCCCAATTTTATTTTCTTTTTCTCTTCTCAATCTCCGATAGGAACTTAGGATTTTTACTAGTCCCTGTGGAGACGATCCTTCTCACCACTGTTTACAAATCTTAGAGTAGTTATTTATTTTTGTTGGATTCGACACCCACCAAATTTGGCGTCGTTGCCGGGGACTGGTGTCTAAAAAAATTCCCTTTTTCTATTTCTTTTTACTTTTTATTTCCTTTCTTATTGCCTTGTTCTTGTTTTTCTTTTTATTTTGATTTTTGTTTATGACCCGTGCTTCTCACAAAGGTACTTTAGAATTTGATTCAGATATAGAGAAGACGGAACGGGAATTGCGCCGACAATCAAAACAGCGTATTCTAGACGCAACTTCAACTTCATTTCCTGGATTAAACCAAGTACTGGAATTGGCTGAATCATCCAGTGAAACCGACAAAGAGGAAACCGAAACTTCTGAATTTAAAGAAGAAGAAGAGATGGCAAATCAAGATCGCACTTTGAGACAACTAGCCACTCCGGATGTGACTCAACAACCACTCTGCATTCAATACCCAATTTATTTTTGTTGGATTCGACACCCACCAAATTTTGGCGCCGTTTTTCATCGCACAGGACGCTGGAGCATTGATGGCCGGCTCATGGCCGGCGGACATCTTCCTCCCAGGGCCGGCCATGAAAGATGGCCGGCGGCTATGATGAGACCCCTTCTGATACGAACCCAGTCAACCTATGATGAGACCCGATTATGAGAATCTGGAAACAAAATCCCTGGATCGTTTAAGAAACTTGGTGAAAAATCACGACCCATTACTTATAATGAGGCAAGAACCTTGGTATAATTGTAGATGCTACAACCGATGATGGTAAACTGATTGATGAGTCAAAGGGGTGAACGCCACAGGAAATTCCCGATAAGTTCATAAGCGAATTCACTCAAGAATTCACAGAGAAAACTCTTTAATTTTCATTGATAAAAAAAATATGTGATACGATTACAACCCCAAAGGATTATATAGACTAAAATAAGATATATGAAAAAACATGTAAACAAAACTACCGTTCCAAAGAAAGCTGATAGCCTAAATTTTACTTTAGGAGGCCTAAACACAAAACAAGAAAACGAAATTAATTTATGAGCAGACAAGGCCTATGGCTTAGGGGAATACGCCAATGGCTTTGACATGAAGGCTGGTGGCTTTCGTGCCGGCATACAACCAAAATCTTCAAGTCCTATTTATTTCATTTCAAAGCTAGCAGTGCACAATATCTAGGCCGATGGTGTATCGGTACAACAGTCTCAAAACTTGAAATTCTTCAATCTTTTGTGTTCCAAATTATTTTGTAGGCGTCCGTAGTTCTTTGACTCATGTTTTAGTCAATAGAACTCCAATCAATAGGCCTCCAATTCCTTGGAAAGTATTATTGAACTTGAACTTGATTGGCTCAAATGTTGGTGCTACTAGATTGGTATCATTTCCTCTTTTTTTGAAAAGATTCGTTCTAAAATCTTTGTTCTTGGAATTTTTTGAATTACATCCATATGTTGGTTTATTTGAAACGTTGGGAATGACATCAAGTTAATGATCAATTTCATTTGGAATTTTTCTAGGAACAAATATTGAGAATCCTACAGCTGTGAAATAATTTCACTAAGAAAAGAAAAATTAAAGTTGTTAGTTAAAAAACAATCATCACTCTTAATCTCTCTTTCTTTATCATTTTCATTCTTTGCTTTTTCATCTCTTAAATTCATTTACTTTTTGCTTTCCTTAGTGCTTACTGGTGTTTGAGTTTCATACTCAATTTCTTTTCTTTCACTGCTATCCAGTGTGTTATCTTTTCCTTACTCACACTCCTCTCAATCTTTTCTTTTTTTCTCTCTCTTTTCTTCACTCTTAATCTTTTCTAGAGCCCTCTTTTGTTTTTCTTTTTCTCTTTTCTTGAATTGCCTTGCTATCATCATCTGATCCTCAATAGCTTCCCATGGATCAAGGGGTACTAAATTCACTCGCTTTGTGGTTGAAAATGAAAGAATAGCAATCTTTGCATCCATTATACTTAGCTTTCCTTTTAGACTTTTATGGTCGTCCCAACAACATATGACCAGATTGCATTGGAATTACATCACATAAAATTTCATCACACTATTTTCCAATGGAAAAGGCAATCATAACCTGCTTAGTCACTATAAAATCTCCACACTCATATTGTATTTTGTATGGTGCTCTAAGCTTCGAAGTTTCCAAACCCAATTCTTCTACCAATAAGGTACTAGCAATATTTACAAAACTCCAACTATCAATAGACAAACTATATACCTTGTTATTTACTAAACATATTGTATGAAAGATAGGTTTATCATTATCCACTAGTATTTGACTCTTTTTTTTATCCCTTAAATCTAAAAATCATAACTTTCACAAAAACCCTAAAAGACACATTTTTTTACATGAATCTTCTCTCTCTCTCTCTCTCTCTCTCTCTCTCTCTCTCTCTATCACAAAGACACCTAAAACTAACAACTCTAACAGCAGACAATCAACGACAATTCCCAAAACCCATAAAGAAAACAATTAAAAGATAAGGACGATTTGAGTTACCTCTAATCGAACTGGGATATGGAATTCTTAGAAATCTTTAGCTTTGATACCAAATGATACAACCCTACCAACCTATGACGAGACCCGATTATCAAAATTTGGAAACAAAATCCCTGGATCGTCTAAGAAACTTGGTGGAAAACCATGACCTACTGCTTATAACGAGGCATGAACCTTAGTATAGTCGTAGACGCCACAACCAATGATGGTAAACCAATTGATAATTCAAAGGGGTGAACGCCACGAGAAATTCCCAATAAGTTCATAAACAAATTCACTCAGGAATTCATAAAGAAAAATCTCTAATTTTCATTGATAAAAAAGATATATGATATGATTACAACCTAAAGGATTATATAGACTAAAACAAGTAATACGAAAAGATTTATAAATAAAACTATCATCCAAAAGGAAGTTGGTAGCCTACATTATACTTTAGGTAACCTAAATACAAAACAAGAAAAAGGAATTAATTTCTAAATAGAGAAGGCTGGGGGCTTAGGGGCATGCGCCAACAGTTTGACATGAAAGCGGACGGCTTTGGTGTTGGCGTACAACCAAAATCTTCAACTCTGATTCATTTCATTTCAAAACTAGCAGTGCACAATATCTAAGCTAGCAGTGTACAGATACAACTGTAAGCTCCGAAAAATTTTAGTAAATAATTCCAAAATAAACATTGAAAATGACTCCAAATTAAAACCGAACTTCAATTAGTCTTAAATCACGAACGAGTCCAAAATTTCTTAATCTTGAGAAAATGAGAATTCTTAAAAATAAAATAAGAACTCAACGGTTTATAAATTCAAAGCCACTACGTATAACAAATTCTATACTTAACTATGACTTGTAAAATCGGATAACATAAAACTCAAAAACAAATTATTAAAAAATAAATAACGATAAACCTTTGGAAACAAAACCCAATTCAAGAATTCCGAAAACGTTAAGAGATATTAAATACTTACAAAAATAAAAATTTAAAATAAATTCTCTCAAACTAAATGTGATGTATAAACATAAACCCCCAGTTTTAAATTGGCAAGGATCTAAACTGGAAAATCACCCAAGAACCCTAAGTGGAATAAAGTAGTTTAAGTCTAACAATCTCTTGCTCTTAGCCCTAGAGGTCGAGTGTGGTTTAAGTATATAGAATAACTCGTAGTAATATAAGGTCGCTTAAAAATATCAAATTGGTAAATTTTTGACCTATTTTGAACCTGTTCGGATACGGACTTTGAAAAACGTGTTGGGCTCGAGATATAAAAAATATACCATTAATACGTTAGACTCGTATTTTCATAAGGATTTCAATCAGTTTTATAATTTTTCGATAACTAAAAATATCTAATTTTGCGATTATATTCGTATTTCTTTATTACCGGTAATTAACTAGTCTTTTGCACTATTCACTACTATTCATTACACAATTTTATTATTCTCGTAGACCCTTATATTTTTAGATAGATATTTTATATATCATAAAAATTGTTTTTCTAAAAATTAGTTCGTTCCGGATTTTTATGGGATCAGTTTCTGTTAAAGATCCGATAATAAAAATAAAATAAATTAATTTAATAATTAAAAAATATTTTAAAAATATTTTTATTTTCATAAAATAATTTTTTGGGTTATAAAAATATTAGTTATAGCTCATACGTGTATTTTGATCATACTGGTAACTTATTTGATAATTCATTAAAATAAATAAATAAATTATCTTATTTTAATTATGAAAAATCTGCTACAAAATTTTGGAATACATTTTCTATTTTTTTCTTATTTTTATTTTATTTATTAAGAAAATACCCTTACAACTCATACCTTTAAGTACACCTTTCACACATCACTTCTTTTTCACTTCAATTTTTCTACACTTCACTCATCACTTCATGATAGATTTTTGACCTTCTTTTGGCTTCCTTTTTGTTTTGAAACACTCCAAATTAATTAAAATAACCCTATTTCAATCCTTCTTCAAAAAGCTACACATACCATTAATTACACATTACAATTTCAAGTTAAAAACCAACTAAATTCCCTCTCTCTCTCTTCTAATAATTCACGCGAGCTTTGGGAAGTTATGGGCTGCCATTTATTTATTTTTTTTATTTCATTTAAAGTGCCTTTAACTCCTTCTATATTTCTCTCTCATTCACACATCAAACATTTACCATTCTTTACACTTTCCTCTCTATTTTTCCTCTCTTTCTTTCTTCATTTGTTCTTGTTCTTGTTCTTGCAAGAACACTTGATGCCCCTATTCCTTATTGGAGCTCCACACATATTTCTTCAAGATCCTTTGATAAAACTCTTGTCCAAAGCTTCCATAGTTGATGTATATAAAGTATATTGAGAGTTTCATGCATCAAATGACCTTCCATAAGCTTAAAAGTTGAGGATGATGATGCTAAAATGAAACACTCCTCTTATCTATGATTATTCCCTTGTAATATTATTATTTTCTTGCTAGAAGTAGTTATATTTTGTAGATCTAACTTTTTATGTAACTTTAATTATGTTTATGATTAGATCTATGAGTTTATAGTTTATTACCATGGATTTCTTTTATATTTATGTTCATAGAAAGTGTGGATCTTGGTTTTGAACTCAAACAAAAATGGTGAAATTCGTATCTAGGCAAGATCCACATTTAAAAATCACTTTCCAAGTATTAAAATGGAAGTTTTACTTGAGATAATGAAGGCTTAATGGGTATATATCATCAATACTTCATTTTATATGATTGAAAGGTGATTTTCAAAGATTATTTTTCAAAACAAAATTCTATTTTCGGATTTAGATAAAGGCATAACTTAAAAACATATTTTCCAACTCAAATGAAGTTTTTATTCAAGATATGGAAGGCTCTTAAGATAGGATACGTAAGGGATGAATTTTTATAAGTTTAGATTGACTTTATCAAAAGATATGTCCAAAAATAAATTTTGTAAATTTGGATCTCAACCAAGACCAATTTTGAAATCCATTTTTCAACACCAAAATGAATGATTTGTTTAAAAAATGAAAGACTTATGGAATAGGTATCAATAGGAGATGTTTTTGATAAGTAAATGGTAGATCTACTAATAGAGATTTTCAAAATAGGAAAATATTACAAAATATAAAATTGAGTTTTATTCTAACCTTGTGAAATTTGGATGGTTTCAAGACTATGCCTTAAAAACCCATTTATCAACTCAAAAACTTGTGTTTTATATGAAAAATGAAGAGTATAGGTCATAGATATCATCAAGTAAAGATTTTTATAAGTTGGGATGGATTTGCTAAGAAAAACATGTAGAACAAGAAGTACAAATAAAGTAGGAAAATTTGAGTTGTTTGTCATTTTAAGAAATTCGTAATAATTGAATAATGGTATGAAAACCCATATTTTTCAAACTCAAAATAGAAGTTTTATTAAAGAAATGAAGTCCTTAGTGGCTAGGAATGGTTGAGCCTTAAGTTTCTAAGTGTTAAATGAGCTTACTTAAAGGAATCACCATCAAAAATAATTTTTACAAAATTCGGATTTTGGGATGAACCATATTTAAAAACATATTTACAAAGTGTAAAATGAGAGTTTTTATTGAAAAACAAAGGCCTTAAGGAATATACATACTAAAGGCTTAATTTTAACAATAATAAATAAATTTTATCAAGGATTTTTTTTCTAAAAACAAGTGGGGATTGTCAAGAATACAAGACTAACATTTCTAAGTGGATTTTTCATAAAGTCTTATAAAGAAAAAGTTTTCTAAATTTTTTTTAATTAAATATCATCAAGAACATGTACATATATATCTCATGACATATCATTTATGATAGTAACTTATTCATATTGTATGAATACTTGCTTTGGATAATAGAAACTTCATGAATTTTCACAAAATCAATTTTCTAAAATTGTTTTCGCTACATATTTGAATTGATCAGATCTGTTCGAAGTTTAAAATTTTTCAAAACTTAAATATGATATTAGAATTAGATAGATCTTTCGAAGTAGATAGAAGTCGGTATATAATTTGCTAAATCCCGAGGTAAAAGGACCAAGTTATGGCAGTTTTAAGTTGGAATTCCCACATAGGATGAGAATTACGAATTTTCTAGTTTTGTTAAATAGTTTGGATTAGTTAAGTGATGAAATAATTATTAGGGTATTTCTTCCTTTTTAGGTGACCTCGAAATCGACGATTCCTTACCATCGGATTACTTTTACTAAGAGGCCGGTGATCTAATGGCCGAGTGAGTTTTCCTCTTATTTTGTTACCTTACTTGTGCTTGTAGCTAGTTGCATTAGAATTAGGAAAAGATAAAATGGTGATGAGTTGTGATCTAATATTGGTTGAATGAATGATAAGTATATCAAGGCGAGACTTGTTGTAAAATATTTTATGAGCTAGCATAAACGTAAATTGTCTGAAATTCTCTATGATCGCTCTTAACCTACATAATTAACATGCCACGATTATATGAACAAACTGTACATGTATATCACGTATTGAGTTACATTGCATTAGCAAATATACCTTTGGTGGGACAATGTCACACCCCGCCCTCGTAGGCGACGGCGATGTGATGCCAGGGCAGGCAAACCCACCACTAGCCCCCTAGTGGTAATGGCTGACACCACCCTTGCATCATGGTGACCCCAACCAATGCATGCCCCGAAGGGTATCACGGGCACTATAGGTATTGTTACCCTCAGACAGAGTTGAACCCATTTTGCAGCCTCTAGGATTCGAACCCATGACCTGAGGCTTTTGCCTGCCCCAAAGGCAGCACCTCTTACCATTGGTAAGAAGGCCTGTGTCAACATTAAGGATGCGAAATTGCTTAAGTTAATGGAAGTGGGGTAGACACTTAAAACAACTACATAAAATAACAGATGTTGTAAAACTAAGAGAAAGAGATCACGATTATGATTGCATGACTTATGGACCCCACTCAAGATTGGAATCATGATTGCATGGCTTATAGACCACCTTAACCCTAGATACGGAGGGTGTAAATCCGTCCTGTGTATGGGTTCCAGTTATCCATACATAATTGTCTGCTCATGTGTTTGTTCATGCATAGCATATGGATGATTTATCACTTGTTTGTTATGGTACGAAATTAAGGGAACTCTCACTAAGCTATTGTAGCTTATACCTCAATAGATGTTTGAATAAACAGGTTGACAGGAGAATGCTACGTGGGAACCGAGATGGTTAGAGTCGAATATGACTTCGAGATTCTGACAAAAAGTAAGAATACTTGAAGATGTTAGCGAGCTCTTGTGAATCGTCTTGTAATAGTTTGTGTAGTGAAATCTGTGGATGAATTGTAATTGGAGTATAGTGAATTGTATTTCCTTTACATTGTTACTCAAGTTGTATCAATATAAAATGTATCACTCCGATGTGTGTCTTACATGTGTTAGACGCCTTGTACATAGTATGGAAGCCTTCGCGTGATTGAGGCGGTCATTCCTAGGCTTTAATATTGTGTACGGTAGACTGCCACGTGTAGAACACCCTTCGGGGCGTGACAACAACAGCCCAAAACTTGAAATTCTTCAATCTTTTGTGTCCCAAACTATTTTGTAGGCGTCCTTAGTTTGCTTGATTCATGTTTTAGTCATTAGAACTCCAATCAACAGGCCTTCAATTCTTTGGAAAGTATCATTGAACTTGAACTTGATCGACTCAAATGTTAATGCTACCAGATTCACATCACCTTCTGTTCCCCATCATGTTGCTAGAGTCATGAGTACTTTACTATTGCTTATCACATCTTAATTAAAGATATAAAATGATGGATTGCCAATTGCTAGATTAAGCTCGTGTATACACATCACATGTGCTTGTGTTGCTGTGTACTAGGCTTTGGATCACACTGTTTGATGACATGATCGAACCATTTAATGTTTTGCATCATACATATCCATTATTAAAGTCATTAACCTTTCTTTTTTTCGTTCTCCACGGATTTTCTTTCCTCAATAGCTGGTTTAAAAGTTGCCAATAAGGTTATAAAATTCAAACTTAGATTTGAATGTCATTTAATAAAATTAAAATTAAGTTGGCTCTACCAAACTAAACTCACTTAAACTTAATTATTTAATTAAAATTCATATTTCCCTTACATAAATCTCCATTAAAATCATAATCCATTCTCGTAAGATAATATGTTGTATACATATACCTATTTTGACAAATAATATATTGTATATTTAAACTTAAACTCAATTAAATTCATAAATTCTTCAATTTGAACATATTAAAGTTTAGGCTTAGTGAAATGATTTTTTAATCTTTTTATTGTCTCATTAGCTTGATAAGTAATTTATGTAAGTCTTAAGCTTAAGATAATCATCTTATAATCTAATGTTTTTTTCTCTAAAAGAAATCTAAGTGGTGGCCATCACATTTTAGTCATCTGTTTAACTCAATCGGTGCTATTGCAATTTTTGCGGTTCGATCGCTTCAATAAGAGCATATCTTAATTCAGATTTGAAGGTTTGTAATAGACTCTGCATCGATGGGTAAGAAGTTGCAGAAAGTTTTTCTAGATCTAGATTTTCTTTCATTTGTTTTTATTTTTTGTTTTATTTCCCAATATGGGATATTTCCTAGATAAAGTGATGGATTTCATTCCATGATTATATTGGAATTTATTTTGTTCATTGTAATATATTTTTATCTAGAAAATATATCCATTTTCGAATTGAATGTTTGGATATCATTTCTTTTAATGTAATTTGTTAATACTATATATACTTGTATTTTGATCCATGCTTTAATGAATGAATTTCAATTTCCAAGAGAGGGAAAAAAAAACCCTTATAATTGAATTGAAATTGAGTCATCATATGAAATCAAATCTGTCTAATTTGTAAATCAAATTAGTTCAACTTACCTATCTCAAGCAACCATTAATATTTTTTTTGCTTTTTTTTTTCCTATTCTCTTTTAAACGAAACCAATTGTGGTTTAGGAAAGTGAGATAAATATTAGGGACAAAATGGTAAAGAGCCTTACTTTACATTGTAATTGGCAAGTTTGTTAAAAGAAAAAAAAGGCGAGAATGGAAGGAAAGAAAAGAGTAGAAGTGGAAATGAATGGAGAGTTTATTTTGTATTTGGTAACTTAAAAAGGAAATGGAAGGGAAAAAAAAGAAAAATAGAGTTAGTGATTGATAAAATTACTCTCGTCTTTGGTTTTAAACCTTCACTTACCAACGGAAAAAAGAAAATTTGATATATTCATGTTTTCCTCCATATCCTACCCATTTATGAAAGGAAAATGGAGGAAGAAAAAGTGGAAAAATTTCATTTCATTTCTACCATTTTCTGCTGCACCCAGACAAATATTTCCATCCACTTCCACCAATTTCTTTTCCTTTCTATAGGTTTCCTTACGCTGTATTTGGGATGCTGGAGGTCTATGGAAAATGACAGAAAGAGAAAGAAATCGGATGATGTTATAATGTTTGGTATGCTTTTTAAGAAGATAAATTGACATATTTGAATAGAAATGGAATGAAAAATTAACCCTTCCACTTTTCGTCCGAATTGGGATAAAAGAGGAAAAAAGGAAGAGAAATATATTGAAATGACTAAAATACCCTATTCATCTTCTTTCATTAATATTGTACAGAATATAATATAAGAACAATTTTATGAATCACTAAATTTATTTCTCTCCTTTTCTTTTTATTTTTCTCATAAATTACCAAACATAAAATAAAAATTATATTTCTTTTTATTTTCACTTATTTCTACTTCTACCTTTTTCTTTCTTTCCACTTTTGTCTATTTTCACCATTAACAAAGTTTCCAAACACAACTTTCGCTTTCCATCTCGTCCAATCTAGGGATGTAACGAGGTAGAGTTTTGGACAAATCATATAAACCAAAAACCTAACCCACTTCACTCTAGGCCCTACCAAACCCAACCCTATAACCTTATAAGGTTTTCATGCTAGATCTAACCTATCTTATAGGGTTTGATTTAGAATTCAGAACTGGACCCTATAATCCTATAACCTTAATTTTTTTTCCAACCTATTTTCAAGTTTCAATAATAAATTTAAGAGAAACTGGTGTTTCTAACATATATTTTTTATACATTCAAAGATGAAAAAGATATATGTACATTAGATAAAATATGTGGCATACCACATTCATGATTCAATATTTAAAAACATAAATATATTATTTTTATCATCATGTCTTATCTAAGAGACTTATGCAAAAATATGGTTAAATTAAATCTCATGTTGTGACTAAAATATAATATATCAAACAATATTTAAGTAAATTTTAATTAAAAGTCTTATAATCCTTAACTAGTCTAGTAAATATAAAAGAAAAAAAAACATTTCCAGAAGGTAAAAAAGATAGTAACTCCTCTATATTTTCTTTCCTATACTTGTTCATTTAGTAATGCTTTTATTTATTTTTATTTGTTTTTTAAATAATAATACTGAATTATTGGGTATCTATCGAATTTTTATGTAATTCAAATTTAATCTTATAAACTTCTAGATTTTTTATTAAATATCCAAATTTGGCCCTAATCAGATTCAGCCCTATAAAATTTTTAATGATTAAGGGGATCAGAAACTCTCTTACGGCCGCTTGGTTCCATCATAGGTCTAAACATAGTGTTAGACCTTAGAGTTTGGTCTTTGCATGGCTTCCAATTTATATGGCCCCGAAAAATTTTAAAGATGCCGTGTAAAACGTTTTTGTCTTGTTTCTCAACGTGTTCCACTCCCACTCCAACTGGATAACAAAACAAAACCAGAACCAAACCTCGTGCTCCTCTAATCTTTTCCATGAAAAATTCCACAGTATTTATAAACACCTAAATAACTAAAAACTCTTCTCACCACTACCTCTCTTTCTCTTTTGCCTTCTCGATCACTCACTTTCATTTTCAAACATTTGTCTTTAGTTCTTCTGTTGCAGCCAACAACGCTGGCTTGTATCTCTTAAGCTTTAAAAGAAGGCCAACTAAAGGAAAGTAGTAGGTTTCGTTAACACGATTCCTCTAGCATCTGAAACACCCATTATTGTATTATTCATCCTGAACAAGATTAGACATTAAAGACTCCATTTTTACTGTAAGTTGTGCTCTGCTCAGTGATTTTTTAGCACAATTCGTTGGTTTCTAAAACACCCATTATTATTTAATCATTTTACATTAGATTATATGATCAAGACCTTTTTTTTTACTGTAATTACTGGTTTAGCTTATTTGTTTGATTAGTTTGGAGAAAGAGTTTACGTGTGGAAGTGTAAATTTCATTGTTCGTTATGCTTATATTCAGTTTTATTAATTTATTTTGTGAATTTATCTTATATTTTTAGTTCAATCCGTTGTTTTATTCAACAACTGTATTATAATGTTTTACTCATTAAATAATCAAGATTTTTTCCCCGAACCTTAATTAGTGCTTTAGCTGAATGGCATGGTTAGTTTAGTAAAATTTTTTTCTATTAATTTTCAACTTTCATTATGTTTTACTCTGTGTTCTGAAGTTGGAATGAAGGGATAGAATAATAAATGAGGTCCTGGAGTAAGCATGAAATAGTATTGGCAAAATTTGTACCGTGTTTCTCAGTTAGTGGAAGAAAATTAAAAAAAAAAAAAAGGTGGAGTTTTATGCTTTATGTTAGTGAGTTAACTATATGGTTCTGTTGCATATTGATTATTTGAGCAGGAAGTAGTAGAAGTGGTTTCGAGATGGCTACCGGAACTGTACCCGCATCATTTACAGGCTGAAGGGAAGAGAACCTGGTCTGGGATTTTCAAAATGCATAGATTTTGTGAGAATTTCTGATATCCAGAGGGTTAAGTCCAAAAGAAAGACGGTCTCCGTGATAAAGAATTGTAAATCCAGCCCGGAGATGACTGAACTTGTGCCAGCATCAGAGGGAAGTCCTCTGTTAGGTATATGTCTTCATTATTATGTTGTTGATAGTATTCTTCAATCAATTTTTATAATTTAGCAAGCCTCTGATGGTGTGGTGTTGTCAAGCTGATACGATTGCTTTTGCTGCTCTTATCATAACTTATTATGCCATTAATCGTGAAAGAACAAGGATTCTGATTTTTTTCTGCTCAATGTTTCACTATCCTTGAGCTCCTAGGCTATAAAAAATTTCTGATTACACGTGTTTTTGCTTCCATTCTGTATCATGAAGCCCTCAATAGCAGAATATTCGGATCACATCTATCCTGTAATGGGTGAGTTATCATTGATCATACACATCAAGGTTAACAGCAAGTTACTTCTTTGTAGTTCCCAGGCAGAAGTACTGTGAATCATTACATAAAACAGTCAGGAGAAAACAAGGACAGTGATGGTGGGAAACGTTGCACTTGGTAGTGAGCATCCTATAAGAATCCAGACCATGACTACAAGTGATACCAAAAATGTTGCTGCAACAGTTGAAGAGGTTTTTTTGTTATGCCTGTCTCTTTCTTTCATTTTTCTAAGAAATATTACTGTCAAAGCTAAAAACGGGGATGTCCTTAGTTGTTAAGATCCTTTAGTAGGTCAAATTTATTTCATCAATTTTCTGGTTGTGTTTTGCACTCAAGGCATATGTTATCTTATCATCTTCTCTTAATTTGTACTTAGGTTGTATATTGATTAATTGCAGCAACATTGTATCTACGGAATCATTATGCAAAGGGAAAGTTATATACTAGAAGATGAATGTTTGTAGTGAAGCTCAAATAATAATCTAAATTTATAGGGGTTTAAACAGAAGATAAATTTCAATGGTTTGAATAGAGGATAAACGTTATGTAAAGTAAGCATAAATATAGGATAATATTACAACTGTGGTATCCTGGTGATTCTCTGTTGTGTAATTTTCATCACCTATTCAAATGCATTATTGTCCTCTGTTTGCACCGCTTTAATAACATTCGTTCTCTATTTGCTCTACTCTACAATCATTCATCCTTTATTTGCAACACTAAAAAGTTTGATCTTGTGTTTGAACTTCATCTCCAGCATTCATCCTTTGGGTTGAAATTTCCCCATTATGCAAATGAATAGACTCTTCTGCTTTACATGTGTAACAGTAAAGCATGAGATTTAGTGGACGCCTAATGGCATTTACATCTAGTCCTTTAGAGAACCACAAGTGGGCAACATGAAGCTGGCTGTAGGCTGCAGGAAGGAATATTAGATATTGTACTTCTCTTTCTGCAGGAGATCTTTTATTTATTTTTTTCATTTTTTATTTTTTGAGATGTATCCATGGAGACCATAGCAATTCTCAAATAAGTATTAAAGCATGCTTTCTGTGAGATTTAACTTTTGCAATGCTTGTAGGTGATGAGAATTGCAGACAAGGGAGCAGATATTGTTCGGATAACAGTACAAGGGAAGAAAGAAGCAGACGCGTGTGTTGAGATAAAAAATGCCCTTGTGCAGAAAAAGTATGTGTTTCTTTGGTATCTCAATGATATAACTGTTGAAAGAGAAGGCATAAACCTATAAGAATCATCTGCTTATGTGACTTTTTTCAAATGCCAGTTACAACATACCTCTGGTGGCAGACATACATTTTGCACCCTCAGTTGCATTGCGAGTGGCTGAATGCTTTGATAAGATTCGTGTAAACCCTGGAAATTTTGGTAAATAGTTTTGGGATTGCTTTTTGGTGTAGTTTATTTCATTATTCTTTATAACACCTCCATAATGATGTGGTAATTAATTGCAGCTGATAGACGCGCTCAGTTTGAGAAGCTAGAGTACACAGAAGAGGACTATCAGAAAGAACTTGAGCATATTGAGCAGGTAAGTTATCATTAACATCACAACATTGACCAAACTACTTTAAGTTATCAAATTACAGTTTCCAGAATGTTTGCAAAGAGAAGCTTATATGATGTTTGCCGACCTTGAGACACTCTGGATACATTGTTACTGGTACAAAGCATGTCTATAAAGCTCAGAAAGTGAAAAATTCTTTGTCTTGATCAAAGGTCTTGGCATTCATGATCTACGAAGCCTAGGGGTGTAGCTAACTTCCATTGTTCTTGAAAAACCAACCTTATTAGTATGCTGATTTAAGTCCATCAACGACTTTCCACATATATCCACTGTTTAGTTGCAAGATCCTGAAAAATATGCTCGACTCTGATTCTTTTTGAACTTATGAGTGGAAAATTTTTCTTGTCTTATGGTACCATGTTAGGAATATGGGCAAATCTGGGTGCATCAACTACTGTTACGCTTCTTTTTAGTTGCTTCATCTTTAAAATTTCCATCTCATATTCCATCATACGAGGAATATGCCAGAAACTTAGCTTTGTTTTCATTTTAAAATTCATTTTTTCCCCTTGAATGTGCCAGGTGTTTACTCCATTGGTAGAGAAGTGCAAAAAGTATGGAAGGGCAATGCGTATTGGCACAAACCATGGGAGTCTATCAGATCGTATAATGAGCTACTATGGAGATTCTCCAGGGGAATGGTGAAACACACTACATTATGCTTTATAAATATTTGTGGTCCTGCTCTGCTCATAAGTATGCTCATAACCTCTCTTAAAACAGGTTGAATCTGCCTTTGAGTTTGCTCGGATTTGCCGCAAGTTGGATTACCATAACTTTGTCTTTTCAATGAAGGCAAGCAACCCAGTCATCATGGTTCAGGCATACAGGCTGCTCGTAGCTGAAATGTATGTTCAGGGTTGGGACTACCCACTACACTTAGGAGTTACAGAGGCTGGAGAGGGGGAAGATGGGCGGATGAAGTCTGCTATTGGAATTGGAACCCTGCTTCAGGTATGCATACTATAATCAATTTCTTGGCTTACCGGGATTTCAACAGGGGGAGGGATGGTCTCTCCTTTCCCCAACCACAAGCTTAGTCAAAAATTCCATTTTGTCCTGAATGTTGGGAAGATCCACGTGTTGCTTTCCTATGTGACAAGTTGATATCTACATCTGAGTTCCAAATTATTCTTAAAATATCATCATTGCTAATAAATCATGACATTTAAATTTAATCAAAGTATCATTTGGACTCCAATGGACATAAGGATTTTAATTATGTTTGTAGGATGGTTTGGGGGATACAATCAGAGTATCTCTCACTGAGCCACCAGAAGAGGAGATAGATCCCTGTAGAAGGTTGGCCAATCTTGGTATGAGAGCTGCTGAACTCCAGAAGGGAGTGGTAGGAACCTATGCTAGCTTTTTCATCAAACAAGAATGCTATAGAACCTCCTGAAGCTTAGTAATGATATCATGGGGTTCTAATTTTTTCTTCATGAACTTTACCATTAGGCACCATTTGAGGAGAAACACAGGCATTATTTTGATTTCCAGCGGCGGTCAGGTCAATTGCCCACACAAAAAGAGGTTGGGTGGTCATGTTTTACTCAAAGCTTCACTGCCTTAATCATATTTAGGCTAACATAGAATCTATTGTTTTTTGTTTTTATTTTTCTTTCTTTTTTTTTTTTTTTATCTGTTGTTGTCATGACAGGGTGAGGAAGTTGATTATAGAGGTGCTCTCCATCGTGATGGTTCTGTCCTTATGTCTGTCTCTTTGAATGATTTGAAGGTATGATGCATTTGAGAGGTGGAAGTTGCCATCAAGTAATATAGTAATGCAGTGAAAATTTCATTTTATATTTCCTCTTTCTGCAGAACCCTGAAATGCTGTACAGGTCACTTGCTGCAAAGCTCATTGTTGGGATGCCATTTAAGGTTCTCTTGATCTGAACTAAAGTGCAAGAATAAATGAGGATGTGAGGTTTCTTTTGCAGCTTTATTCACGAGGATATTTGTCTTACTTTAGGATCTGGCAACTGTTGATTCAATCTTATTGAGAGAACTTCCTCCGGTAGATGATGCAGATGCTGTAAGAGCCAAACTGATCTGCATTTTTGTTAGCTGAAATTTTTTGTAATTTTACTATTGTACTTTTGTTTGCTGAATTGCTATGGGAAAGTCTACTTAGATCATAAAGGTATTTTTCCTAGCTAATCTCCTGTTTTCTCTGAACAGCGGCTAGCTCTCCATCGATTGATTGACATAAGCATGGGAGTTATTACTCCTTTGACAGAACAGCTGACGAAACCTTTGCCCCATGCTATGGCTCTGGTAAATCTCAAGGAAATATCATCTGGTGCTTACAAGCTCCTGCCAGAAGGTGGTATATCCTTCTTTTTGGTTCAAATCTTTCGATTTCTCTCTTTTTCATTAGTTTCCATGAGATGGCTGAATCAAGGTTATATCTTCATTCTTGCCATCTGATTTACCTTTCAGGCACACGCTTAGTTGTATCCGTCCGTGGAGATGAGCCTTATGAGCAGTTAGAACTCCTGAAAACTGTTGATCCTACAATGGTTCTTCATGATCTTCCAATCAATGAAGGGAAAGCCAGCAGAGTGCATGCTGGCAGAAGGTCAGTGTGTTCATAATTTAGCATTAACTGCAGTTCATTATCTCCATTAAGATTATTGTTGTAAGTCATTTTGATAAATATGTATTATTTATTTGCAATTTGCTGCCCAAGAAGCATTATCTCAAGTTTTAGACTTGTTTTCAAGGCACAAAGTTGAAACTAATTTTTTACCAAAATAGCCAAAACAAGTATAATTTCCTTGCTTTTCTTGTTTTCTAGTCTATATCTTTCCGTGCATAACCTTAAAAATCTTTGGCTCTGGTAACATCATGATATGTTGGCTGCAGGCTCTTTGAGTACCTCCAAGAAAATAGTCTTGGGTACCCAGTCATCCACCATCTTCGGTTCCCAGAGGGAACTCACTGGTAAATGTTCATATGCCCGCCAATTATGGATATATGACCAAGATGCATTGTGATAGGCAGTATTAAAATAAATATTTATCACATTTCTAGGGATGATTTGGTTATTGAGGCTGGAACCAATGCTGGGGCTCTTTTGGTAGATGGACTCGGTGATGGAATTCTTGTAGAAGCTCCAGACCAAGATTTTGATTTTCTTAGGAACACTTCATTCAATCTACTGCAAGGTTGCAGAATGCGGAATACAAAAACAGTACGAAATTTTCATTAGGTGATGGTGTTTCGCCATATGATAATGGAATAACTATCTGACCCATTCTACCTTGCATCTCTAAATATTCCAGGAGTATGTTTCCTGCCCATCCTGTGGTAGAACTTTATTTGATCTTCAGGAAGTGAGTGCACAAATTCGAGAGAAGACATCTCATTTGCCTGGTGTCTCGGTAAGTAAATTCATAGTGCATCAGATTGACTGACTCTTTATTGCTTTCTTCCACTTTCTGATGATGTTTCCCTTCATTACTGCAATACCAGATCGCAATTATGGGTTGCATAGTAAATGGGCCTGGGGAGATGGCTGATGCTGATTTTGGCTATGTTGGTGGTGCCCCTGGAAAGATTGACCTCTATGTCGGCAAGGTACTATATCTCTCCCTGCTGTCTGAACTCTTCACATTACATGAATTTCTATCTTGGATTCTGAGCATGGAGAGTATCATTCTTCCAACAAATTCCTAGTACCACCTGTAATGAGCTTTAAGTGTCATTATCATTATTACCCAACAGAGTAGTTGTGATCTGGTAATTGGTTACTGCCTTTCAGACGGTAGTGCAAAGAGGAATTGCGATGGAGCATGCAACTGAAGCCTTGATCCAGCTAATCAAAGATCACGGTCGGTGGGTAGATCCTCCGGCAGAAGAGTAAAGGTTAGACCAGTCATGTCAACGGCTGCAAGCTGAAAAGGATAGAGATTATTTAGCGTCACCCACCTCATTCACCCTATGCCTTCAAATTGATACCCTTCTCTACTATTGCATGATTACTTCAAAGGAATCACATAAAATAGGTGAAAGGAACGCATTTGTATCATATGTTCCATTTGTACAACAATGATACCCCAGTGTAATAGCCATTGCAAAGTCGGTTTTTAGGGTGATCGCCGGGGTGATGTTACATTGTCTTGCTGCTTGATGATTATAAATCAATCACAGGATCATAAATCTCAGCCAATTCCTCATCTTTTGAGTTTTGACATGGGCTCCATGGAAATCCAAATGCTGGATAAATGTGCTCTGTGGTTGTTTTGCCTTAGTTCTTTTGTAATAACATGACATATCATTTCCCCACAACATTAGTTTCTATTAGGACTGCATGCAAGCCAAGCTTGGACCGAGTTTTTTTATTTTTTAATCAAACTTGAAATTCAGGCTCAAGTTTTGCTTGCCTAGATGAATGAGTTTTATTTCAAACTTGAGCTAAGTCAAGTCTTTTAACTAGTTTAAAACGTGTTTTATTTGAAGCTTAAGCTTGGTTTGCCTTCTATTAGGTTTTTTTATATCTTAATTTTTTTGAACCTAAAAATAATAAATACGGGCTACAAAATATATATATATAATATATATGAGAAATTAATTTTTAGTTTTAGTTTATATATATATATATATATTATATGACCTAGTTTGTGAGTCTATCCTTGAGCTTCTTCACCAACTAGCTAGTGGGTCTAAAACTAAATGAGTTTTGTTTTAAGCTAAAATTTAGGTTGTTTACTAATGGTGTTTGAGCCGAGGTGGACTTAAAGCATGCCGAATTCGAATTCGAGTAACTTGCAAATAGCTCAATTTATTTGTAGGCTTAGCTTTTATTGCAATTTACTTTTATGGAGAATATGTATGCAGTTCATGATGATTATTTCAATTGTTCAAGCAAACTCTGCTTGATTTGGGAAGCCTATGAATTGCCATGCGTTTAGTACATCCATGTAAACAAGGATTAGAAGTAGTCAGCTGAGTTCATTTGTTATCACACAAAAATGTAACTGAACTAGAAAAAGAGATAATAAGATCAGATAAAACATAAGACAGCCATGAAAGCTCTTTTGCAGCGACAACCCTGCTATGATATTTTGCTTTCAGTAGAAAAGGTAGAAATTGTCCTCTACAATTTATGTTTTCCATGAAATCAAGGAGCTGCCCTGGAAAATACAGTCAGCGATCGAGGTGCACTGGGTCATTGCACAAGCACGCAATCGAAATATAAAAATCCAGAAATTCCCAAGAACTTAAAGCAAAAAAGAACTAACCATTGCTGAATGATGGTACACTTGAAATAAAGCAAAAGATGCCTGAGTGCTTCTAAATGGGGTTATTGAGGTGATGAGACAAACTGACTTAAATGTTGGTCAACATAAGATAAATCGGAAGAATGAGAGTCAAGTAAAGAAGATGTCTGATAACTCGACCATAAAAAGCTCAGGTCAGGAAGAGGAGTAACGTTCTTACGCAACCTTGATACTGGGGGCGGGGCAAAGGAAATTTTACTGGTTTAGAACTTCGAGACTACTAGCCTCGAGAAAGATATCTAAGGAATATTTACGCCGATATCTTCACTCGAGTCTAAATGAAAAATCTCAAGTCCGAGGAATAACTTGCCAAGGTCCTGGATCTTTGAAAATGAGTGCACTATTTAATCGATCAGTACAAGAATATGGATAAAATAAAATCTTTGTAGTCTTTTGTGTACTCCAAAATTTTTACCAAGTGTATTTGTTTTAAAATATTGCAAAATGTAGCACAATATCACACTTAACTCATGCATTAAAAAAATATATACACAACACACACAAAGTGAAGAAAAAATAATCTAATCACTTTTTAGCCCATAAAACCAGAACTCAATATTATAAAACTCATAAAAATAAAAACTTATATAAACTAAGCAATCGAACAAAGTTAACGGTGCAATGTTCATCAAACGAAGAGCAATTGGTTGTTGCAATGAGATGTAAAAGTAAAATTTAAAAAAAAAAATGAAAGAAAGAAAATGCGCTTGAGAAAGTGTGTCTGGAAAAATAAGGAATTAGAGAGGGAAAAATAAAATTGTATAGTAAAATTTATAATGTGTAAAGTTGCTAAATAAACCAACACTTTTACCATTTACATATGTGATAGAAAAAATAGTATGACATCTACAAAAAAAAAAAAAAAAAGTAAAAATTGTATGACTAATCAAGAAAGTATGCTAACAATTTAAAAATGAAGAACAAACAAATAAAAACTCCTCCAAGAAAAAGCTAATATGACATGATTTGTTTCATCGAAGTAGTGGAAAATTCCATTCTTCACAGCACATCAATCACTTGTCCAAATCCTTCTTACTATTACAAAAACATATTGCACAAGAAATCCTACAATAGAATACACAACTTGACACTTCGTACAAAACCTCAAGAAATGAAAGTTGATCCCCTATAAATGGATTGAAATACGGCCAATCGAGAGTTGGGACCATATCAAACCGCTATAAAAATGATAGCTTTCTTCCAATTTTCAGCGACCAAACGCCGGAGACAACAAAAAGTTGAATGAAGGCAATGAGGAGGGTAGCGAGGAAATGGAGAGCACCCAAATCCTTCCATTTGTTCCGTAGTCCAAAGCAATAATTCATCAATATAATAATTACATTGTCCTTCTTACTATTTCAAAAACAATTTGCATAGAAAATTCTATTCTTTCAAACACATGAATCATTTCTTTTTTTTTTTGCAAAAATCATTATTATTGTTCCTATAACATATCACAAAGGAAATTCCATTATTGAACATAATAAACAATGTCATGTTCCAAATCCTTCTAAAATCCATATGAAGAATTTTTGCAAATATTTAAATTCCTTGATCTAAACAAACAACTCAGGAAATCGAATTAAAAGAATTTTTGGTCTTAAAAAAGAACGTACCTAAAGTGAGAAGTGGGCATTGGAAGCAAAGATCTTGAGGTTGGATCGGTGACATTTAGAAATAACGATTCATCTAGTGGAACTTGTTGGAGTTTAAGAAGTGACCATATTATTGTGAATTTGCAACTAAAATCCAAAAAAGAAAATCAAGATTTTAATTAATTACCTTGAAAGAGGAGCAAAATTTTTCCTACTTTCTTCTATGCTTGGAGTTTAGGAAGTGACCATATTATTGCAAATTTGCAATTAAAAATAAAAAAAGGAAAATCAAGATTTTAATTAATTACCTTGAAAGAGTTGGAGCAAAATTTTTCCTATTTCTACTATGCAAAAATTTAAACTTGACACCGAGGAAACTCTATGTTATCAGATTGGTAATAAGAATTTGATTGCTCGCATTCATTGTTGAAAAAGAAAAAGCACATACAAGAGGAGAAACGATGTTAAATAATTGAGACAATAAAAGGGAAGGCAAAGAGCAGTTATACTGAATTTCAAAAATTCAAATAAGGATAGAGGTGATGTGGGGAGAGAGAAGAACAAATATAGACTAATAAAACTGAATTTGAAACTGTTAAAAATGTTATGTGGGAAGGCTACTATTAGGGGTGGGCAAAAAAACCGATCGAACCAAACCAATCCGTAACCGAACCAATCCAAACCGAAAATATGGTTTTTTTCATGGTTTTGTTTGTAATTTTTCAAATCCGAACCAATCCACAAATTTATGATTTGGTTTGGAATGTAAACCAAACCAAACCGTTTTAGAAAAATATAATAATATTTTACTATATGTTTATATGATTTCATTTGATATTTACTATTTGGTGAATATTAATTAAAATCAATGTGTCCTTTTTTAAATTTTTTTAAGTGCATGATATGTAATTTTTTGTTGATGATGACCTATTGTTTTTTTTAATAGCTTTTAACTTTGTAAAGTATGAAATTTATTTATTCAGTTATAAACTTTCATTATGCATTAATTATTTAATATATTTTGTCAGCTGATCATTTTATTCATTGATGAATTTTGTTAATATGATTTTCATTTTAGCTAAATTATTAGTAGATAATTGACATGATAGATATATTAAAAATTATAAATTATGACTTACTATGTATTGGTTAGTGAATGTATTTTATTGGTGGATAATTGATTTTATAGAGAACTATAGATTAAAAGTATGATAAATTTATAAAGTATTTTGTTATGATTTATAATATCAACTTTGTAAAATGATATAAATATTTAAGAATCAACACAAATGTAAAAAAACTAAAACAAGAAAAATTTTTTGTTAGAATTTTGATTTAAACCGTAATCCAAATCTAACCAAACTATTATTTGATGGTTTAAAAAATTTATAATCCGAACTAAACCATTACTTAATGGTTTGGTTTGGGATGGACAAAAAACCAAACCATAAATTACGGTTTGGTTTGATTTTAGGAAAAACCGAAACAAATTGATCCGTGCCTATCCCTAGCAACTATAGGATAGAAATTTTTGACACGCATAATGCAGTTTTTTTTAATAGTAATAGATAATGCCATGCAAGTAGTAGTATGGAAGTTTAATTTTAGTTATTTCTAGTAGATATGATAGTGACCAATTGATATATTTCATAACTCAAAAATAATCTTCAATTCTTGTTAGCAAACTCTGCTCTTCTCTTCCATTCATGAAAATTTGATTTTTGCAAATTTTATTCAATTTTACATGATATCATAGCAGTTTTTGCTCAATTTTGTTTTCTTCAGTAAAGGAAATAATCTCTGCAATTTTTTTTTCCTTCAACTTTTTTATACATTGAAATTCGTTATTTTCATTATGATGGAAAATTTACTTTCAAGTTGATCTAAAATCAAACAAACTTTTCACACTGATCCGTTTCATCTGAGAGGATTACGTCAATTTGCAATGATCCTAGGCAAGCGATCTCTCAAGAATACAATTTTAGTTTATGGACGAAATCGTTGCTGTGCTAGAAGAGGAATCAATTAACTACCAGCGGTGGAAATGCCATGATATATGCATGGCTAGAGTTCTCTCCGTGCAGTTTGGGTCTAAACCAGAACTTAATTTGTCAGGTCCAGGATCGAATATCTTGGACCCTTCATTGCTCCTGTTTAATGGCAAGGTGTATCGGACCTGTGAACCCGCCAGTTCACGGGGCAGGTCCACAAGGTTTGGACTCAGTTTTTTCTTCTTTTTTTTTTCTTTCAATTTTACTTTTTTGCAAAAGATTTTTCCATGCACTATTCCCCATTTGCTTTAACCTTAGAAACATATACATAAATGATTGTTTGGACTGGTTTTTGTTTTTCTAATCCAGACCTTTGTAGATGTGGCGGGTTCCCTTCCCGACTCCGAACTGCCCGACTGATGTGTGTGTGTAGGCAGGAGGAGTGCATGGGATTTCCAATGCTGGACCCCGTGATCAGTCCTGGTTCAGACCCGACCGGAGCGATATCTATATACGGTGGGATGTGGGATTTTGAATTGAATGTAACAAGAATTTTCAACAAGCATCATATCTTCATCGGACTCCCTGCCACTTACCCATTATTCAGTTTTCACACCAGACCACCATGCACATTTTCCACACGATTACGTCGCATTATTTTTATTTTTTCTAATGCTTTCATTATAAGTAAATCAATTTGTTATTCACAAGCTAAAATTAATGATAAGTGGAACGATGTAGTGGCAAATTAGCTTACTGCCCTTGAAAATAGCAACACTAGAGGATTTGTTGATGTAATTGCTGGAATGACACCAATAGGGTAGAATGGGTTCATCAAATTAAATATAATTCTGATGGTTCATTTTGATTAATGGTCTGAGAGCTTTCACGATCCCATCGATAAAACGATCCAATCAATCATATAACTATTAAAATAAATATAACAATTGAAATATTAACTATTTCAGTTATTCGATCACAGTTGGTTATGGTGTGAACCGTTAGATAGCGACTGGACCGGTTCCATTAAAATTAATAACAAGATGATATAATTTTTCAGTAGTCAAAGGTATTCCGAAGTTTTTGGTAAGGTTTACATTTTGATTTTCATTGTAACATAACATCAATTCATTGGCCTTTACATTAATTGAACATTCATAATGGTTTTCTTTATGGTTTCATTCCTAGGAGATTATGAAAAAGCTACTTTCACTTAAGTTTGTGGACTTATCAAATCCTTATACACATTTAAGTAAGCTTCTACACAGGAGAACTTGGAGTCTACTAAATTTTTAGTTTGGACAAGGCCAATGTAAGAACGATATATTCCTTGTCCATATGGTGCCAATGATATATTTTTTGTCAAAGATATTCTTATCACGGGCAACGATGAAGAAGCTATCTGCTTGCTTAAGTGAAGATTTAGATTAAGCTTATAAAAGAGTCAATTTATTCATAAATTACTTTTACTTGACTCGCTTAAAACTTGATTTAGCTCGAGCTTAATAAATAAATGAGTCAAGCTAAAACTCAATATTTATATAGATGAGCCTAAACATCATCACGGTTTCCGATTGGTTTTGGTTTCAGTTCCGGTTTTGGAACCACAGAGCCATCTTTAAAAAAAAAAAAAAATAAAGTAAATTTTAATTTTTAATAAAATAAATTTAAAGTCAAAATAATTATTGAATATAAAAGTATTAAATTATTTAATAAAAAATTTTAAAAAATTATTTAGAATGCACATTTATATGTATACAAACACATTCAATATCAATTATAGTTAGTATTATAATATTATAAAATACTCTAAAAGATAAAAAGAAAATTATAATACAAAAAATAGTCTCACACTATTAAGAAAATGAATATTTCTTTTAGGAAAAGTTTATTTAAACAAATTATATATGATTTTAAGTTATGTTTTTTATGTTGTTGATAATAACATATTAAATATTGTGAATGAGTAATAAATTTTACTATTTATATGAAATAATTTAAATATTAATAATTATATATTTAATATTATCTTTTTATTTTTTCAATAGAACCGGTTGGAACTATAGGTTCCACCGGTTCTAAGCCAAAGAACTGCCTAGGAACTGTGAAACCGAATATTCCATAGCCGGTTCTAGAACCGACCAATCGCTCCTGTTCCAGTTCTGAAACTGCTAGTGACTGTTCCACTTCGGTTCCTAGTTTGAAATCGAATCATGCTTATGTCTAGATGAGTCAATTTTGATTTTTAGTTTAAGCTCACAAGCAAGGTCGCTAACACTCATAAATGGACTCTTGAGTTTCTTATTAGTTATATATTATATCTACAATTAAAAAATTATACATATCATATAATAAAAAAAATTTTATTATTCATTCATCTATTCATATATTTGTTCATTTTATATATTTAATTTTCTCTATATAACACAAATCAAGTTAGTTATAAGCTAATCAAGCTGGACCCTTGAGCCTAATTTATAAATGAACCTATCAACTTAACTATATATTTGAAACTTGGGTAAAAAACTTAGCTCCGCTTGAAAGTTCATAAAGAATTTCTCGACCTTAGCCAAGCCTTTAACACAACTTACTCAAAAGAATGAGAAGTTTATCTGGACCTATAAAAGAGAAAAGAGTTTCCGAGAGCTTAAGAAAAAACTCGTATCTGTACCAATACTCGTTTTGCCAAACTCCGAGAAGCCTTATACAGTGCATAGTGATGCATCGAGAAATGGTCTTGGATGTGTGCTAATGTAAGAAGGAAAAGTAATTGCTTATGCTTCACGATAGCTAAGGCCACACGAACAAAATTATCCAACACATGATGTGGACATAGCTGCTATTGTTTCGCACTCAACATACGGAAACATCATTTGTATGGATAGAGATGCGAAATATATACGGATTACAAGAGCCTTAAGTACCTATTCACTTGAAAGGAGTTGAATATACGACAACGAAGATGGTTGGAGCTCATAAAAGACTATGACCTTGGAATCAATTATTGTCCAGGAAAAGTCAATACCGTCGCCGTTGCCTTGAGTTGAAAAAATCACGAGGAAGTTACTGCTCTATTGACCGACCAAAAGAGTTGATAAGAGAATTCGAAAAGCTAAGCAACGAGTTGATTGGACAAGATGTGGAGGTGGAAATATCTAACTTGGTAATGGAACCAACCCTGGTGGAATAGATTAAAGAAGCTCAAAGTTATGATGAAGTGATACTAAGGATCAAATGGGAAGTGCAAGAGGAGAAGTATACTGACTTCTGTAAGCCCCCGAATTTTTCGGTAATGGTTTTGGGAATACCAAATCGAAACCCTAAAGTTTGACCCAAGTTAAAACTGAACTTTAAACAATTCCGATCACAGGATTTTATAAGAGAATTTTCAAAAACAAAAATAGAAAGTTTAATAATCGTTTAATTTGAAAACCCGAACATGAGAAAAACCACCTATTCGATCCCTGAGTTAAACCTCTCAATTTCTAGGGTAAAGATGGATTAAACCCTAACCCTAGTCAAACCGGAACTTCAAAAGTCAACAAAGGTCAAGACAAATCAAACAATTTCAACTCCGGCAATCCCACATTCTCAAACCCTAGAAAATGAAATTAAGTTAGTGGCTTAAAATAATTCGTAATAGTATAAGGTGACATAAAAATATCAGATTCGCGAATTTCGAGTGTCCTTCGGACTAGAACGGGATTAGTTCTTGAAAAGCGTGTCCCGGAGCTTGGAATATTAAAAATATTCCGATAACACCAAAAGACTCGTAATTAAAATAAGGAATTCAAAAACATCAGTTTTAGAATTTTTTGGTAACTAAAAATAACAGATATAGCTCGTTTATGCGTATTTTTATTACTACCGGTATTTTATATGTCTAGTCTACTATTCATAGTACTATTCCTACTATTCATTACTATTTCACTATCTCTACTTTTTCTTATACCTATTTCTTACTACCTAGATACCTATTTTCTTACTTTTTACATTACCACTACAACTTTATTCACATCAAACTTTATACTTTATTTCTTTTCTTTACAAAAAATTACAAAACAAACAAAATACCCCCTCTCACTCCAAATTTGCGCCGGCCATCTCTCCTCCCCCCCCCATATTATTTTTCTTTTCAATTTATTTTATTACATCCAAAATTCACTCCAAAAATTCTATAAATACCCCCTTCCTCCTTCATTCTTTCACACGCTCATTTTACATAACAAAACTCTACCAAAATACTCTCTCAAAACCTCTCTCTAACAAATCTCTCACAAAATACTCTCTACTAATTCCTACAACTTTGTTAAGACGGAATATACTCAATTTTTATTGAGTAAAATATGTTAATTCTATTATTGATTTTATAGAAATCCAAAAGAATTGATACTTAATCAAGTTTAATGTCGTGTTTCAGGTTTTATAAAGCAAATGGAACGATTTGGCGAAATTAGGCATGAGTTTGTAACAAGCTTCATGGATCAATATCACTTTCAATGGAATGCATAAGTACTCACAATTTCATTCCAAACTCGGGATGATTTGCTATCGTTACTATTAGTTTTCTCATGAACTATAGCAATAGCAAACACATTTGGAGGATATACAAGGTTCAAAACTCGTCCAGAACACCCAAAGCTGCCAGCCATAAGAGGAGAATCAATACCAGCCATCTTTTTAGAAGAATGGCCGGCACTGGGAGAATCATGGCCGCCGGCCATGGAGCCGGCCATCACGCGTGCACCACTTTTTTCGTGATTAATGGCTGCCAGCCTTGTTGCGACATGTCTCCAGCCATCTTTTATGCGAAAAATACTCTTTATATCTGATGTTTATCTCATATATATAAAGAAGTAGGAGAGAGAAAAGGGGATTCATTCATTATTCATTACTGATTGTTCTTGTTTTTTTACTCTCAAGAAACCCTAGCTTTTGTTTTCTTTGATCATGAGTAACTAATTACTCAATCTAGCCAAGGATTATTACGGGATCAATTCATCAAAGATTGTGAGATCCAATTGATCTATTGAGTTTATTCTATTTATGAGTATTCATATTTCATCTATTTGAATTGTTAAAATTGTTTTGATTGGTCATTACGAATTAGGCCTATTTGTTTGATTGACAAAGCGATTATTGTCATTTAGAATGTCAAATCCGTAATTGTTTGATTGTTCCAATATAAGTAATACAATAACATGATTGGTTGCAGAATAAGTGATTGATTTATGTTATGGTGATTTATGATCTAATTTAAATAGTTCATGCTTTTGATCTATTGATTAGAATTGGTAGTCTCTCTAATTATTAATGCTATTGATAGATTAAATCTTAAGAGCTTATTTAGGGTTGTCTAATCAATAAGGGAATAATTAAAGATCGTATCTTGATTATCAATACTCTAAGGAGAGATAGATTTTCAGAGCTTGTTGAAAGTCATAACCAATTTATTCATGAATTAGAATAACAATCTTTGCATCAATGATCATCTCTATGAATTGAACCGTGATAATTCTTTGGTTAGAACTTGTTGTTGTTGAATTTACATTAATAAACATATTTGCTAGTTTTAGAAATAAATTATTTTCTAAATAATCGTTTATACAAAACCCCCAATTTTTCTTCTCTTTGCTGATTATTGAAATAGAGATAGATTTTCCCCAGTCCCTGTGGAGACGATCCTGCTCACTACTATTTACAAAATTTTAAGAGTAGGTTATTTAATTTTGTTGGATTCGACACCCACCAAATTTTGGCGCCGTTGCCGGGGACTGGTGTCGAATATTTATTTCTATTTTCTTTATGACTCGTTCTTCTTGTACAGGTGACCTGGAATTTGACCAAGAAATCGAGAAGACAGTCAGGGAATTGCGCAAAGAAGCTAAATCACGTGCCAAGGACAAAATATCTTCTTCCTCATCTCCTGGACGAAACCAGACGCTGGAACTCGATACATCCAGTGATTCCGAAAGAGACGATTATAAGCAAGACGACATGGCCAATCAAGATAGAACTTTGCGACAATTAGCTGCACCAGACGTGAATCAGCAGCCCTTATGTATCCAATATCCAGAACTGAACGTAGCTTTTGAATTAAAATCTGGATTGATACATTTGCTTCCTACCTTCCATGGGTTGGAAAATGAGGACCCTCATAAGCATCTAAAAGAATTCCACATTGTGTGTTCGAGCATGAGACCTCAAGGAGTTCCCGAGGAGGTCAAGTTGAGAGCTTTCCATTTTCCTTGAGGGATAGGGCTAAAGACTGGCTATTTTACCTACCGCCTGGTTCCATCAACACCTGGACAGATATGGTCAAATTGTTTTTGGATAAATTTTTCCCTGCTACTAGAGCTGCTAGTATCAGAAGGGATATATGTGGGATCAAGCAAAGGGATACCGAGAATCTTCACGAGTATTGGGAGAGATTCAAACAGTTGTGTGCCTGTTGCCCACAACACGGGATTTCAGAACAGCTTCTTATCCATACTTCTATGAAGGATTGATACCCATAGAAAGGAAAATGATGGATGCCGCTAGTGGAGGAGCAATAGTCGATAAAACTCCTGGTCAAGCCAGGGAATTGATATCTCTTATGGCTGCAAATTCCCAGCAATTTGGCTATAGACACGATCCATCGACAAGAAAGGTTAATGAGGTAAGTGTTTCTCATCTTGAGCATCAAATTTCTGATTTAACCTCTCTTGTGCAGCAGTTGGCTCTTGGAAACCAACAACAGGTTAAGGCTTGTGGGATTTGCGCTGCTCCAAATCATCCTACGGATATGTGTCCCACACTCCAAGAGGAACCTTTAGAGCAAGCCAATGCAATTGGAGGTTTCCCGGGACAACCACAAAGGAAGTATGATCCCTATTCAAATACATATAATCCGGGATGGAGGGATCATCCTAACCTTAGCTATGGGCCTAAATCGCATAACTATCAACAATACCGACCAAGGCCACAGAACCAAGCACCACAACCTTCTTCCTCAAGTTCAGGTATGTCTCTAGAGGAAATTGTTAAATCTTTAGCTGTTAACACAAAACAATTTCAGGATGAGACGAAGCAAAGTATCCAGAACTTGGAGACACAGATGAGCCAACTCGCATCATCTGTAAGTAGGTTGGAATCTCAAGGTAAGTTGCCTTCTCAAACTGTCACAAATCCTAAACAAAGTGCTAATGCAATTTTGAGAAGTGGCAAGGAACTACAGGAATCCACAAGCAAGGCAACTCGAAAGAGAGATAGAGAAGAGACTGAAAAAGAAGTAGAGCCACCACACAATCAAGGCAACCAAATGGGAGAAACTTTGGTTGTACCACCCAAAGCGATAGCACCCCCTTTTCCATCAAGATTAGCAAAGTCCAAGAAAATAGAGGAAAAGGAAATTCTTGATACATTTCGCAAAGTTGAGGTAAATATTCCCTTACTTGATGCTATCAAGCAAGTACCTCGATATGCTAAGTTTTTGAAGGAATTGTGCACTAATAAGAAGAAGCTTAAGGGGAATGAAAAGATAAGTGTAGGAGAAAATGTTTCTGCTATACTACAAAGAAAGCTCCCACCTAAATGCAAGGATCCAGGTATGTTTACAATCCCTTGTAAGATAGGAAATTTTGGAATTGCTAAGGCCATGTGTGATTTAGGTGCTTCTATTAATGTGATGCCTTTGTCAGTCTATCAATCTTTGAATGTTGGACCATTAAAAGAAACTGGTGTGATTGTTCAACTTGCTGATAGGTCCAATGTATATCCTGAAGGTGTATTAGAGGATGTTTTGGTGCAAGTGAATGGGTTGGTTTTTCCTGCAGATTTTTATGTTCTTAATATGGAAAATGATGATTCTGCAAACTCATCCTTAATTTTGTTAGGAAGACCATTCTTGAAAACATCTAGAACAAAAATTGATGTGCATGATGGTACACTCACTATGGAGTTTGATGGGGAAATTATAAAATTTAATATTTATGATGCCATGAAATACCCTAGTGATACTTCTTCTGTTTTTGTAATAGATGTTTTTGACCCATTAGCACAGGAAACGTTTGACTTAATGATGAGAATAGGTTGAAGGTCGCACTTGAAAAGAGTCTCACCATTGAGAAATTGAGGAAGATTGAAAGGAAGTTAGTAGTTCCTTCTGATTTGGAAGACACCGTACATGAATTGGAGTCGTTGCAACCCCTCAGGTATGGTGTATCTTATATTGAGTTACCTTCATCTAACCCGAAACTCCTTCCTTCTATTGTGCAGGCACCAAAGCTAGAGTTGAAACCCCTGCCAGAACATTTAAAGTATATATTCTTGGGGGAACAAGATACTCTTGCGGTAATCATATCCAATAAATTGAGTGCCTTAGAAGAAGAGAAGTTGATTAGGGTGCTCAGGGAATACAAGGAAGCTATTGGATGGACAATTGCTGACATCAAAGGATTGAGTCCTTCCACTTGTATGCACAAAATCCTATTGGAGGAAAATTGCAAACCCACAAGAGAAGTTCAAAGACGGCTAAATCCACCTATGATGGAAGTGGTAAAGAAAGAGATCCTGAAACTTCTGGATGCAGGTATGATCTATCCAATTTCTGATAGTAAATGGGTAAGTCCAATTCAAGTAGTGCCCAAGAAGACTGGTTTAACTGTGATTGAAAATCCGGATGGTGAGTTGGTACCTACTCGAATTCAGAATGGATGGAGGGTTTGTATTGATTACAGGAAGTTAAATGCATCTACTAGAAAAGATCACTTTCCACTTCCTTTTATTGACCAAATGCTTGAACGTTTAGCTGGACATTCACATTATTGTTGTCTTGATGGTTTTTCAGGTTTTCATCAAATCCCGGTTGCACCGGAAGATCAAGAGAAGACCACGTTCACATGTCCATTTGGAACGTTTGCTTATAGGAGGATGCCGTTTGGACTTTGCAATGCTCCCGCCACATTCCAAAGGTGTATGGTTAGTATATTCTCAGATTATGTAGAAAACATCATAGAAGTCTTCATGGATGACTTTACTGTATATGGTGATACATTTGATACATGTCTTGCTAACCTTACAAAAGTACTTAAAAGATGCATAGAAACGAACCTTGTGTTAAATTATGAAAAATGCCATTTTATGGTTGATCAAGGTTAATTCTAGGGCATATTGTGTCCTCTAAAGGCCTTGAGGTTGATAAGGCCAAGATTGAAGTGATTAAATCCTTACCTTACCCCGTGAGTGTACGGGAAATTCGTTCTTTTCTTGGAAGTGCAGGTTTTTACAGGCGCTTCATTAAGGATTTTTCCAAGATCACTCAACCCCTGTGCAAATTATTGCAAAAGGATGTGGCGTTCGAATTTGATAATGCTTGTAAGGAGGCTTTTGATAAACTGAAGGAGAAGTTAACTTCTGCCCCGATCATAAAACCACCTGACTGGAGTCTTCCCTTCGAAATCATGTGTGATGCGAGCAACTATGCTATCGGTGCTATCCTTGGACAAAGAGTTGGAAGGGATCCACATGTCATCTGCTACTCCTCAAAGACACTTGATAGTGCCCAAGCCAATTATTCAACAACGGAAAAAGAACTTTTAGCTGTTGTTTTTGCATTAGAAAAATTCCGTTCTTATTTGCTAGGCACTAAAGTAATTGTTTTTTCTGATCATGCAGCCTTAAAGTATCTACTTGCCAAGAAAGAAGCTAAGCCTAGGCTCATCAGATGGATACTCTTACTACAAGAGTTTGACTTGGAGATACGAGATAGGAAAGGCACCGAAAATGTGGTGGCCGACCACCTCAGTAGAATACCTGGTAGTGAAGACCTGACTCCACTGCAAGACGACTTTCCAGATGAGCATTTATTTTCTGTCCAAAAGACAACTCCTTGGTATGCCGATATCGTTAACTATCTAGTTACTAAACTTTACCAAGTGATTTGTCTAGGCTCAAAAGGAAAAATCAAAAGTGACTCTAAATATTATGCATGGGATGATCCTTATTTATGGAAACACTGCTCCGATCAAATTATTAGGAGATGTATTTCTCAAGAGGAGATTCCTTCTGTTTTACAATTTTGTCACACTTACGCATGTGGAGGACACTTTGGTCCTAAAAGAACCGCTCACAAGGTATTAGAATGTGGTTTATTTTGGCCCACATTGTTTCGGGATGCATATCTATTTTGTAAGTCTGTGAAAGATGCCAAAAGGTAGGAAATTTAGGACATAGAGATCAAATGCCCCTTACCCCATTATTGTTTGTGAAATTTTTGATATATGGGGCATAGATTTTATGGGTCCTTTTCCTCCTTCTTTTGGCAATGTGTATATCCTTTTGGCTGTTGACTATGTCTCGAAGTGGGTGGAGGCTAAAGCTACCCGAACTAACGATGCTAAAGTTGTTGTAGATTTTGTTAGATCTCATATCTTTGCTAGGTTCGGGACACCAAGGGCTCTCATCAGTGATCGTGGTACACACTTTTGCAATAGAGTGGTGGAAGCTCTATTTAAGAAATACAACGTCACTCACCGTACTTCCACGGCATATCATCCACAGACGAATGGATTGGCCGAAGTCTCAAATCGAGAAATCAAGTCCATTCTGGAAAAGACTGTCAATGTGAACAGAAAAGACTGGAGCACGAGACTTGATGACGCACTATGGGCCTATCGCACAGCTTACAAAACACCTATAGGTATGTCTCCATACAGGTTAGTATTCGGTAAGCCCTGTCACCTTCCTGTTGAGTTAGAGCATAGAGCCTACTGGGCTATAAAACAATGCAACATGAGATATAATGAAGCAGGTGAACTTAGAAAACTTCAATTGCAAGAGCTAGAGGAGATCTGCCAAGATGCCTATGAGAACTCTAGGATTTACAAAGAGAAAACAAAAGCTTTTCATGACCAGACGATTTCAAGAAAACAATTCTCTATTGGTCAAAAAGTTTTACTTTTTCACTCTAGATTAAAATTATTTCCCGGTAAATTGAGATCTCGATGGGTAGGACCTTTTGTTGTTACTAACGTATTTACTCATGGTGCAGTTGAAATCCAAAGTCCTGAAACGGGAAAATTTTTAAAGTGAATGGTCATCGTTTGAAACCATTTTATGAAGGTTTTCGAGTGTGCAACATTGAGGAAATCTGTCACGCCCCAAAGGGTACCCTAAACGCGACAGTCTACCACACGCGATACTTAAACTTAAGTACGACCACCTTAGTCATCCCATAAGTTTATATATCGAGTGTAAGGTGTACTTTCACAACTTTTAGGATCACACTTTGATTCGAGTAGTCTTAAGAAAGCATACATAGCATTAAGAATATGAATCACAACAAGATAAATAGTTAAACTTTACAAAAGTCAAGGGGGCATACCCCTACCAAAATAATAGGAGTCTACATCGTTTAGCTCCAATTACACATATCTGAATTTACATTAAAGAGATTTTCCTAGAAGTCCATGCCTATACTAGGTCCCGACTTCCTCAAAAGCTCTTTAATACAATGTAGTAAACCTGCACAAAGTGTCCTCTTGGAACATCCAAAAATAGGAACACTGCAACAAAAACTGTCGGGGTATAAGCTAATTGCTTAGTGAGATTCATTTTCCAAGTAACATACTCGATCAAGCTAAAATATCTATACAAGCAAGTTATAATTCAACAACCATATGAATGCACAAGCAAATGAGCAAGCAAGCATATGACTTTCCGGTAGTCATAAGTAAATGAATTTACGCCCTCCATTCGGGGTTTAGGGTAGTTCATAAGTCATGCAATTACAGTTCCAATGTTGGTCCATAAGACATGTAACCATAGTCCCAATCTTAAGTGGGGTGGTCCATAAGACATGCAACCACAATTTTTAATGTTGGTCCATAAGTCATGCGACCATAGTTTAATTATTTGAATGGGGTGGTCCATAAGTCATGCAACCCTAGTCCCCTTCATTAAAGACCCGCTGCCTCCCAAATATACCTTTGTCCCACCAAAGGCATACTCGATAATGATATGCGACTCACTACGTGATATGCATGTACCATTTATTTATATAATCATGGTATATTAATTAGATAATTTAAAAGTGACCATACAATTTCAGACATTCCAAATCTATACTAGCTCATACAAAATTATTGCAACAAGCTGGCCTCGATATACTTATCGTTCATTCATGCAAGTTTAGATCACCATTCAATCACAATTTTATCTTTTCCTAAGTCTAATGCCACTACTACTACAAGCACATCCAAGAGCATAATTAATTGAGAAATGAACTCACTTGTCCATGTAGTGAAAATCCACTAGTCGTAATAGTCCTCGAGAAGTGGTAACTCGTCCTCCAATTCACCTAGGTACAAAGAATACCCTCAATGAGTATCTCTTATGAAGTTCTATTAAACTTAACAATTTTATTTATTAAGTTCGTCAATTTCCGCTTAGGTTGAATCCTTAACTTAAAAAGGTCATATCTAACTCATTTTAACTCGAATTTAGCTTGTAATATACCGATTTATACCTACTTCGAAAGAGCTATCTATTTCTAAAGTTAATTCAAACATTTAAGGTCATTTTAAGGGTCGGAATGTACTGTACATTAGGGTTTCGAAAAATCCAAGATTTGTGCCTTTGTGAAAAATTGCCATATCTACTCTATTTAACTACTTAGACCAACTTTTTTAGTCTAAACTTGCAAAGAGATGCTCAAAACAAAATTAAGAGATTACACACTTATTAATACAACATAAGGTTCAAATGAAACTTCTAAGAATCCATTTTCATAAAACCGAAATTTACAAGTCAAAAATCTCGTTGTCTTGTTTTGAGTAATTCCTTTACTAAAACTTACTTAGTTCAATGAAAATATTTTCCTATATTATATATTATCAAATCATCCCATTTTCAATATAAAAACACTTGTTTTGAAATGTAAAAGAAGGTTTTCAAAATTGGTCTCCCATAATTACGAATTTCCTCTTTTGAAGTTTACATGAATACAAGAACTAAATTTTGTCTTTTACAAAACACTTGATTTAAGCTATACCTTTTAGGAAACTCATTTAAACTTATGAAAATTCATTCTTAAGATATCTATACCAAAAGCACTTTATATTTTTGTTAATCTTCATTTTAAAGTTGGGATATGGGTTCCAAAAATGGGTCTTGGTCCAGGATCCGAATTTTCATAAATTTATTTTGGGACATATCTCTTGAGAAAATTCATCAAAACTCATGAAAAACAACCCATTGCATATTATATTTTAAGAACCCTTCATTTCTTGAACAAAATCCTCATTTTAGAGTTAGAAAACATGTTTTTATTTTAGGTTCTTGTCTTGATCCGAAAATGCAATTTTTGTTTTTGAAAATAAACTTTGAAAATCAACTTTGATTCTTGTAAGATGAAGTCTTGATGATGTACATCCATCAAACCTTCATTTTCTTAACAAAAACTTCCATTTTAAGGCTTGGAAGAGGGTTTTTAAAATAATGCATTGACAAGTTACAGATTTTACTTTTCATTCAAACTCAAATCTAAGATCTACTCAATATCCAACCATGAGAACATAAGAAAAACTTGGTAGTAGGCCTTAAACTTCTAGATCTACACATAAACATAACTAAAGCTTGGTAAAACTCTAGATCTACAAGCTATCACAAAAACAAGAAGATAAACAAGCCTTCAATATAACAAAAATACTAAGAACAAAAGAGATCATCATCTAGAGGAGTGTTTCAACTCTTGGCATCATCATCCATAGCATTTTGAGCTTGTGGAATGTCCTTTGATGCATGAAACATACACAATATCATCCTCTAACATCTTATGAGAGCTAAAAGAGGATAATTACCTTAAATATTTGCAAGAAATATCTGTGGAAGCAAGGAAATGAAATGGGGGCAGCTTGTTCTCAAGAAGACAAGGCAAGGAAGAAGAGGAAAAGAGAGGGAAAAAGAGAGGAAAAATATAGGGTTTACAAATGTGAAAAAGGGAAGGAGTGAGATGTTTACATAGAGATAAAAGTGTTAAATAATTTAAAAAAAAAAAATAAAACAGCAGCTGCAAGGGAGGGGGGGCTGGTGTGATTTTTGGGAGTGTGGGGGGAGTGGTTTAGTTGAGTTGAAATTGTAATTTTGAAAGTGTAACTTGTAGCTTCCAATTCTAACTAAAAGAGACTTTTAAAATATCAAATAAATAAATAAAAATAATGAAAAGTGGCTAATTTATGGGGAATGTGCAGCTGCAATTTTGGGGAAGAGGAGTGTAAGAAAAAGCAAAAGAAGACATAATAATGTGTAGTAATGATAATGTATGTGTACTTGAGATATGAGTTGATAAAGTGGCTTTTTGAATAAGAAAATATATAAAATAAATTAAGAAAAATATTTTCATTTAAGTGACAGAATTTTTATGATTTAAATAAAATAATCAATTAAATTATTTTTAGAAATTTAACAATTAAGTTACCGGTAAGAGTAAAATAAGCTTATATGAGCTATAACTGATATTTTTAGAATCCGAAAAAATTCTAAACTTGATATTTTTGAAATCCTTATAAAAATACGAGTCTAAAAATATTAAAGATATATTTTTAATTTTTCGAGCCCCGGGACACGCTTTCCAAAGCAGTATCCAAACGGGTTCGAAATAAGCGAAATGAACCAATCTGATATTTTTAATAATTCAAATATTATTACGGACTATTCTAAATACTTTAATTATTTTTCAACTCCTCGATTTACGAACTCGGGTTTGCAGGATCTAAACTGTAGGGTTTTACTCAAGATCCGTTGACCTAAGGTCTTCGATTGACTTTCCGGCTTAAGGTTAAGGCTTAGAAAACAGGGGTTTACAAAATCAGTTTGGAACAACCAGTATACAATTGAAATTGAAGTTGATACGTCTAGCTAAAAGACGTTAAAGAAAGCGCTTCATAGGAGGCAACCTATGTATTGTATTTATTTTCAAATAAATCTATTCTATTTCCAAAAAAAAAAAAATAAAATAAATAAAAATAAAAAATAAAATAAAAAAACAAATAAAAAAACATAAAAATATTAAAGCTGGCAGCCAATACCACAAAGCTGCCAGCCACAAGCCTTCTGTAGGGACCCCTCACTTCACGGCCGCCAGCCAACATATTATGGCCGCCGGCCATGAACCTTCTGTAGGGACCCCCTCACTTCACGGCCGCAGCCAACATATATGGCCGCCGGCCATGAAGCTTCTGTAGAGACTCCTCACGTGATGGCCGATGGCTAAAATCCAAGCTGCCAGCCGTGAATACGCGAGGAAAACGCCCAGATTACGCAAGGCCGGCAGCCATTCCAAGATGGCCGGCAGCCATCATTCTCCTGTTCGTTAAACACGCATATATCTTCAAGCTCTGTAAGTTTTTCCACATCCTATTCTTATTCTCTCTTTCAAAAAAAAAAAAAAAAACACTACCACTCCACCACTTCTCACACACTCACAACCAAGCTACTCCCATATGCATCAATCACACACTCGTGGATCACCATCGTCATCGCAAGTAAGTCTCCTAACTCCATTTCATCCTCAAATTGTTTTGTTCTTCATTTTCGCATTGATGTGGGTGTGTGGTGACTGCTGCGTTTGATTTTGAAGTGGTGGTTGTTTGCGAAATGGGTTTAAGATGAAGGGATTAGAAAGAATGGGTTAGAAATGATGGTGAATGTTGGAATCATGAACTCAATCTGAAAGTTGTTGCATGTAACTTGCGAGATCAAGAGCCAATCTGAAATTTTTTTTTCGAAAATCCTAGCAAATTCGCACAGCATGAATAGTATTCGAAATTTGCTGAAATCTTGGGTTTTTGAGTGTATGATAAGTTGCATGCGTGATTTGAGTTGGATAGAGTCCCTATATACTTGCATGCACTTAGAATCTCTTTCTTTTTTTTTTTTGGCCTGAACTTAGAATCTCTTTCACTTGTGACAATTTGAATCCTGATTCTATTGAATGTAGATTGAGAATTCTAGGGTTCTAATGAGGAGAAAATTGGGGGTTTTCTGATTTTGAGACACAAACATGGTTTTTGAATGGTTCCAACATAGGGGATCACGTGTGGATTCATTTGGCTTGTACAAATTCATCTTTTGAATCATATGTGGTTGGGATCCATTGTGTTCAATGGTGTTGATGAGTCTACATATCATTTATGGAATACTTTGAGTTCAAATTTATGATCCATGTTGTTAGTTAATACCATTTCCATGTTTATTTCATGATCTTGAAAGTGACAGTTTGGACTTGCAAATTTGAAAAACTCTCCTCTAACGGTCAAATACTAAGCTGCTTAGTCTAGGCTGCTAGCTTTGAGTTTGTATTGCCAGTGTAAATCATTGTTCCTTCAGTTACTATTCATGGATGATAATTTGTTCTGAATTACTTAGGCAAACCTATTGCAAGGCCTGCTTTGAGATCACATGTTATCATTGATATTGTTGTGTGTGATTATGAATTGCCATGAACTATCCATTGTTCCTGTCCTGGTTCTTAGTTGTTCTATTAATCTATTTTCACAAAGGACACTATCACACACCGAACAGTAACCTATATTTGCATACTTTGCATTCCCTTTATGCTAAACTCAAACATTTGATGTAGGGATGCCGCCAAAAAACTTCCACCCAGAAAAAGAAGTCTAAGACCGCTGAAGCATCTTCCTCTAGAGCACCACAACCAGACCTCATTTCGAATAGGGAATTTGCCAAGGCGAGAAAGAAGAAGTTGGGGTATGGAACTCATGAATATCAATATTTAGACTGGACTGTACTGGATCTTTATGGGCTGGTAGATTTGCTACCACAAACTGTCCAGGATCGAACTTGGTTCACACTTTTCTCAATCAAAGAACCAGCCTACCGGGATATAACCATAGAGTTCCTGTCAACTCTGACGATGGAGAAAGAGGACCACGCCACTTTTATGCAATTCCAGGTATATGGAGAAGTCCAGAGGGTTGATGTGAAGCGTGTGGGATACTGCTAGGATTCTATGATGATCCACAAACTGCCATGGCATTACCCAACTCCTGGCCCGCTGATATGAATCCTTCAAAATTCTGGCTTCAGCTTATAGCTCCAAGCACCGAGCCATTTGAACCGTCCAAATCTCACGCCACCGACTTCCCAGCTACGGCACACAAATTACTTCATCACATTATAGCTCATACCATCAGCGGTAAGAAGACCAGCCACAGTAAGGTCACCAACTCTGATATGTTTTATCTTTATAGCTTGACCACTGGCCACAGAATTGACTTGGGCGTGGAGGTCGCCAATTATTTGGATAAACAAAGCACGGATACAAGGACCAAAGTCATCCTTTGTGGGGGCTATATCACAGCTCTACTGAAAGGGATGGGTATCTTCGAGAGCCTGAGGGAGATGAGGGCATCCCTTGCAAAATGATATCTGATGCCCCTTTCAGATTATGGGGATTATCCAAGAGGCCCAACAGGACTGATCAAGCTGAAGAGATCGAGGCCCTTGAGATGGCTCCCGTAAGTAGGCCATCCACATCCCGGACTACTCCTCCTGCGAGTTCACACGACCAGCTACTGAAAGAGATCAAGGATCTTAGAGAGGAGAACAAAAAAGAGCGAGAAAGGAATAAGACGGAGCGGAAAAAGAACAAAAAGTTCAGGACCACCTTGTTCCAAATGCTCAAGTCCGCTTTTACATGCAGTACCTCCACAGATATCCCGGAGTTTCAGTACCAGACCTCCAGTGAAGAGGATAGCAACCCTGAGGCTGATAGCTAGAGTTCCTGCTAGCTACTTTATCTGCTACTTACCGTGAATTTTGTTTTGCAGCTACTGTGTATTCGATTAAGCACCCATTCCTATGGGTAGACTTATGATGATTTGTAAATAATGATTGACCTTGTCTTTGTCATTTCTTTCCTTTTGTATTCAACTGACCACAGGATTCACATGACCTGATCTGCATTGCCCATGGAACTCACATTTGCTCCTATATCGTGCGAAAATCCAGGGAAGTATCGTTCATCCTTTTCCTTTACCTATTTTCTTTTCTTTCCTCTGAGATGAATTAGGAACAGTGAGGACACTGTTCAAAATAGGTGTGGGGGGAAGGGATGAGATATATGAGGAGAATTGAGTATTACTGTCTGTTGATATCTGAAATCTGGCTATAATTTGCATATCCAGGATATCTGAATTGATCTGAATTGCTTGTACCCACATTGTGAATTGTTGAAATGTTGTCCTTAAGATATACATGGCAATTTCAGGCCAAATATTTGCAAATTTTTCAAAAAAAAAAAACTTATGAAATCTAGAGGTTATGCCAAATATTCTCTTTGATAGCATCTAAAAAAAAATGGAGATTGAATTGTGAAGGCACCCTACTCACCAACTGTTGTAATGGGATTACTTGGTAAAAATTAAGTAGCAAAATCTTTAACAAACAAATTTACTGTGTATTTAGCTTTAGACTTGGAAATTTAAGAGTAAGACGAGTCCTTTTTGTGAAAAATAAACAGGTTCACTTCTAGGAAAAAGTTAGCATGTGTATACTCTTTTTAAGTTCTTTTTAAAGAATTTTCTTTAACATTCAGTAAAAGAGATAAATGATACTTTTTACTTAGTGATCCGTGATAAAAAAGTCTTATATGTGTATTGCATTCAGAGTAAAGAAACAAGCATAGCCACTACTCCGCTAACTTAAGCAATTGAGTTATGAGTATCCAAACTTGAATGTTAGAGTGAGAGAGAGTTCTTAGGGGTCCCTTTAAAACCTGGTTACTTGGGTGACGAGCCCGGGATGAACCAACTCAATGAACTCACTATAACGATAAGGGAAGGAAAGGCAAAAGTTCAATATATGAGCTTTGAAAAAAAAAAGGAATAAAGAGCTGAAAAGAAGCGGACAAAAACCCGTCCAGAGAACCAACTCTGAAGGCTCAAAATATGCTTGAATTGGCAAAAAGAAAAAGGAATGCAGAAATACCAATAAAAACAAGGCTTATAATAAACATGGAGAAAATCTAAGCAAGGAGTTGATACCACATGCTTTTACTTTGTGTTGTTGGGAGTATATATCTGGTAAATATCCAGTGAAGTTTAAATGGGTGTTTTTCTTTATAGGATTGAGTGTTTCCTTTTGAACAGAAAAATCTTTTGCTAAATATGTGGATTAAAGTTTGTTTTGTTTAGATTAGCTATTGAATTTTGATCTTTGTAACCTGATTACATGTGATCGGTATGGTTAGAGCGATGGGTGCTTAAATTGCAAGTTATCAATCAAAATCAAAGGAAGATGCTTGAAATTGAAAAAAGTGGAAAATTGCATTTCCTATGACAGATTTCATTACTGTTTTTCATTATTTTGCTTGAGGACAAGCAATGGTTCAGGTGTGGGGGAATTTGTTAAGACGGAATATACTCAATTTTTATTGAGTAAAATATGTTAATTCTATTATTGATTTTATAGAAATCCAAAAGAATTGATACTTAATCAAGTTTAATGTCGTGTTTCAGGTTTTATAAAGCAAATGGAACGATTTGGCGAAATTAGGCATGAGTTTGTAACAAGCTTCATGGATCAATATCACTTTCAATGGAATGCATAAGTACTCACAATTTCATTCCAAACTCGGGATGATTTGCTATCATTACTATTAGTTTTCTCATGAACTATAGCAATAGCAAACACATTTGGAGGATATACAAGGTTCAAAACTCGTCCAGAACACCAAAGCTGCCAGCCATAAGAGGAGAATCAATACCAGCCATCTTTTTAGAAGAATGGCCGGCACTGGGAGAATCATGGCCGCCGGCCGAGCCATCACGCGTGCACCACTTGTTTCGTGATTAATGGCTGCCAGCCTTGTTGCGACATGTCTCCAGCCATCTTTTATGCGAAAAATACTCTTTATATCTGATGTTTATCTCATATATATAAAGAAGTAGGAGAGAGAAAGGGGAGGATTCATTGATTATTCATATTTGATTGTTCTTGTTCTTTTTACTCTCAAGAAACCCTAGCTTTTGTTTTCTTTGATCATGAGTAACTAATTACTCAGTCTAGCCAAGGATTATTACGAGATCAATTCATCGAAGATTGTGAGATCCAATTGATCTATTGAGTTTATTCTATTTATGAGTATTCATATTTCATCTATTTGAATTGTTAAAATTGTTTTGATTGGTCATTACAAATTAGGCCTATTTGTTTGATTGACAAAGCGATTATTGTTATTTAGAACGTCAAATCCGTAATTGTTTGATTGTTCCAATATAAGTAATACAATAACATGATTGGTTGCAGAATAAGTGATTGATTTATGTTATGGTGATTTATGATCTAATTTAAATAGTTCATGCTTTTGATCTATTGATTAGAATTGGTAGTCTCTCTAATTATTAATGCTATTGATAGATTAAATCTTAAGAGCTTATTTAGGGTTGTCTAATCAATAAGGGAATAATTAAAGATCGTATCTTGATTATCAATACTCTAAGGAGAGATAGATTTTCAGAGCTTGTTGAAAGTCATAACCAATTTATTCATGAATTAGAATAACAATCTTTGCATCAATGATCATCTCTATGAATTGAACCGTGATAATTCTTTGGTTAGAACTTGTTGCTGTTGAATTTACATTAATAAACGTATTTGCTAGTTTTAGAAATAAATTATTTTCTAAATAATCGTTTATACAAAACCCCCAATTTTTCTTCTCTTTTGCTGATTATTGAAACAGAGATAGATTTTCCCCAGTCCCTGTGGAGACGATCCTGCTCACTACTATTTGCAAAATTTTAAGAGTAGGTTATTTAATTTTGTTGGATTTGACACCCACCAAACTTCAAGAAGAAAAATATCAAACACAAAACCCATTCATCTCTTTCAAACCTTCCATTAAACCTTAGGTAAAATCCTACTTAAATTTCTTCATCATGTTCATACAACTTAGCATGAGCTTAGTGTATGTTTCTTAGGCTCATATGAGTTAAAGAAGCAACAATATGTTCATGTTTTGTTTTTGTTCATGTTCCTATTTTACATTATTATGTTGTTGTTGTTATTGTTATTATTTTTGCTCTAATATAATATTATGTATACTATGTATTTATATTTATTTAGAGCATATAAGCTCATTTGTTATTTATTTATTTCCAAGTCTTGCAATTTATTTATTTATTTGTTTTATGCAATTTATTAAGACTAGTCTTTATGGTCTTAGACTTGTCCATATCAAGTCAAAACAATTTTCTTTTCTTTTGAGACTAGTCCATTCTTAGTCCCGGGTTGCCTTGATGAAGCTGAGGCTCCCAATACATGATCGGGATACCTTAATGAAGCTAAGATTCTCAATGCTTGATCATTTATTTATGTTTATTTACGTACAAGTAGTGCTTTCTATCTTACTATGTTTTATCTTTACTTTTACATTGTACATATTCACGCATGATTATAAAGTTGTTGTCTTAAAGAAATATAAAAATTGGTTCTTTCAAAGTAAACTAGATTTCTTAACAAAGGAATTTTTTTTTCAAAAGATCTAAGTTTGTTTTTCCAAAGGATAAGCTAATCATAATTTCTAGGAGAAATAGTAATGTAGATTTCTTCAAAATAATATAAAGAATTCTTTTCTTTTATAAACCAAACTTAATACTCCATAAAGATAAAAATTTTAGTCTTGAATTTAAGATTTTAACTCAACCTTATCTTTTATAAGATTAAATAGATTCATTATAAACTTTGAAAATCACATACTATGAAAACATCTTCAAAACTTCAATTTTATAATTGTTATTTCTTTTCAAAATTAGAATGAAATTTTGCTAAGTTCTAATGTTAATTCCTTTTACGAAAGATTTTCTTATAAACTTGTCTAAAGAATTGTTCTACCACTTGACAAATATTAAGGATAAAATAAGTTTTTCAAATCGAGATAAATTAACTCATTATTTTAAACCAACTTAGAAAAATAAAATTTACAAGCAAGTAAAGTTTAAAGATAAACTTATTTTCTAAAGAAGGAAAATGATATAACAATGAGAGGAAAACATACAACACAGCTTCGAATATTTAAAACTTAAGAATATTTTAAAAAGCTTATTTTCAATCACTAGAAATAAAGTTGGTGGATAACTTAAAGAACCAAAATTTTTGAAAATGAATTTACTTTTGAAAAGTAAGAAAATGAAATAATAATAAAACATTTACTCATAACAACTCAAATATATTTTTGTTTTCCTTCTAACAATTCAAAAAGGAGAAATTTTCAAAAGTCTTGTATCTTAAATCCTTAAAGACAAATTGTTTATAAGATATCAATATTGAGACAACACTACAAAGATCATGCATATAATATGAGTATAAATGTATGTTCAAAGGATTTTTCAACTATAAATATATACATATATTTTGCTTAAAGATTTTTGAGTAAAGAGAAGTTTAGAAAAATCATATTTTGAAAACTATAAATTCGTAACTATTCTGTACCGTGGTATTTTCCAACCCAAATGGTATTTTATGACAAAAATAACCTTAGAAATGGATAGATCTTTTCGAGTAGATAGAAAACGATATATTATAAGCGCAATTCCGAGTTAAAATGACCAAGTTGTGGCCATTTTAAGTTAGAATTACCTTTTACACGAATTTTAACGATCTTATGACATAGTTTTTGATAAGTACCATAGAATCAATAAGAAATACTCATTATGGGTATTCTTCTTGATTAGGTGAACCCGAGGAGGAGTATTCATACCCAGAGGATTATTTTGATTAGTGGATTTATCGATCGACTCATCTATAAGAAAGATAGATCCTCATGGCCAAGTGAGTTTATTTCCTACCTTTTTCGTACTTGGTTGTGCTTGTAGCTAGAGGCACTAGAAGTAGGAAAAGATGAAAATGAATTATGTATGATAATATTGGTTGAAAGAATGTCAAGCATACCAAGGCATGAATCGTTGATAATTAACTTATGTTTTATCGTTATTCTGCTGGAGTGTGTGCAAAATTCTATGATCACCTTTAAATTACTATAAACATATACTGTGAATTTTATTAATTGGTTCATACATATCACGTAGTTAATTTCATTGCATGAGCTGCTATTCTCGATGGGACAAGGGTTTAGTAGCCGGGTGTGCAGTAGCTGGTAATCTGCAAGATGGGCGATAGGAGCATGAAAGAACTATTTTAAGATGGGCGATAGGAGCCTGAAATAACTATTTTGTTGATGGGCTGTAGGAGCTTGAAATAAACTACATGAGTTGGATTTTAAGTTGGGTTTTAAGAGCTTGGAACACCTAACCCGGAATGGAGGGGTAAACATTCAAACATATGATTTTCGGTAGATATGTATTGCTTGATCAGATGTTTGAAGCATTCATATGCTTGTTAATAAACTTATTTAAAATTATTTATACAAGTACGTAGATTCAGGAAATTTCACTAAGCTAGTTATGCTTATACTTCTATAACCTTTATTGTATCAGGTCCAATATCTTTTATGCCTGAAGATTACTATACTCGAGTGGGATTATGTGTTGGAAAGCTTCTGGAAATCTTTTGAAGATCATAGGTTAATTATCCTTTAATATTTCTTGGTGTTAGTATTTTGTTGTGAGAAAGATTAAGTTGATATTATGAATGATTGGAGAATTATAGGGAAAGACCCTTAAGATGATGTAAGGATTACTCTATTAATGACAAATTGGACGATTATTTGATTCTTGTATGTTGTATTTACTATCTCAAACTATACATCCTACCGGTGTCTCCTATTGTTGTGATAGATGCCTTACATATGGTGTTGAAAACTTTCGCGTGACTTTGGAAAGTCATTCTTAAGTTTTAATACCCTATGTGGTGGACTGCCACGTTTAGGATACCCTTCGGGGTGTGACAACTTCATCGTAGATGAGGAGGATGCAATGAGAATGAAAGGGAGTTTATGTGTGTCGAATGATGAGTAGATGAGAAGGGAAATTATGGGTGAAGCTCATAACTTAGGATACACAGTACATTCGAGATGGACTAAGATGTATCAGGATCTTAAGAACCACTTAATGGAATGGAATAAAATGGGATGTAACTGACTATGTGATGAAATGCCCAGCTTGTCAACAGGTAAAGGTTAGAACATCAAAGGCTAGGAGGATTGCTAAAGCCTTTGCCGATACCCAAGTGGAAGTGGGATCAAATCTCGATGGATTTCGATTGTGGACTACCAAGATTGTCTATGGGATATGACGTCATATGGGTCATGGTAGGTCACCTAACCAAATCAACTCACTTCATATCGATTAACATGACGTTCTTGATGGATAAGCTAACCAAGCTACGCATAAAGGTGATAGTACGTTTACATTGAGTACTTACCGAAATTGTATCAAATGGAGACCTCGGGTTTGTATCTAAGTTTTGGATAAGCTTACAAAAGTGTATGGGGACAAAGCTACATTTCAGCATGGCTTATCACCCCTAAATTGACGGATAATCGGAACGGACAATCCAAATCTTAGAAGATATGTTCTGTGCTTATGTCATGGAATTCAAATGAAGTTGATATGCTTATTTTTCACTCATAGAGCTTGCTTACAACAATAGTTACCACTCTACCATGCAAATGTTACCATATAAAGCTTTGTACGGACGACGTTGTAGGTCATCTTTGTTTTGAGATGATATGAAAAAGCTCGCTATTGGAATAGATTTGGTACAAGATGCAGTAGAAAAAGTAAGAATAATTCGATAAAGAATGAAAGAGGCCCAAGATAGATAGAAAAGCTGGGCGGATAAAAAAAGGCAAGTTCTTGAATTTCAAGAAGGAGACGTGTGTATTTAAAGGTAAATATGATCAAGAGTATATACCGAGTACGCTCATAAGGAAAGTTGAGTCTACGGTACATTGGGCCTTTCAAAGTGCTTAAATGAGTTGGAGATTTAGCTTATAGCCTAGCTTTGCCACCAAATTTGGTTGGAATACACAATGTATTCGATGTATCTGTCTTACACAAACACATAGCCGATATAAACCGAGTAGTAAAGTTGAAGCCAGTGTTGCTAAAGGGGAACCTTACTTATGAGGAATAAGGAGATCAAATACGTTAAAGCCCTTTGTAGAAATCACACACATGAGGAGGCAACTAGGAGGTCGATGAGGAGATTCAACGCAAATACTCTAATCTATTCAGGGAATCAAGTACGATAGTCAAGTTTGAGGAAAAAACTTTCTTTAAGAGGGTTAGGTTGTAAACTCCTAGATTTTTTGGTAAATATAAGTAAACCCTAAGAACCGGAAGTCGAACCGGAACCTTAAAGTCAACTTAGCTTTATGTTAAGTCTATTGAATCTAGATTTGGCAATCCTGTGTTCTTAACCCTTAAACAACAGAATTGAGATAATTGTAGATAATAGTTTATAATAATATAGGAAAATTTAAAAATATCAGATTTGTTAATTTTTAATGTGTTTCGGATCTAAACGTGATCAGTTTTTGAAAACCATGCCCTAGTACATCGGACGGTAAAAATACTCCGATAATACCATTAAACTCGTAAAAATATAATGATTTTAAAAATATCAGTTTTAAAATTTTTCAGTAATTAAAAATATCAAATATAGCTTATTTACACGTATTTTTTTTTTTACTATCGATATTTTAATTTTCCAGTCTACTATTCATAGTACTATTTCTACTATTCATTACTATTTCACTATTTTCACTTTTTCTTAAACCCTATTATTACATTATACCATACTTATTCCTTACAATTTACCTTTCCTATACAACTTTATTCACATAACACTTTATGCATTATTACTTTTCATTACAAAACAATAAAATAAATCGTAGACACCTCATTTTGACAATTTATTTTTATCAATTTATTAATAAACAAATGTTGATATTAGTGCAAATATGGCTAAATTGAAGGATTTTTTTTTTTTTTTTGCATTATGCTTAGAAATAAAAATTAGGAAAATAAATCAAATTAAAGGAAATAAATATAATGGATGTATATAATATAGTTTTATAATCTAAATAAAATAATAATAAATAAATAAAAATAAAAAAAATTACTGTTCATCTTCTTCTTCGTTGGGTAACCCGACCGACCACTTTGAGCCCGTTTTCGGCCCACTTCCAGACCTTTTTTTCTAACAAATCGAAGGCAGATTTGGAAGTTAGGCATAGAGTAGTTTGTTTTGGTATAAAAATCACATGTTTCATCAATAATTACTCTTTTAATCGAACTTCTAAATTTGGGAAAAACTCGTTTTTGGTACTTTCCATAAAATTCTAAAACGTGTATGAAAGTTTTTTTTTTTAGGCAATTTGTGATTTGGAACGTTAGAATATGGGAAGTACACGCTATTTATTGTATTTAATTAGAAAGTTACATCGATTTTGACTCGAATTATTCAAATTTTGCCAAAAACGTGTTTTACAAGCCTTAGGTTTGGGATTAATTGATTAGGAAGGTTTTGGTTGAATTAAAGCTTGTAAATACCCTTCTCATCTTCTGTTTTGTAGAAAGGAAGGTCTGATTTCTCAAAACTCTGTCCAATTTAATTTAAATTCGGATTTTCGTTCTTAAGTTGTTCTTGATTTAGGGTTCTCAATTCTAATCGTCAAATTTCTTGTCTTACAGGGAAAATTAGAACAATTAATTTATATTGATTTGTTCATAATCATGAGGACTTCAAAACCCTCAATCAATTATCTCCCCTCCTTGCTAATCTGCCTTCGTTGGTTGTCTACTGCCACGTCATCGTTGACCCTCCGCCGTTGCTGCCGCCATTGCCGAACTACTCCTAGTCATCATTGTCGTCGATCCTAATCGTCGCGAGTCGTCCTTCGCACACTGTCGTGGTCTTTTTCCCTGGTCGCCTTCAATTCCTACCGCGGAGCCATCTTCATCCAGGTAAGTTTTCCTTACCATATATGTGTATATGTATATATTTATAATAATAATAGATTATATATAATTTGTAATAAATATGTGTTTTCGCAGAGATAGATTAATAAGTGAAATTAGTTGAAGTTTTAATAATATTAATCATAGTAATATTTATTTGATGTTAATATATGATAATAATGTAAAGTTTGTGTTTATAAATAATTGTGATAGTTTTTACTTGAGTTTTTGTGATGATTGATATTATGATGATTTGTTTGTTAAAAAAAATCGTTTTGACACCTAGAAAAATTTGATTTTATAAATTTATTCAAAATTGATTTGATAGATTTAAGAATCACATAAAATTAGATAATTTTTATTAAATCATAAAACTTAATAAACTTAAAGTGATAAGATTTCAAAATACTAAAAATAACCAACAAAAAAAATTTTTCTTAAAGAACTATGTGTGGTCTAATCCTGATCAACGAGTATGTAGGTACCTAAATAGGCGGCTCAAAATGTGTAAAAAAATTATTTTTGTGATTTTTTTGTTTCTCTTAGTTTAAGTAAATTTGTACATATTTGTAAATAGTTAGAGCCTTATAAATAGTTTAGATTTTGAAATTAAGGTTTAAAAGAAAGCAATTTAAAATTGGAAAGCTAAAGTGGTAATTGTTTAGGTTTTAATAGGTTAGCCCCCAGACTCAAGTTAATTTCTTGTTTTCGTTTTCAAAAAGATTTTTTCGCGGATCAACTCCAAAATATTTTTAAAATTCAAAATTTCCTTTAATTCTTAGTCGATGATTTGTATTGAATCGGTTAGGGTTTAGTACGAATTGGATTAAAGGAAATCGAACCGAAAATCAAAACTCAGGCTCGACAACTTGGTGACTCCACTGGGGACAATTTTTTAGAGGGCTAGCCACTTTATGCTTTTCATATTTAAATTGCTTTCTTTTGTAAATATCTTGTATATTTGTAAATAGTGAAACTAATCTTTTTGTTTAAGTGATGCAGATAAAAAAGAAGAAGAAGAATTCTGCAAATACCCCTAATTAGGGGTAAGGTTGAATTTAAGAAAAATGTATACTAGATGTGGTCAAACCCGGGCCACCTTAGGTAACTTAGGACAGAAGGCACCAATAAGTCTCGGGTGTTGTGGTTACCCACCATTCGAGACACGAATTAACCTCCCACTCCGGTTAATGTGGCCCATGGCCCATTAATTGGAGGACCTTTAGTACCCACCCTTTTTGCATTCACTACATGAAGAAGATGATGATCAAGCACTGTGACCCATCAAAGTGTTTTTCAAAAACTTTTTACAAAACAAAACAAAAGCTGAATTTATAGGAGTTAACTTTCATTTGTAATCTGTTATGTAAATGTGTCTTGTAAATCCTCGTAATCTCATCTTTGTCCTTTGTAAATGTATATACCGTGTTCTAACATATCTCTTTTGTAATATGTAGATTAGGAAGTATGGCAAGCAGTATGTCTTATGGAAATATGTGGGCCCATCTATTCCCGAGATCCATGTTCATGAGCCTACTAGTTTGATGCCCATTTTGAACAAGTGGTTACAAACTTTCAAGCCAAGACAAAGAGGATTCATTGAAGACCATTTAGGCCCTATTCTTTCTCTACCAAAGGTCCAGGTCCCCATTCATCTTTTTAGGGCCTTGGTTTACTTATGGAATATTGATGAGGTCGCCTTTTGCCTTGGTGAGCACACTTTGAGTCCTACTATTGAGGAATATACAAGGCTTCTTCAAGCTCCACCAACTCATGCGAGAATATATGCCCTTTAACTTAGTAAAGGGCCGATCAATTTGTTCAACTCCTTTTTTGGGATTAAGAGGACTGATGTATCTAAAGCTCTCAAGAATTGCAATTAGGTCTCCATTCAGCTTTCTGACTTGCTCAAATTGTTTGGATCTCCAAATGGTTACAAAGACAATAAGTCCATCTTTTGTGGAAGTGTAGAAGCATGGGAACAAAATCGCATCAACGCCTTTATAACCGCAGTATTTAGTGCTATCCTCTTCCCGAATGGGGATCTATTCATCCACTATCGTGTGGTGGAATTAGTGGACCAGTTTTTGGCAAGAAAGTCTTATATCCCAGCCTTGCTCGTTGAACAAAATAGATCTCTCAACCACTTGAAGAATAGAGGCCATGGGAAGTTCAAGTCTAGTATGGCACTTTTGATAGTTTGGTTTGCTAGCCACACTAAAGATTATGGGAGCAATTTGAGTCCGGCTTGCCACATTAGAGACGGTTATGATCTTATTTTGAGCTTTAGTGAAACAGTCCGCATTCAAGATCTTCCAAGAACCAATGAGGGTGCATTTACTCCAAGACCTAGAAGCTCACACATTCCTTTGGATTGCTAAGTGGTTCCATCTCATACGGCAATAACTGGATGCACAGAGTATGCGGCAGTTCCTTTGATTGGTTTGACTAGGTCTACAAGATATTATTCAGTTCGTGTGATAAGACAATATGGAGCACTTCAAGATCTAACTAGCAAGCCATCATTAGAGGAGGTTAACATGGATTATGATGAGCCCGACGTTCCTTTGGCACAAAGAGAGGGAAAGTTAGGGATGATACAAGCCAAATGGGAGACAGAGAAATCAAGCCGATCTACGTGATAGAACCCATCAATACTGAGATGAAGAAATACCGGGCCACTAAGAATACATCCTCAACCAAAAGGTAAAGGTAGAAGGGTTGGAATTGCAAGCTCCCATGGTGTTGAGTCGACCACCTACCACTCCCAACCCGGAGACACAAGCTTATATGGAATTGACAAAAGCCTGGGTGGAGTTTTGCTTCCAAGAAATGAAGAAGAGGGAGCGAGAGATGGAAGAGGAAGTGCAAAGTTCTCAAGCCAAGGTTCAAGCACTTGAAGCTCAACTACGGATGGCGAAGAGGACTATCGAGGAGTTGAAGGACCATTTAGTGTGTCCTAGCAAAATTAGGCGTTTGGTTTAAGTTTGAAGTCTCTTGGTTTAGCTTTTTGGTTTTGTCATGATTAGGTTATGTATTGACTCCTTGAATAAATTCAGCTTTAATGAAATAAAATGGTTTTTGCCATAAAGCTTCTTCATCATCTCAATTTGCATGCGCATGCGCTTTTCTTTTCTTGTCTCTACATGTTCTTGTATAACTCTTTTGTATATATTTTTTTCACTAACCGTTTGCTTGTTTTTGTGTATATTTTTTTTACCACTAACCGTTTGCTCGTTTTGTTGAGAATTATAAATAAATAATAAGATTTTGCTAAAAAAAATTAATTATTATAAATATATATTTTCTCTAAACTTGGAATTTTTGTTTTTGATTTTCATCCAGTTTCTAAAAGATAGCTCCTCAACAGTCTGACCCGATTCGAAGTCCAATCATCACTAGGTCCAAATGCAGAATTGCTAGCAACAACGACAATAATTCTAGCATTTCCAATCCAATATCTGAGCAAAGGTTCACTGCTTTAGAACAAATGGTGTTTCAAATGAGCGAGCAAATGAATCTTCTCGCACAAAACTTAAAGGCCCCTCAAGATACTACCGAAGGACATTCCGGGGTAAAGAGAGATGGTAAAGCCATTGAGGAACAAGTAATTAATCATGAGCCACAAATTACTGTCGAGATCGAATCTTCCCACCTTAAGAAGGAAATTGTGGCTCAAAACAAAGAGATGGAGAAAAAACTTTTCTCTTAATTCAATGAGAAACTCAAAGCTTTTGAGAAAATGGAAGGATTTGATCAAGCTGGAATCACAAACTTTCCTACAATCGAAGCTGGGCTTTCCCCGAAGTTCAAGATTCCGACTTTGAAAAGTATGATGGTACTGGTTGCCCAAAGTTGCATACTAGGCTCTATGTGAGGAAGATGAGCCGGTACACTCAATATGAGCAATTTATGATCCAACTTTAGGATAGCCTTACCGGTCCAGCTTTGACATGGTATGCTCAATTGGATCTTGATGAGATTAATACTTGGGACAAATTGGCTAGGGCTTTCTACAATCAATACAAGTTCAATATTGAAGTGGCCCCGTCTATGTGGGATTTAGGCAATATGAGGAAGAAGAAAGATGAGTCCTTTAAGGAATATGCTCAAAGGAGATCAATGGCATCTATGGTATCTACCCCTATCCCAGAGAAGGATTTGACTTTTACTTTCATCAATACTTTGGAAGAACCATTCTTTACCCATCTCATTGGACATACTACTGCTAATTTCTCGAGATAGTATTGGCCGGATGCAGAATTGAAAATGCCATTACTACCGGAAGATCCATGTGGAGAAAAAGACTACAAACTCCAAGTACTTCAACAAACAAAGGAAAGGATACTACTGTCAGTGTAGTCAGCTCAACCCCATACACTAAACCTACTCAATCCTACGCCTACCAATCAACCCCATACACTAAACCTACTCAATCCTACGCCTACCAATCAACCCAAACACTAATCAACCCTTCACCAGTCACAACAACCACAATCCCAAAACCAACCATTCAATAGACCCAAAAGACAGTTTACCAGAATTCCGTACCCCTTAGCCAAGTTCTAGCTCGGCTTAGAGCCGACAATCTGATCACCTTTGAAACCCAGAGAAGACTACAAGCCCAAATACTTTAACCCCGAGAGAAATGTGATTATCATTTGGGGCAAGTGGGTCATTCTACTGACAATTGTTGGAGGCTTCGAATAAGATTCAAGACCTCATTGATGCTAAATTGGTCCAACTGGATTTCATTGAAACTCCAACCCCTAATGTTAACACCAATCCTCTCCGAATCATGGGCCCACGATCAACATGATCATGATTGAAGAATCTGAGCCTTTTATTGGAATGATCCAGTTCGATCCAAAAAGGGTAGTTATCCAATGTCAAGAGGAGCAGAAAGAGGCCCCATATAAGGTGAAGTCGATGAGGTATCAATTCCATGTACCCATTGCACCGAAAGATTATAAAGCTGCCCCATTCAACTATCAAGCTGTTAATCAAGTTCCCAGGCCCATGGTCGGCAAACTTGGAAAAGCCCTAGAGCCCGAAAGAGAGAAAACATTGGCAGAGGAATTCTTCCCACAGAAAAAAGATAAGGAAAAGGAGGAGAAATCTGATGAGAAAACGGCCTTGACCAAGATTATGAAGATGAGTGATTATAAGATTACCGATCAACTTGCTAAGGTCCCGGCTCAAATATCCTTGATGGGTTTATTATTGACTTCTGAAAAACACTGGGAAGCCCTCTTTAAGATACTTCAACAAATCAAGGTTCCCGAAGGTGTTGCAACTGAAACGATGGAACATGTGATGAATTCGGTATTTGCTTTGGACCAAATCTCTTTCTCACCTGATGAATTGGGAGCTGAAGGCACTCAACACACGAAGCCCCTATTTATAATGGCTAAGTGTAATGGATTGATTGTAGCCCGAGTCCTCATTGACAATGGGTCATCTCTGAATGTTTGTCCATTGGCCACTTTGAACCTACTCGGAATCGATGCATCTGATCTTCGATCAGTTCCACAATTGTTAGAGCTTTTGATGGATCCAAGAGAGGAATATCAGGAGAAATAGACTTGGAAGTTACTATTGGGCACAAGACTTTACTATTCCATTTCAAGTTCTAGACATACCAAGATCATTCAATTTGTTGCTTGGAAGGCCTTGGATCCATTCAGCTGGGCAATACCGTCTAGTCTGCATCAGATGGTCAAGTTTATAACAAATGGCCAAATCGTTACGGTACTGGGTGAACAAGATCATGCTATCTTCGAAGACTGCTATACCTTATATTGGCGATGAAGGATCCGAAGACTTTGGTTTACAAATTTTTGAAGAAGCCAATATGATTCAAGAAAGGACATTTAGGGACATTTGGACTGGGATATGTTCCTACTGGCTGAGATACAAGAGATGAAAAGGAAAGCCCGGAAGAAGAGAGGAGAAGAATGGTATAATTCCCCTATTGAGTCTCCAGACATCAGAGTCACATTCCCACAACCTTCTCATGTCCAGAAGCGGACATTGCATCAGTTATGGAGCCTTCTTGCAGCTCCCATCGGTTCAAGTTGAATAATTGGTTTACTATTCCCCTTAACTCTAGGGTTACCTTTGAGTAAGGGTTGAATTCATGAAGGTTTTTATGTTTTGTTTCTTTTATCAGTTGCTCAAATAAAATGTACTCCATGAGTCATATTCATTAATGAAATTTCTTTGTTTCTTTTCTATGTTATCTCTTTTATCCATATCATCACTTTTTTTTTCCCTCACTTTTCTTCCTTTTTCTTTATCTTGCCTTTATTCAGATCTGATGATAACGGTGAAAGTAAGGGATATCTTGCGCCGATAGATAACGAAAATACTGATATCACTTCCGGCCTACTGGGTTAGTCGTCGAAGGTGATATTAGTGATCACACTGGGATAGAGAAAAGTTGGCAAAAATATGAACAAGGTAGAATTGAGATCAGTGAGCCCACAGAAGTAGTAAATGTTGGAACTGAAGATGAGCCTAAAAATTTGAAAATAGGCACCTTATCGCTGAACAACGAGAAAGATTGATAAAATTATTGACTGATTACTTAGATGTGTTTGCATGGTCCTACGAAGATATGCCTGGTTTAGATACCTCTAGTGGTTCATAAATTACCGACTAAAGCAGATATCAAACCAAAGAAGCAAAAATTAAGGCGATTTAGACCAGATATCTTAGATTAAAGAAGAAGTGAAGAAATTATTAGAAGTCGGTTTTATAGAGGTATCCGATTATCCTGAATGGGTGGCCAATGTGGTCCCGGTACTTAAAAAGAATGGAAAGGTTAGAGTTTGTGTAGACTTTCGCGATCTAAACCAAGCTACGCCCAAAGATAATTTCCCTTTACCTCACATAGATGTCTTGGTATAACACAGCTGGAAACCATCTATTTTCATTCATGGATGGCTTTTGGATACAATCAGATTAAAATGGCAGAAGAAGATAAAACCAAGACAACCTTTATTACTACTTGGGGAACATTCTGTTACAAAGTCATGCCTTTCGGCCTTAAAAATGCTGGGGCAACATATCAAAGGGCGATGGTTACTTTATTCCATGACATGATGCATCAAGAAGTAAGTATATGTGGATGATATGATTGCTAAGTCTAAGGAAGATGAGGATCATGTGGAAATATTGAGGAGATTATTTGATAGATTACGGAAGTTCCATCTTAAGCTGAATCCTGAGAAGTGTACGTTTGGCGTGACCTCAGGGAAGTTGCTGGGATTCGTAGTCAGTCAGCAAGGAATAGAAGTTGATCCGGATAAGGTTAAAGCCATACTTGAATTGCCTCCTCGAAGACGATCAAAGAGGTTAGGGGCATATTAGGACGCTTGAACTACATTGCTCGGTTCATATCACAATTAACCGACAAATGTCGCCCTCTATTCAAGTTGTTGAGGAAAAATGCAGCTATCCATTGGGATAAAGATTGTCAAGAAGCATTTGATGAAATTAAGCAATATCTAATGAATCCACCATTGTTAGTAGCACCAACACCTGGTCGCCCTCTTTTCCTGTATTTGACGGTACTTCCTGAATCAATGGGAGGTATGCTTGGACAGAAAGATGAAGATGGGAAAGAACGGGCTATTTACTATTTGAGTAAGAAATTCACTGGTGAACATAAGTATACTGAAGTGGAAAGAACTTGTTGTGCCGTGGTGTGGATCATGCACAGACTTAGACAATATACATTGTATTATTCTATAGCTTTACACGAAACATGACCCTTTGAAGTATCTGCTCAAAACCAGGATTGATTGGGAGAATTTCCAAGTGGCAAATGTTGTTATCAAAATTTTATCACTTATGTGAATCAAACTCAGTTAAAGGTTAGGCGCTTGTAGATCAGCTGGCTGAAAACCAGTTGAAGATAATGTGATTGATGGAGAAGTTCAATTTCAGATGAAAGCATATTGCTGGCAGATTCGAATAAAGAGTTATAACAGTTCACCCCTAAATGGAGGTTATACTTTGATGGAGCAGGTAATGTATGTGGATGCGGAATTGGGGTAGTCTTAATATCACAAGATGGTAATCAATACCCCGCTTCGGCAAGATTGACGGTCCCTTATGCTAATAATGTGGTAGAATACGAGGCTTGCATCATGGGTCTCAAGATGGCACTTGACATGAAGATAGATGATCTTGAAGTATGTGGAGACTCCTCTCTCATCATCTTTCAAACACGAGGAGAATATCAGACGAAGGATGCAAAATTGGTGCCTTATCACCAACATTTACTAGAATTGGCACAAAAATTCAAAGAAATATCATTTACTTATATTCCAAGAAACCAAAAGCAGTTCGCGGATGCATTAGCCACATTAGCATCTATGATTCAGATCACTGATGGAGTTGAGATCCAACCTTTAAAGATTTGCATTAAGGAGGAACCGATATTTTGCTTGAATATCCAGGAAATCCTAAAGAAAGATCACTGGTATGCTAATATCAAAAAATTCCTCCAAGATGGCAAATACCCTAAAAATGCCTCAATAAAGGAGCAAAAAACGCTAAGACGCTTAGCAGCTCATTTGATGCTCAGTGGTAATACATTATACAAAAAATCATTTGACACTACTCTCTTGAGATGTGTAGATGAGGCGGAAGCAGAAATGTTGATGAAGGAAGTCCATGAAGGGATATGTGGACCTCACATGAATGGATGTATGCTAGCTAAAAAGATTATGAGGATGGATAATTTTTGGATAACTATGGAATCAAATTGTATCAAACACGTGAGACATTGCCACTTGTGCCAGATATATTCCAATAAGATAAATGCTCATCCTAAAGAATTGCAATTGCTGTCTTCATCTTGGCCCTTCTCAATGTGGGGTATGGATATGATAGGGCCAATTTCGCCAAAAGCCTCAAATGGTCACTGTCATGCCCCGAAAGGTACCCTAAACGTGGCAGTCCGCCGTACACAATATTAAATCCTAGGAATGACCACCTTAGTCATGCGAAGGCTTTCATATTATGTACAAAGCATCTAACACATAGAGAAGACATATCGAAGTAATACATTTTATATTGGTACAACTTGAGTAACAATGTAAAAGAACTACACTTCACTATACTTCAAATACAAATCATCATACTTCAATTACAATTCATCAAAAGATTTCACTACATAAAACTATTACAAAGCAAATCATAAAACCTAGCTAATATCTTCAAGCATTCTTATTCCCTACCGGAATCCTGAAGTCATTCTCGGATCTAACCATCTCAGTCCCCACTTAGCATTCTTGAGATAACCTGTTCATTCAAACATCTATTGGGGTATAAGCTACACTAGCTTAGTGAGAATTCCCTTAATTCTATACCATAACAAGCAAGTTACAAATCATCCATATGTTATGCATGAACAAACACATGAGCAAACAATTATGTATGGGTATCCGGAACCCACACACAGAACGGATTTACGCCATCTGTATCTTGGGTTAGAGATGGTATTGAAAGTCTACACGACCGCTGCTAGTCTCCGAGCCCTTGGCTCATAGCACTCGACTCGGCTAGGCTCACCTATGGAATGCATCCCCGATGCGCCTTAGTTCCTTGTGAATGAGCTCTGACACCGAGTCTCATTATCCAACGAGTCCTCGGACCATACCGATTGACCTGCATAGGAGTAGCACGCTACCAAATGCAACATGTCCGATGCGATGCATGACCAATTTAAATTTTTGCTTAGGTCAAAATATTCATACATTCTTTAGAGTGACCAACTAATATCATACACATAACAAAATAATATGAACAGTGCAGTTATCCAATCAAATCGTGGTTTCGATATGCTTTAGTTTCTTTGGCATACATTCATCACAATCTCATCATCTATCCCATCCCCATTCATATCGGTTTTTTTTTTCTTGTTCCTATAATTCTAATGCGACTAGCTACAAGCACAAACAAGGTAACAAAATAAGAAGAAGACTCACTCGGCCATTGGATCACCGGTCTTTTAGTAAAAGCAATCCGGTGGTAGGAATCGTCGATTTCGGAGTCACCTAAAAAGGAAGAAATACCATAATAAGTATTTCATCACTTGACTAATCCAAACTATCTTATACAAACTATCAAATTCGTAATTTTCGTCCTACGCGGGAATTCCAACTTAAAACGGCCATAACTTGGTCGTTTTAACTCGGAATTTAGTAAATTATATATTAATCTCTATCTACTTCGAAAGATCTATATAATTCTAATATTATTTTCAAGTTTTGAAAACATTTGTGTCACAAAATAGAAGGATTAGATCTGATCAATAACGATTCCCATTTCCGAAAAATAGTTTTGTAATTGTTTCAAATGTTTTTATTTGATAATTCAAGTATACATGAAATATGAATGATTTTCTAACATGGATGACATGTGAGGAGTCTAATGTATGCATGATCTTGATGATTTTTGCTAAAAGAAAATTTTAAAACTTTTATTTTGCAAGACCACAATAACAACTACTTATGAAAAAAAATCCAGTTTTCTAACTTTGACAATACACTTGTGTTATAGAATTCATGCTTCGGAATTTCTAGTTATCTTAGTTAAAATTGAGTCTTCATAACATACCTACCTAAGACCTTCATTTTTACATAAAAATTTGTATTTTACACTTTGCAAATATGTTTTCAAATAGGATTTACTCAAAAATCTGAATTTTTAGAAATCCACTTCTTGAATGATTCTTTTTGGGAAAAACTTGTTTAATGCATTAAAATCTAAGACATTATGATACTATTACTTAAGGACTCCATTCATTACATAAAAATTTTATTTTGAGCTTAGATAATAGGTGTTCTTATGGCCTTCATTCAAAATTACGAATTTCACAAATTGATTACTAACTCAAAATTTTCCATCTTGATTCTATTTCTTGTTTTATACATTAATCTCATCAAAACTTATTTCAACTTATAAAAATCACTACTTAATGATATCTATGACCTAAACTCTTCATTTTTCACATAAAACACAAGTTTTGAAGTTGATAAACGGGTTTTTAAGGCATGGTTTTGAAACTATCCGAATTTACAAAATTTGGGTAAAACTCAAATTTCATATTTTGTAATCTCTTCCTATTTTTTAGAATCTCTACTAGTAGATCTACCATTTACTTATCAAAAACCATCTCCTATTGATATCTATTCCGTAAGCCTTCTATTTTCTAAACAAAACTTTCATTTTGGTGTTGAAAAATGGGTTTTCAAAATTGGTCTTGGTTGAGATCTGAATTTACCAAATCTATTTTTGGACATATCTTTTGATAAAATCCATCTAAGTTTAGCAAAAATCATCCTTTACATATCCTATCTTAAGAGCCTTCCATTTCTTAAATAAAAACTTCATTTTTGAGTTGGAAAACATGTTTTTAAACCATGCCTTGGCCTAAATCCGAAAATGAGATTTTATTTTGAAAATCACGTTTGATTCTTGTAAAAAGAAGTCTTGATGATATACATCTACTAAACCTTCTTTTTCTCAACTAAAACTTTCATTTTGAGACTTGGAAAGTGGTTTTTAAATATAGGTTTCGTCAAGATACGAATTTTACTATTTTTATTCATGTTCAAAACCAAGATCTACACATAATATGAACATAAATATAAAAAAATGCATGGTAGTAAACTATAAACTTATAGATCTAAACTTTACTCCTCAAAATCATTCATTTATGATATCTATTCCTTAAGCCCTTCATTTTAAATGAAAAATACACATTTTGAAGTTGAAAAATAGCTTTTCTAAATATGGATCCCTTTTTATCCGAATTTTCAAAAATGATTTTTGTTGAAACTAAAATAGATCTTGAGATTTCTAAAACTTTTCTACCATCATCAAGCTTTTAGAAGTTATTTAAGAAAATAAATCAAAAGTTTAATGTATTTATGAACCTAAAACAACTAGATCTAGTTTACTATATTAGTTGTAAATGCATGAACTCTAAGATAGTTATGTGAATGGTGAGTATATGCATAAATCATTAGCAATAACAAAATAATAACTCAAATAACAAGATCTAAAACATAAACAAAATCAAAGCTACAAAAAAGTTAGATCTACAAAATATAACTACTTTTAACAAGAAAATAATAATACAAAGAATAATCATAGAGAAGAGGAGTGTTTCATTTAGCATCATCATCCTTAGCTTTTAAGCTTATAGAAAGTCATTTGATGCATGAAACTCTCACTATACCTTACCTATATCATCTATGGAAGCTTAAGAAGAAAGTTTACTTAAAGAATCTTCAAGAATGGAGTGTGGAAGTGATTTTTTTAGATGGGGCAGCTTGTGTTCTTGTAAGAAAGAACAAAAGAAGAAGAAAGAGAGAAAAGCGAGTAAATGTGTAGGGTTTTAAAGGAATGAAGATGTAAACGAGAGGCATTAAATGGAGAGAAGTAGGTATTAATTGAGAGAGAAAAAAATAAAACAAAGGGGGTTGCGAACTTCAAAGGGAGAGAGAGAGAGGGTTTAGTTAGTTTGTAACTTAAATTTTGAAATGTAACTTGTGTCATTTAATTTGCTAACTAAATGAGACTTTAAATCATTAAATAAATCATTAAAATAAAAGAAAAGAGCTATTATTAGGGGTGGGGTCACTGCCATTTGTGGGGAAATGGAGTGTAGAATGAGTGAAAGAAAACTTGATTAATATGTAGAAGTGACAAATGAAGTGTACTTGAAGTATGGGTTGAAAAAGTACTTTTATTAAGAAAATATATAAAATAAAATTAAGAAAAATATCTTTAAATTAATGGCAGAATTTTCATAAATAAAATTAAATAATTATTTGAATTATTTTATTATTTCAATAAATATGTTACCGTATGATCAAAATACGCAGATATGAGCTATAAATGATATTTTTATATAAATAAAAAATTATAAAAATTATTTTATGAAAATAAAAATATTTTTCAAATATTTTCCAATTATAAAATTAAATTATTTTATTTTAGTATCGGTCTTAAACATAAACTGATCCCGTAAAAACTCGAATCGAACTAAATTTTAAAAACAAATTTCTATAATATAAAATATTTATCTAAAAATATAAGGTTTTATAAGAATAATAAAATTGTATAATGAATATTAGTGAATAGTACAAAAGACTAGTTAATATACCGGTAGTTATAAAATACGAAGGAATCAGAAATCAGATATTTTTAGTTATCAAAAAATTATAAACTGATATTTTAGAAATCCTTATGAAATACGAGTCTAATGGTACTAATGGTATATTTTTATATCTCGAGCCATGGACCGTGTTTCAAAGTCTGTATCGAACGGTTTCGAAATAGGTCAAATTTACCAATATGATTTTTTAAGCGACCTTATAATACTACGACTACTCTACACACTTAAACTACACCTCGGCCTCTAGGTTAAGGACGCGAGATTGCCGGACTTAAGCTACTGTATTCCACTTAGGTTTCCGGTGATTCTCTGGTTTAGATCTTTGCCAATTTGGAAACTGATATTTATGTTTATACAACATATTTAATTTGAAAAATTTATTTTAATTTTATTTTTGTAAGTACTTAATATCTCTAACGTTTCGGAATTATTGAATTGGGTTTTATTTCCGAAGGTTAATCATTATTTACTTTTAATAATTTGTTTTTGAGCTCTATATTACCCGATTTTATAAGTCAGAGTTACATTAGAATTTGTCGTACTAGTGTTTTGAATTTAAGACTGTTGAGTTTTTATTTTATTTTAAGGATTCTATTTTTCTCAAGATTAAGAAACTTTTGGATTCGTTCATGATTTAGGACTAGTCGAAGTTTGGTTTTAATTTAGAGTGATTTTTAGGGTTTATTTTTTAAGTTCATTTTGAAATTATTTACTGGAATTTGTCGGGGCTTATAGTCAACCGATTTATATTAGTGGCGATCAACTACTTACCAAGTGGGTTGAAGCATTCTTGTATGCTAATATTACCAAAGGAGTAGTTGTCAAATTCATCAAGAGAGATATCATAGCTAGATATGGAGTCCCTGATATATTCATTATAGACAACAGTACCAATTTGAACAACAAATCAATGTCACGCCCCGAGGGTACCCTAGTAGAAGTAAACAAGTCACCTTTGAATACTATCACTAGATTACCTTCAGAGAATGGCAGGTTTTCAAAACAATAGGATCTTTTTGTTGCTTGATAATAAATGATAAATACATATAAGAAATAAATTGGTAAATAACTGCTATCTTAATCATAAAGTATTACAGAACTATTACAAACCAGGTAGTCTTCTTGTAGTTCACAACTGATAAAATAGCACTAACTAATCTATTCTAGGAAGACATAACCATTAACCCCAAGTATAACCATAGACTTCCAGCGCCTAAGCTCTTACCAGAGGGGTATCCTAAACGTAACAGTCCACCACATGCTATATAAGACTCTTGAATTACTAACCGAGCCTTTCGGGAGTCTTGTATAGATGTAAGGCATCCCTTTACGACAATAGAATACTCTATTCAATGGAGTTAAGAAGTTTAATATGGCATTCGATAGCCTTAGATGATAAATCAAAACACATACATAACATTACAAAGTCTAAGGGGCATTCCCTTAGAAAAGAATATTAAGGTCCATTACAGTCATCCAGAGTCCTTTTGGTTTCCTATGGAAGTCTAACCAAAACCGAAATAAACTTCTAAAGGAAACTCATAGCTTCGGTACCTGAGCTGTAGCCTACCCTGGCCTAAGCCAAAAGAACTCATGCTGCAACAAGTAAAAACTACAAGGGCGTAAGCTAACTAGCTTAGTGAGTGAGAACTTCCATATCACAATTTCAACAAAACATTTAAGGAAGTGATTAATCAGTCAAGTGCAATGCATCAAACACGTGAGTTCAACAAACATATGACCAGCCGAAAATCATATGTGGATGGACTTGCACCCTCCATCTCGGGTTAGCAGATTAACGAATCTTGCGGTACAACGCCGTTTAGGCTCACGGTCAACTAACTCATATATTCGTTTTATGGATCACGATTAACCAACATATTCGTTTTTATGGATCACGAAAAACCAACAAATGCTAATGCTCCATCCCCATCGTGATAGAATGAGTTCAAGTTTATAATTAAGGTCTAATAATCGATTAGTCCAATTCTTTTAGGTGACCAAGCAATACTCGCAGACAATCAATTCTAGCTCGTTTCTATACAAGCAATAAATTATCACCCGGCTTCGATATTCTTTAATTTCAACTTCACGAAACAACAACAGACAAATATAATTCCCAAATAACCCCATCATGCATATTCACTTTTGTTTTTGCTTAGCAACTAGTGCATCTATCACTACAATCACAAGCAATAATTGAAATTTGGAAGTAATACTCACTCGGCCATGGTACGCCGGTCTCTTAGTAATAATAATCAAGCGGTAGGGACTCGTCGTTCTCGGGATCACCTACCAAATAAGAATGACCTAATGAGAACTTCATCACTTAACTAATTCCAACTATGCATCTAAACTAAACAAAATCGTGATTCTCGCTATTTGCGGAAGTTCCAACTTAAAACGGCCATAACTTGGTCATTTTAACTCGGAATTTCACAAATTTTATATCGATTTCTATCTACTTCGAAAAATATATCTATTTCTATTATTATTTCCAAGTTTTGAAAACATTTAGGTCACAGAAAAGAGGGATCAGATCTGGTCTGTAACCTTTTCCATTTCCGAAAAATTGTTTTGCACTTGATCAAAATGTATCTAGTTGATGATTCATGTGTATATAAAATATGAATGAGTTCCTAATATGAATGACATGTGATGAGTTCAATATATGCATGGTCTTGATGATTTTTGATAATGAAACTGTAAGAACTTCTAATTCTTACAAGACTTTAACCATTTCTACCTAAAAATCCAATTTTTTCCAATTTTGCATCTCCTTAGTGTTTTGGGATTTCGTTCTTAGAATTTACTTGTTATCTAAATAAAAATGAGTCTTCATCATCTATACCATCCAAGACCTTCATTTCCACATAAAAACTTACATTTTTTACTTTGCAAGTATGTTTTTAAATAAGCTTTTCACAAAAATCCGAATTTTGGAAAAATTCATTTGTTGCATGTTTCCTTTGAGAAAACCTGTTTAATGCATCAAAATTTAAAGCTTTACTATATCTATTACCTAAGGACTTCATTTAACACATAAAACATGCAATTTGAGCTTGAATACTAGGTGATTACATATGCATCATCCCAAGTTACGAATTTAACAAATTAAACACTAACTCAAAATTTTCCATCTTAATTCCACTACTTGTTTTACACATTACTCATGTCTAAACTTATTTCAACTTGTAAAAATCATTACTTAGTGATACCTATTACTTATACCCTTCATTTTTCATGTAAAATAAGTTTCAAAGTGGTTTCAATGGTTTTTAAGATAGTCTAGAAAATCATCCGAATTTTCCCTTGAACATTTTTAACAAAAATCTTTTCTTTTCAATTCCTTGTTTTGTCTTCATAAAAGATCTACCAACTATCACATTCAATATACAAGACTAAGCTTTTAGACATTAATGTATGAAAATACAAAATATTCATATGAACATGAATTTCAAGAAATATGAGTGTTCTAATACTAGATCTACAACTATTAGTACATGAAATGAGTTTAAAGACGAACATATATTTTTCATGCAAGATCTCTACTTTCATATGCATGAACATAATGATACTTCAACAAAAACTCATTAAACACAAGATCTACTTCTTGTGATGGCTTGATATTAATGTATTAGTGTTTTCTTATCCCTAGCATTTGCTCATTGGGATTTAAAGTGGAAAACACACAAGAATAGTCTTGCCATTACAAGACTATGTAGTAGTAAACTAGAAATCATCACCTAAAGAGAGATTTGGAGAAGAAATGAAGAAGAAATGGACTTGTGAGAGTGTTGTGTGTGTGTGAGCTAGGTCACGGCACAATGAGCAAGAATAGAGAGAGTTTTTCTCTTGTAAAATTTTTTGAAAGAGTGAAAATGAAGAGAAAGAGTGAAAATGAGTTTATATATTAAGTGAATTAGGGTTTAATTGTATTAAAGAGAAGTAAAATAAAACAAATAGATGGGGAAAAGGGGGAGGGGTGCGCGGCCACACTAGGGGGAGAGAGAGAGATTTGAATTTTGTTAAATTTGTAATTTAAGTAATAAAAATGTAATAATATAATATTTAGTAGGAAACAAAATTTTCTTGGAAAAGAAAAAATAATGACTAGTTGTAAGGATGTAAGAATAGGGTATGAGTAGTGTGTAGTGTAGGTTGTACTTGTGAATAGTGGTAAATAGTAGACAAGACATCTACTTTACCGGTAGTAAAGAAAATACGGGAAAAGGCTATAACTGTAATTTTTATAGCCTGGAAAATTATAAAATTTATATTTTTGAAATCCTTATAAAATTTCGGTTCTAATGAATATTCTGGAATATTTTTCTGAATTTCTAGTTCTAGGGCTCGTTTTTCCGTAATAGAGCTCGGGAAGGCCCGAAATAGAAAATTTTCCAAAATTAAAACTTTCTAAGGTTTGAATTATACTTTAAAAAAATAATTCACATTAATTTATTTTATAAAACTTCTTTTGTTATGAAACCGAAGGAAAGCCGGATCTACGGTTTCTAAGCTTCTCTCACTAAGCTTGAACTAGACCGATTTAGAGTTTTGCTTTTTGGTTCCCGGAATTTACTTGACTACTAAGAAAACCGGTTACAAAACCACAGCTCAGTGAATAACCAGACATATTATACATCACACGAGTCATTAGCAAATCATATGTAATGCAAGCACTCAATCATATGCACAAATACAAGCTAGGATGATCTAGAATCCAAACAGGGAAAAAGATTTACGCCCTCTTTTTCAGGGTTGAAGAACAATTACCTTATGACTCACCTGCCCTGGAGAGACTAAGTTTATAGGAAAATTAACGATTTCTCGTTTTTAGGGTTATCACTTTAAATATAATAAATTTAACTGACCATTTCCTGTATCCATCCTTAGAAACTCCCTAAGTATTAATCATTTCAAAGTGATACTACGGGCGGCGTTCTTCATTACCACTTAGTTCCCGTAGAACCAACGGAACAAAGAAAACCTTGGAAGAACTAACACTTTAAAAAAACCAAGCGTTAACAGAGAACCGAAATATTAATATGTAGCAAGCTATCACCCATTTGTGTATGCAATAATGCAGTACGTGCAATGCATGACCAGATTATTTTATTAAGTCAATAGTTCTTATTCAATTTCATAGTGATCATACATTACACACAATCATCATCATATTACTTCACAACATCAAATCATTGTATTATCACTTTTATAATAATAGATTAACAATCATACAATCAGATCACAACATATTTCCAACAAGGCATTCATTTGATTGTCTTTGTATTATATATTCAGCTATTTACAAGCACAAACAGTATAATATGACTGAATTACTCACCTGTTCACGGTGACTTAATCATAATAATCTGCCGGAAGATCTTCTAGGGTATCAAAGTCACCTATTGAGATGAATAAAGTATTCATCAATATAATATAGATTATATAGTTAAATTCCTATATGTGGCAAGTGTCCTAAACTCGATATTTATCAAGTTTTGTAGTGATTAATACTAATTTTATGTTATTCTATACCGAACTCAATATAGAAAATCATCTTTATTTATTATTGCTTAGTGTCGTCGTGTTTCTCCTAATTTATTTCGTATAATTATTTTGTTATTTTTAGAAGTCATATTATTTGTAAATTTAGCTTATTTCATTTTCCATTCTTACCTATTTTATCTATTTAGAACAAATATTTGATTATTTATAATTTTTATTAACACTTAATATTTTTCTCTAATTCTAGGGCTTTAAGAATTATCAAATATTAATCAAAATATTTAAAGTATTTGTATTTACTTATCTACTTAATAAATTCTATATTATCATATATATAATATATGTTTAGTAAAGCTTATTTTATATATATATGTATATATATATTTTGTTCTTATCAAAACAAGCTTTCATAGAAGAAAATATAGGTATACACCGGCTTTAATGCCGCCGGCGTTGAAAATCAGGTGCCGGCGTTCTTTTAATTTGCGTAATATTTTATATCGATTACACCGGCTTGAAAGCCGTCGGCCTTCAACGTACGCCAGACTCTACGCCGCCGGCGTAAAATCCCAGATATCCGGCCTTCGTTCATTTTTACGTGAAAATAATTTTTACGTAGCTTCTGTTCAGTGTAAGCCGTCTCTACACCACCGGCCTAACCTTGTAAGCCGCTGGCGTTGGACGTTTACACTGCTGGCTTATGGATAGTGTTAGCACTGTTCATCATCTTCCCTGGTGATCTAATTCATATTTCTTAAATTTTCTACGTTAAAAACATTCTTAAACCATTCCTAAATGTTTCTATATCTTAAATATATACATACAATAACCCCTAACGCGTCTACAAACATATAATCTTAAATTTCGAATCTAGTAGAGTATAACTAGGGTTTTCAAATTTTACCTTGGTTGAGCCGATCCGATGGAATTCGAAGCTTGTTTTTGTGTTGATTATGTTCCTATAATTATCAAAAGTCAGTTCCAATCCTTAGATTTAAAAGAAAACCATTCGAATTACATCAACTCACCTTTGAACTCGTTTCAAGTATTTTTCGTACAAGTTTTTCTTCCGATTCGAACTTGGATGATTTTAGTAGTTTAAGTTTTGTTTTTAGGTCGTTTTGGTTGCTACTTAGGATTTATTTCGTTCTGGAAAGTTTGAGAAAAAGTTGAGATTGTTCACTTATTCATTGAGAGCTCTTATCATATATATATAGAGAAGGAAGAAGACGTTTCCTTCGAATTTTTGAGTCCGATTGTCCCTCATTGATTGTTGTTTTCCTCCTTTGTTTTGCTGTCATTAATGAGTGATTTGGCAAGTTGTGATTAGCTCAAGGAATTGATTTTACTGACTCTTTGGGCATTATTAAGGCAAAATTTCGGCTATTCTTCTTCAATGTCCTCCAAGTCATCTGAAGCAACTTGCAGCCGAAAATCTCCACCGATATATATATTAATATTAGTTAATTATTTAACTTAGTTTTAAGATAGTTTACTAAGTTATACGGGTATAATTTAGCTAATAGTTGGGAGTTTTTGTACAAAAATATGTTTATAGGATTCTACAAAATACTTGGTTTATCAAACTATACAACTTGGAGTTTTAAATTTACTTGATTAATCATTTGTAGAATTTATCTTCCGCGATTAAGGTTTCCTAAGCTCTTTAGGTCAATTTTTGTTTTAGGCTCCAATAGCTTAAGAAAACTCTAATTAGAACAATAGTGTGATTCAATTATTTATTTGAAGTTTAGATCTTGAGTTATACATCAGTTTATGTTTTCATTGTGTATTTATAATCCTAACGGTTTATCTTTAGGTTATCGTTTTCTGTCTATAAGCGTAGTTGATTAACTACTTAATATCGCACTTCATATATAAGCTAGATTATCTATATATCTTTAATTTTCTATACCTATTATGAAATCTTATTAGTAGCATTTAATACTATCTAGGAATCTTGACTTTAGGATTTAAATCCAAACAAAGGCTCATTACTACTCATTATTCTAGTCTCAAATCATTGTTGAGTTCAAAAGCAATCATTTAATCTCTATATTTTCTATTTTTCTATTTAAATCTATTTGTATAACAAGTTTCGAGTTTGAAATTTAGATTTTCTTTTAATCATATCTTGAATTATCCGTTCAAGATACGAAATCTCATTTTTAGTATCGATTAGGGTTAAAGAAGTTCTTTATTTGATTTAAATCCTTATCTAACCCAATTCAATGCATTGATCTATTCTTAGGTTTTTATTGGAATCTAAGTTTATTAACTAGTTCATACATTCTACTTTAGAGTCGTATACTAATGTGAAAAATTTTTCGGGGTTTACAATTGATGTCTGAATTGTGCCAAAACTTGGAATCAAACATCGGAACTCTAACCCATATCGACCACAGATGAATGGGGCAGTTGAAGCGGCCAACAAGAACATCAGGAAAATAATAGAGAAAATGGCTATCACTTACAAAGACTGATATGAGATACTACCCTTTGCACTCATGGCCTACCAAACACCCATCAGAGTATCAACAGGGGCAACCCCCTATTCATTAGTCTATGGCACAGAAGTAGTTTTGCCAGTTGAAGTTGAAATTCCATCACTTAGAATATTGGCAGAAACCAAATTGGATGAAGCTAAATGGGTAAGAAACAGGATTGATTAGTTGAATCTTATTGATGAAAGGAGGATAATTGCTTTATATCATGGCCAACTTTACCAGCAAAGAATGGCTAGAGCATTTAATAAGAAAGTTTACCCGAGAAAAATCAAAGAAGGAGACTTAGTCTTGAGAAAAGTGCTCTCGAATGTTCAAGATCCTAGAGGAAAATTTACTCCTTATCATGAAGGACCATATGTAGTGAAGAGAGTGTTTCCTGATGGTGCATTAATTTTGACTAGAATGGATGGTCCAAATTTGAAAGACCCTGTAAATTCTGATGCGGTCAAGTTGTACTACTCTTGAGAAATTAATGAGAATTCTATCAAGTTCAGAAAATTTGCTGACTACTTTGTTTATGTGTGATCTAATTTTTGTTATCTATCAACAAAAAGATATCTCTAGTGGTGTCCAATCATCAGATCGGTCATTGACCATTCACCTTAATTGGTAAGTTCTCTTTCATCCTTATATCTTCCAAACGCTTAAAACACGAGTGTATTGTGAGAGAGAGGTTTGAGTAATTGATAAAGTTATAAAAACATGTTAATACTTTGTGATTTGATATTTTCTTAAAGAAATGCCTATTTTAAGGGAATAATATAAGAAGTCAATAATTTTAAGCTGCAAAGTAAGGAAGACTTTAAGAATCACCTCTTGTATCGTCCCGTGATCAAGACTAAAAAAAAAAAAAAAACGGGGGGTCCATTTACCATCAAGAGATAAACATGGATACTCAATTCAAAGGATAGCCACTGTGAATGCGTTCTAGCTTGACAGAGTAAACCTAGTTATGAGCAGACTTCACCAAGTGGTCTGACTAGTTTAAAGCTTCTATAAGAATCTGGTAAGTTTTTTTTTTTTTTTTTCAAAAAAGAAAGAGAATGAATAAATATATTGCTAGGATTAAGTTTTTCAAGAAATTAGCTTTAGAAGCCACTCAAAGCACTAGGAAATCAAGAGCTTAAGACATGAGATTTGGTACTTGGGGATCAGAACATGAGACCTGGTTCAAAAGGCGTTTTAGGACATGAAGCATCTCCGCAGAACATGCGAAATGTTTCAAGAGTCTTTTCAAGCTTAAGGATTGCTAACTCAGTAGAGCCTTCCTTCTTTTCTTTTAAGCTTAAGGATCGTTAGCTTGGTGGAGCGCCTTCCTTCTTTTCAAGCTTAAGGATCGCTAGCTCAGTGGAGTGCCTTCTTTCTTTTCTTTTCAAGCTTAAGGATCGCTAGCTCGGTGGAGTGCCTTCCTTCTTTTCTTTCAAGCTTAAGGATCGCTAGCTTGGTGGAGCGCCTTCTTTCTTTTCAAGCTTAAGGATCGCTAGCTCGGTGGAGCACCTTCCTTCTTTTCAATTTTAAGAATCACTAGCTCGGTGGAGCGCATTCCTTCTTTTCTTTCAAGCTTAAGGATCGCTAGCTTAGAGGAGCGCCTTCCTTCTTTTCAAGCTTAAGGATTGCTAGCTCAGAGAAGCGCTTTCCTTCTTTTCAAGCTTAAGGATTGCTAGCTCAGAGGAGTGCCTTCCTTCTTTTCAAACTTAAGGATCGCTAGCTCAAAGGAGCGCCATCCTTCTCTTCAAGAACATGAATCGTCTCTTCTCAAGAAGCGACCCATTTCAAGGAGCATATCAGAACATGAAAAGCTTTCACTTCGCTCAAGAAGTGGGAATTCCAGATAAGTTAATGTCAAAATGAGGTTTATTTTATCTTTGTGATAAGGTTTTGACAAACCTCACCACAAAAAGGGCAACTGTAGACACCTCATTTTGACAATTATTTTTGTCAATTTGTTAATAATTAAATGTTGATATTAGTGCAAATATGGCTAAATTGAAGGATTTTTTTTTTTTTTTTTGCATTATGATTAGAAATAAAAATTAGGAAAAGTAAATCAAATTAAAGGAAATAAATATAATGGATGTATATAATATAGTTTTATAACCTAAAAAATAATAATAAAAAATAAAAAATAAAAAATTTTACTGTTCATCTTCTTCTTTGTTGGGCAGCCCGACCGGCCCAATTTGAGCCTGTTTTCGGCCGACTTCCGAACCTTTCTTCTAACGAACTGAAGGCAGATTTGGAAACTAGGCATTAAATAATTTGTTTTGGTATAAAAATCACATGTTTTCATCAATAATTACTCTTTCAAATCCGAACTTCAAATTTGGGAAAAACTTGTTTTTGCACTTTCCTAAAAAATTCAAAAACGTGTGAAAGTTGTTTTTTTAGGCAATTTAATGATTTAGAACGTTACGATATGGGAGGTACACATCATTTATTGCATTTAATTGGAAAGTTACATCGGTTTTGACTCGGATTATTCAAATTTTAACCAAAACGTGTTTTACAAGCTTTAAGTTCGGAATTGATTGATTAGGAAGGTTTTGGTCGAATTAAAGCTTATAAATACCCTCCTCATCTTTTGTTTTGTAGAATGGAAAGTCTGATTTCTCAAAAGTCTGTCCAATTTAATTTAAATTTGGATTTTCATTCTTAAGTTGTTCTTGATTTAGGGTTCTCAATTCTAATCATCGAATTTCTTGTCTTGCAGGGAAAGTTAGAATAATTAATTTACATTGATTTGTTCGAAATCGTGAGGACTTCAAAAGCCCTCATTCAATTATCTCCCATCTTTGCCAATCTGCATTCGTTGGTCGTCTACTGCCACATCATCATCAACCCTCCACCATTGCTACAATAATAATAATAGATTATGTATAATTAGTAATAAATATATGTTTTCACAGAGATAGATTAATAAGTAAAATTAGTTGAAGTTTTAATAATATTAATCATAGAAATATTTGTTTGATGTTAATATATGATAATAGTGTGAAGTTTGTATTTATAAATAATTGTGATAGTTTTACTTGAGTTTTTGTGATGATTGATATTATGATGATTTGTTTGTTTAAAAAAAGAATCGTTTTGACACCTAGGAAAATTTGATTTTTATAAATTTGTTCAAAATTAATTTGACAGATTTAGGAATCACATAAAATTAGATAATTTTTATTAAATCGTAAAATTAATGAACTTAAAGTGATAAGATTTCAAAATACTAAAATTAACCAACAAACTAAAATTTTCTTAAAGAACTACGTGTGGTCTAATCCCGATTAGTGGGTACGTAGGTACCTAAATGGACGACTCAAAATATGTAAAAAAAATTTAATTTTGATTTTTTTTGTTTCTCTTAGTTTAAGTAGATTTGTATATATTTGTAAATAGTTAGAGCCTTATAAATAGTTTAGATTTTGAAACTAAGGATTAAAAGGAAGCAATTTAAAATTGGAAAGCTAAAGCGGTAACCGTTTAGGTTTTAATAGGTTAGCCTCTGGACTCAAGTTAATTTCTGGTTTTTGTTTTCAAAACAATCTTTTCGCGGATCAGTAGCAAAATCGAAATCAACCTAGCCATTGGTTTTGGTTTATCTTTTTTCTCGACTTTAGTTGAGTGGCGACTCTAAAATATTTTCAAAATTCAAAATTTTCTTTAATTCTTAGTCAAGGATTCGTATTAAATGAGTTAAGGTTTAGTACGAATCGGATTAAAGGAAATCGAACCGAAAATCAAAAGCCAGGCTCGACATAAATCAATTTCTTGCTCCTTTCCCCATGATAGGTGGTGCTACACCCCTCCCTTTCCCTTAATTATTTTTTCCTTTTCAATTTATTTGATTACATCTAATTTTCACTCCAAAACTCTATAAATACCCATTCCCTTCTTCATTCTTTTCCCACATTTCTTATCTTAATAAAACTCTATCAAAATCACTTCTCAATTCCTCTCTCTACAATTTTCCTTTCAAATGCTCTCTTCCTTTCAATCTCCATAAACCACCCATTTCTCTTTAAGAAATTTTCTAAACACACCATCACCTACCTTAGGTAAAAGTTATGAGCCCCCATTCTTATTCATGTCATGCAACATTACAGGACCATAAGGAGTGTTTTCTAAGACCATAGTATTAAGAAAGCAACAATATGTTCATGTTTTGTTTTTATTCATGCACAAATTTCTTTATGTTATTATGCTCTTTTATTATTGTTATTAGTATTGCTCTAATCTAACCTCTATATGTTTGATCAGTCATTTTTATTCTATATTTTTCATAGGATTTTGAGTTCATTTTGCTAAGAATTGCAGATAAAATCCTGTAAAACTTATGTTTTCGATAAATAATGTTGTTTTGAATCTCTTAGAATCCAATGAGGAATAATTAATGTGTTTTAAGTCCGATTTAGAGAAAAAACTACAAGTAAAGTCAAGATTGCAGAAGTCGAGCCTTGTAAAGTCACAACTGAGGCTAAACAAAGGAAGAAAACAACAAAAATTGGTCTATCGAGCCTTAACTACAAGCCCTCGCCATGACCCTCGACTTCAGTCGAAGTGATTGAGCGTTATTCTAGAGAAAATAAAATGTCGAGCCTCAAAGTCGAGCCCCTAATCTCGACCCTCAATAAGTACTTTTACAGACCAATTCTTTATCAGAATTGCTTCAAGCCTCAACAATACGAGCCTCGACTTTCTCAATTTTACCCTAAATAGAGCAATAAACAAAAAAGCATAGTTTACTTTTGCGATTCCTGAAGTCGAGCCTAATTTTGCTTTATACAAGCCTCGACCAACATATCACAAACGACCCTCGACAAGTATTTTAGAGATCATATGCGCGCGCGGAAAGTTATCGCAAATTCTGCTAGAAAGAATCTGCCACGTGTCAATAAAGTAGATCATGCTTTCTGTGCTTAGTAGCCTATAAATAAATGGGCAAGCATGCGTTGTAAAGTATGTACTAACAATATAAATTGACATATTAACGTAGATTAGTTTTCTGAATGATTCTTGGGTGAAAGGATTTCCTTTTCTTCTTACTTGAGAATTTCTTCTGTTTTCTAGGTAAAATCAATTTAACTTGATGTTTATAATTTCTATGAATTTCTAAGCAATTAATTGATTAATCTTTTGAATCTGATTTATTTCTTCTGATTCGTGCTTATTTTAATAAATCCATGGAGAAATAAACTTCTATAGCTTAGGGATTACGAATCTGATTCCTCATTTAGTTGATTTCAAATGCGCTTTCAAGTTAATTTGATTGGGTGTTTGTAATTAGTGACCTAAACTTAAACTTGTGGTTTTTAAAGGAGTGGTGCACTCTTTTAGATCAACGATTGATTTCAATTGGATAGATAAATAGATCATTTAATTGAATAGATTTGTGGTTGCTAATGGAGTCGATCCTAACTACCTCTTACCAAGAAATGGGTGAAGAGTTTCTATCACTTGTTTTAAAAAAATTATTGAGTTTTTTTTTTCGAAACAATGGATTCCTTTTCTTTGTGCAGCTCTAATTGGAATCTCAGATTACTGGTTTCGACTAGATCTAGAACTGTTGACTTTGAGAGAAGCTTTAGTTTAAATTAGAGAATCCAGCGGTATAAACACACAATTTGATAACTTTTAAGAAGTTCATTGTTTTTATGAAATCATTCTGATAAGGAATTGGTGAAGTAACCCTGAGCTATTGTTTCATAAAATTTACATTCTTATTTCTCATTTTGCCCATTAAATGTTTGTGAATACTCCTGACTTAGGATAGTTTATTTTTTTTTTTTTTCATTATGATTTTCTAAACCTTTTTTTGGCTAGACAATTGGTGAGGTTGGGAGTACACTAGCTGCTAACCATTCCCTTGGGACCGGCCTAAATCACTATCTATGCTATATCTGATGGGTACGCTTCCCTGTGAGGTCGTAGTTAATGAAAATGATTTAGAAAACATTTACAAATTTGAAAAACTCAGTCAATGATTAATATGAACTTAACTGAAAACAACACAAAGCATTTCTGGTACCGTTGTTGAGGAATGGTGTTGGATTCAATATTATTTTTTAAGCCCAACAGGGCAATAATGGAGATCAATTTTCATTTGTTGTTCTAGCCGCTTTAACATTGTAAATATCTCTTGTATATATTTGTTGAGCTAACCTTACTTTTGTTTTTGTATATATTTGTTTGTTTATTTTCTTTTCTATACATTTACTGTATATATTTCGTTGTATATATTTTTGTTCTTTTTCAGTTCTTTAATTATTTAATTCTTTTAGTTCTTTTATTGTATATACTTGTTTCTTATTTTGTTGATTTTTTATTCTTTTATTCATTATTCTTTAATTCATTCATTCTTTGTATATATTTTGTTTTCTTCTGATTTATTTTCAAATAAAATGTAGGCATATGACTAGGAATCAATCTAAATTCTTGTTTCCATTTAATCCAGAACCACAACATATAGGTCGTAAAATCAAACAATCAGAAATGTTGACCACGGTGAAATCCAAGAAGATAATGAACGGCCTAGGGTAAACCAACCCGAACAATGATAAATTTTTGCAGACCCACCTAGATAGAGCCAACACTAGCATCAACAGACCTAGAGTTGTTGCTTACAACTTTGAGATCAAACCTAATATCATCCAAATGGTCCAATAGATGGTCCAGTTCGATGGCCTACAGGATGAGGACCCCAATAGCCATCTATAGCAGTTTTTGGAGATTTATGATGCATTTAAGATAAAATGGTGTGTCTAAGGATGTAATCAAGTTAAGATTATTCCCATTTTCCCTCAGAGGGAATGCTAAAAAATGGTTGAATGAATTGCTAAAGAACTTCATCTCCACTTGGCAACAAATAACTGAGAATTTTATGAGGAAATATTTCCCACCTCTAGAACAGCCAAGTTGAGAGCTGCCATTACTTCGTTCCATTAGATGGACTCTGAAACATTGTATGAAGCTTTCGAGAGATAAAGGAGTTGCTGGCAAGATACCCACACCATGGACTGCCTAAATGGACCTAGATACAGACCTTTTATAATGGATTGAATTATAGGACTAGGCAATTAATAGATGTAACTGTTGGAGGAAGTCTGAATTATAAATCCCCTGAGGAGTGCTTAAATCTATTTGAAGATATGGCTAACAACCGTTATCAATGGTCATTTATGAGAACCAAGAAGGAGAGATCAGGAAGAGTTTTTGAGGTTGATCCTGTGTCAAATTTGACTGCTAAGAAAGGGGCTCTGAGCAAAAAAGTTGAAAATTTGTCTGTTGGGAGAAACCAAGTGAATATGATTGATGATTTGTGTAACCAAAATATTGAAGGAATAACCTCTGAGAGTTGTGAGTTTGTGAATAATTTTTCTGGCCAAAGGACTAACCCTTACAGTAATACTTACAATCTTGGTTGGAGGAACCATCCAAATTTCTGGTGGAGTAATGGTAATTTTCAAAATGAATTGAACCCACCTAATTTTTAGAAACCACTGTACAAGGGCCGGGAGCTTATCAAGGAAACAAACAATCTCTTAAAGATTTAGTTTCCCAGTTTATCAAAGCTTCTAAGAATAGGTAGGATGGAATAGATGCTACCTTGAGAAATCATACTGCTGCCATTCATAACTTAGAGAACTAGCTTGGCCAAAATTCTTTTAGAGCAAACTTCAAGATTATTACCTTCGAACATCGAGCCCAATCCGCGTAATCAAACGAAGCAAGGATGATTTCTAGAATGATTATCCTGCATCTTTTGTTTCTGTTTGATAGATTTATTTAGTTATTTTGAGAAGAAATAAGAAGAATGATAGAATGTTCGATAGGATGAAAGTAGTCTTAGAACAAAAACCAAGTGTACAATTTTCAACCTTGATAATTTTAAGGATTGAGCCTCATCGTCGAGTCCTCCCATTTGAGCCTCGACAATATTAAATTCTTTTTGTGAATAAAATAAAGGAATTTTAGCCCTCGCATTCTTTAATTCTTTTTAAATAAGCCGCGACTTTAAGTCGAGGGTCATTTATTCTTTATTTTTTAGTCTTTAATAAATAAATGACTAATAACATGTTTTGTCGTTTTCTAACCTGGCTCTTAAAAACTTTCGAAATGAAAAAGACATTATTCATTCTACACTCGATACAAATATTGTTCTTGCACTTGAAAAAAAAATTTTTTTAGTTGCACTCACGAACATTTCACCAAAAATCCCAAAACCTTAAGTATTTCAAAGCTGTAATCATCTCAAGTATGTTCTTTTCTTTCTTTCTTTTCTATTTTTGCTATTATTATAAAATGTGCATTATATTTAAGATTTTTAAGGTTTTTCGAGATTTTTGTATGAACTTGATAAAAATGATGAAACTTCTATTTTTAAAGTAATTTGTTAAGTAATGTTGTTCTTAAAACTTTGTGTGTAAACAGTTATAACTTCTTTCTTCTCGGACTTATTAGTTCTGTCGAAATAATTTGTCTTGATTCCTCAAAATGATGATAGCAAAATAGATATGTGTTTCAAGTATAAGTAAATTTGAACTAATGTGTGCTATCTTTTTGCAAAAAAAAAAAAAAAAAAAAAAAGCATCAAAAAGACAACAAACCTAATTTAAGTAAGTACCTAAGCTCTCAAAAATTTATATGCTGAGTATAGGAAGAGGTTTGATATGTTTTTATCCTATAAAAAGATAGTAGAGAATGTTGTAGGCAATTGGGAGTTGTTGAGGAATTTTAGGATAGAGGATGAATTTTTGAAGTATTTTGAAGATACTGTATGGAGAAGAGTGTTTGAGATTAAGGAGGAGGTTTATGATAGCACCACCTTAGCCTTTATGGGTAGTTTGACAATGGAAGGAGAAGTGCCTAGTTTAGATAGTGTAGTGAAGTTTTACGCCTTTGGAGAATATAGAGAAGTCCTAATGAGGACATTCATCTTTGCCATGGGGCTATGTGATGATGAAGGGTATTCGGATGCACCAGAATTTCAAGAACTGCCTTTAGAGATATCTAAAGGAGATTTCAGGAGTTTTGTAGAAGAGGAGATTGAAGGGAGATTTGCTCCTTCAAGGACCACAGGGTCCAAATTTAGGAACAAGAGTGTCTACATTACATTTAATTAAGAGCATCTTTTCTAAATTGGAGGGAGGGTCAACAATCTTTGAAGCGAAGCTACACTCTATAATCAGTATTGTAAAGGGGATTAGAATAAATGTGGGATTGTTAGTAGCATGTAGGCTGAAGTATCAAGCCACACTAAATTGCAAGGGAATATTTCCTTGGTGGCTTGATCACAATAATTTTGAGAAATCTAGAAATATGGCCAGAGAAGGGGCCAGCTGATTTAGCCTGTAGATATAAAGAGCTTCAAAGAAAAGCCTTTAGAGATTGGAGAATGGTAGAAGTAGGCACCACAGTAGAACGAGAATTGCCTGACCCATTAGTTGACCCCCAGCCTCTTCGAGTCAGCTGCATCAACTGAGCAGCAAAATAATGAGCCACAACTCCCCCTCCACAAGAAGAACCCCCAGTGGTACAAACTAAAGCTTCTGCATCAGAAGCTATATCGCTACAACAAGCTTCCACAGATTGAAGAATGAAGTCACTGAGATGAAGGGAAGACTTGCGGACCTAGAAAGGAGAAAGAAGGAGGGTATGGATGATATGAAACAGATGATGTCTAACATTTTAAAAGTAGTCTCCAAGCTACTTTTATAACCTGCAACATCCAAATCACCCTCTCCACAACCTATTTTGACAGAGTCACATCTTGATGATAATTATGATGACAATGATGCCAAACCACCATCTCCACCTTCATTACCATACACACATACATCACACATTCCATACACAAAAACCATACACATAGAAACCTTTGTTCACATAGAAAACACAAACCAAATACACTCACCCCTGTACATACAAAACCATACACATTACCATAAACATAAACCCTAAACACAAAACCATTGCAATAGTTGGCTGAGTCACGTGCTCAGAACATTACTGAGGACAATGAAGCCATTGTTCAACCTGAAACATAACCTATTCTTTCACCTCAACCACCAATAATGAAGGCTGTAGAATCAACTCCAATACCCATAATACAAATAACAATAAAGAAGAAGAGAACCAAGATGCTAGCCAAAAGAAAAGGAGAATGATCCTTCCTGAAGATCCAGAATTGGATGGAAATTATTTGAATAAAGAAGCTACTGAAGTTTCAACACAGCCAATTGTATCAAAGACAATAGTGGAGCCAATTTTAATAGATGCTCTAGCTGTTCCTTCAACAGAAGACTCTGATAGTGAGTATAACCTCAGGCTATTAAGTGATTTAGTACAGAAAGTTGTTCAAGATCCTAGGCAGGAAGAAAGAATGGCAGTAGAGGACAAGCCTAATGTTGAAGAGTCCAATGAAGCTGCCATGACAAGGCAAGAAGAAGAAGAAGAATTTGATGCCATGAATGTCCAATTGGACACTTTAATGAAAGAATCAGCCGCTGAGATCACTGCACAAGAGAAAGCATATGAGGATAGCTACAGGGCACAAATTGAGTTATTATTAAAAGAAGTAATAGAGGAAGTAGCTTCTCCACAACAATCATCAACCAAACATATAGCAATAAAGCCAGTTTTAGTAGATGCTCTAATTGTTTCAGCTGCTACACCACTTTGACAAGCACCACCTAGGTATGAAATTTTAGAAGCTGAAGTAAGAGTAGCTGCAAAAAAAGCTAGAGGAGGGAAATGGATAGGCCATGTCAAGATAGAATGCGTGCACCGGAGCAGTAGCAGAATGAATACATAAAGAGAGAAAAATAAAGGTAGTTAGAGGATGAAGGATGGTCTAAAAGAATCCCTGAGGAATACACTTCAGTATGGGATAGACTTGAAACTTACTATCCTCCATTTCTACAAGTAGAAGTAGCAGTTGAAGATGAAGTGACTGCAATAATGGTTGATTTGAAGAGGAATTCCACAAATCATGAAGAGGGGAGTATTCAAATAGAAACACCCGTGGCTCATGATTTTGAAAAAACAAGTAAAGATGCTCAACAGTCACAGCAACAGCTACTTCTTGATGCACTTCAGCAAGGCAAAGAAGATTCGCTTACAATCAATCAAATGTTAGAGGCTACAAGAAGAGAAAGAAAGAGAAAAATAAGGGAGGATATTGAAAGAAGATTTAATAAATCTCATCAAAGATCAGATTAGAATAGAAAAAGAATTCTTTAAATAAGGGTTGATATTACTGGAGTTGACGCCGGAGATTAGAAAAAGCAATAGAGGCTGAAAGGAAGAAAAGAGCAGAAGCCCGACTACAAGCTCAATCACAACAAATGAATAAGCCATCTCATCCATAAACAATCGAAGCTCTTCAAGGATTAGAAGAATTGGCTGAAGATGATGAGAGCTTATATGATGACAACCTCTTGTATAGTGATGATGAAGAGGAAAGGAGGAGAGAGGAAGAAGCCAAGAAAAAGAGATTGGAACAATTGGAAAGTGATGTTGCTTATGCCTAAAGAATCCAGGAAGAGCTATATAGAGAAGAAAGGGCAGCATAACAAAATAAATGAGTTAGTCCCTCTCTACCAGCAAATCAACCCCACTAACCAATAGATCCTACCAGTGAAGCCCCTAGAAGTCAAGGCAGTAGAGGTAGAGGTAGGGTTAATGAAAGAGGCAGAGAAAGGGTTAATAATGAAAGGGGTAGAGGACGACAAAGTGGTAGAAGAGAAAGACTTCCTGAAGAAGGAAGAGGTAGAAGGGGTAGAGACCCCTATGAAGACCTTCCCAACCAAAAAGTGGAAGAGGAAATGAATTCAGCAAGAGTTTTTTATATTAGATGGGAATTGATCATTAAAACCTTTTTTATTCTTTATTCTTAAATTTTATTGTAATATATGTAAAATATTATCTATTCTTTATTCTTTTTAATAAACTACAGATTCTTGGTTTTCATTCTTTTATTATGAATTACTTTTGTCCATAACTCTATCGAGGCTCTAATTGAGCCTTGATAATAATATCTATTGTGCCAATTTTTTTTTAACAGACTTAAACAAGCCTCAACAAGATAAGTTTGACCCTCGAGCTTACAAAGAGAGAAGTTTTCTTCACTTCTCAATTTCTTCTAAATCTTGCTTTAAATAAAAATTGTTTTGATAATTGAATCCCATGTCTGTTTATATTGTTTAAACATTAAGACCAATGCTTATCTTAAGTGTCGGGTTAAGCAAGATGAATGGGTCTAATAAATGAATTAATTGCGTGAATTGTTCTGATATAGAGCATGTACTAATATAGATCAATTTTTCCATGCAAATTCATAAGAACTCAATGAAATGGTTAAAATTTGACAAAAATTTTCAAAAAATCACTTAGCTAAATGATTTATGAAGTTGTCTTGAAGCTGAACAATTTTTACTTTGTTCAAATCAATTGATAGTCATTGTGAGAAGTAGTTTTACTTATTATTTAGTCTAGAATTTTAGAGCTGGAATTAGCCTAAGGTCCTTAGTAAAGTTACTCAATTTTCTTATAAAAGCTTAAATGATTTGTATGTTTTCCAATTTAGTCATTTTGGGAGCTATTTTAATCTCTAGTGAATGTTCAAATGATGATCATAACTTAATAATTTTTCCTTGTGCGTTATAATTAAAAACAAAAAAAATTAAATATAAAACATGTGCTTAGAGTTGGAATGGGCTTAGCTTGGTCCCTTAGAAGAGCAACTTCTTGTCCCTCTTTCAATTTCAAAATACATAAAAAAAACATAAGCGAAAAGATGCGGGCAACATCCTGTCCAGAGGCAAAGAAAAGATACAAGCAAAACCATGTCCCTCTAAAGTTTTGAATAATCAATAAAGTTAAGGAATAAAAAGCACAAACAAGGAAAAAGATTCAAGGGATGAACTGATGTACATCCATTTACGTTAGATTACGCTACTTAGAGAAATGATTAAAAGACTACATATTTTTATGTATAAGGAGATAAAAGCTGATTCAGTTTCTGTTTACTCTGATTGATCTTCTAAATACTTTTTGCTTTAAAATTCTTTATCAAATAATGAGGTTAAAAGCTAATTTACATATATAAGTCAATTGATTTCTGCAAAAGTAACTTTATTTCAGTCAGTAAAGATGATTGAATTCTTCAGCATGCTGAGATGATTTGCGCTTAAAGTATTCAAGTCAAATAAACCATTCATGATTTGTTTTCTTGATAAACCTCGTGATCTTTAAATTTTTTTATTTGCTTGAGAACAAGCAAAGGCTTAAGTGAGGGGGAATTTGATAAGTCATTTTTACTCTAAATTTTTTCATAGGATTTTGAGCTCATTTTGCTAAGAATTTTAGATAAAATCCTGTAGAACTTATGTTTAAGACAAATAATGTTGTTTTAAAGCTCTTAGAATCCAATGAGGAATAATCAGAGTGTTTTAATTCAGAGTTAGAGCAAAAACAACAAATAAAGTCAAGATTGCAAAGTTGAGCCATATAAAATCATAGCCGAGGCCAACCAAAGGAAGAAAACAGCAAAAATTAGTCTATTGAGCCTTAACTATGAGCCCTTGACATGACCCTTGACTTTAGTTGAAGTAATCGAGCGTTATTCTGGAGAAAATACACTGTCAAGCCTCAAAGTCGAGCCCCAAATCTCGACCCTCGACAAGTGATTTTACAGACCAATTCTTCATTAGAATTGGCTTAAGCCTCAGCATTACAAGCCTCGATTTTCTTAATTTTACCCTTGATAGAGCAATGGACAAAAACACACAGTTTACTTCAGCAATTCCTTAAGTCGAGCTTGATTTTGCTTTATACAAGCCTCGACCAATAGATCACGCACGACCTTCAATAAGTGTTTTCACAGATCATATATGCACATAGAAAGTTATCACAAATTCTGTTAAAAAGAATCTGCTACGTGTCAATAAAGTAGGCCATGCTTTCTGTACCCAGTAGCCTATAAATAAACGGGTAAGCATGCATTGTAAAATTTGTACCAACAATGTAAATCAACATATTAACGTAGATTAGTATTTTGAAGAATTCTTGGGTGAAAGAATTTCCTTTTCTTCTTACTTGAGAATTTCTTCTATTTTTTGGTTAAAATCAATTTAAATCGATGTTTGTAATTTATATGAATTTCTAAGTAATTAATTAATTAATCTTTCGAATATGATTTATTTCTTCTTATTTGCGCTTATTTTAATAAATCCATGGAGAAATAAAATAGATCGAGAGATCATTCAATTGAATAGATCTGTGGTTGTTAATGGAGTCGATCCTAACTACCTCTTACCAAGGAACGGTGAAGACTGCCTGTCACTTGTTTTAAAAAAATCATTGATTTTTTTTTCAAAACAATGGATTCCTATTCTTTATGTAGGTCTAATTGGAATATCATATTACTGGTTTTAGCTAGATCTAGAACTATTGACTTCCAGAGAAGCTTTAGTTTAAATTAGAGAATTTGGCAACATAAACACACAACTCAAACATTCTTTAAGAAGTTTATTGTTTTTAAGAAGTCATTCTGATAATGAATTGGTGAAGTAACCCTGAGCTCCTATTTTATAGAAGTTACAGGCTTATTTCTTAATTTTCCCATTAAACGTTTGTGAATACTCCTGACTTAGGAATTTTTTTTTTCATTATGATTTTCTAAACATTTCTTTGGCTGGATAATGGGTGACGTTGGGCGTACACTAGCTGCCAACCATTCCCTTAGGACTGACCTAAATCATTATCTATGCTACATCTGATGGGTGTGCTTGCCCTATGAGACCGTAGTTATTGAAAACGATTGAGAAAACATTTATAAACTTAAAAAACTCAGTCAATGATCAGTATGAACTTAACTGAAAACAACAACAAGCAATGTTATTATATATATTTATGTATATATATAGTTCTTAGAGCCTAAGTGCTCACTAACCTAACATCTTATTATTATTGCTCTTATTATTATGCCTCTTCTTTTCTTTTCTTTTTTCTTTTCTTTTGGGACTAGTCTATTCTTAGTCTCAAGAAGCCTTAATGTAGCTAAGGCTTCCAATACTTGACCCAAGATACCTTGATGAAGCTAAGGTTCCTAATATTTAGCCTTATTATTATGATTATGATTATTTGCTTTTTATATCTCTATCTATCTTATTATTTGATATTCTCATCTTTCTCATAACTACATATTCTCATTCATGCATAAACATATTGATTTTGTCTCAACAAAAAGGAAAAAGAAGTTTTTCTTTAATAAAATGAGACTAAACTCTTTCTAAAATAAATTTTTGTCACTTAGTAAGGATTTTTCCATCAAAGAACTTAAATACTATTTTTAATAAATTCTTTTAAAAAACTTAAACAAGCTTCTTATGAAACTTTAAACAAAGATGATTTCTTCAAAAATTTAACTAAGTAGACACATACTCTCTTTTCAAAATAATAACACGAAAATTTTGGTTTAAAACTTTAATGTTGATAATTCTTTATTACGAAAAATCTTCATAAAAACTTATTTATAGAATTTTTACCCATTCAATGATAAAAACTAGGAACTAGACAAGTTTTCAGGATAAAATAAGAATCAACTCACTAGTTTAGAAATCCACTTAGAGAAATAAAAATTTGCCAACAACATAAGAAAATAATTTTTAATGGTAACTCATTTCTCTAAGAGATAGGATAAACATTAGACATTATCAACAACTTAAGAAAATTTTAAAGCTCTTTCTTTTCAAATAAAATTGATAGGAAACTCAAAAAACCAAAATTTAAGGTTGAAATTATCTTTAAAGAGTGAGAAAAATAAAATATAAAAGGAAAACACTTATTTATAATAACTTAAGGAATTATAGTTTTCTTTCAAACTATTTAAGGAGAAATTTTTCGAAGTCTAAGTTTTCAAACCTATAAAACAAGTTGTTATATGAAAAATAATTATTGAGATAACACCAATAAAGTCATACATTAAACATGGGTCTATTTATGTATAAAAAAAATGATTTTTCAACCACATATATGTCTATATATTTGTTTAAGGATTTTTGAAAGAAGAAAAGTTTGTGAAATTGTATTTCAAAAGTTGAAAAATTCGTAGTGAATTTGTACCCTACTATTCTGAGGCCTAAATAACCTTTTATTATAAAAAAATAACTTTAAAAATAGATAGATCCTTTCGAGTAAGTGGAAAACGACATATTATATGCGAAATTCCAAGTTAAATTCAACAAGTTATGACCATTTTAAGTTGGAATTTTCTTAAAACCGAATTTTGATGAATTGAATATGATAGAGTTACAAAATTGAAGTAGAACTTGGATGGGATACTCATTTAGGTATTTCCTTTATTTAGGTGACGAAGACCAGGGTCTTCTCTTTCTCGAGGATTATTTTGATTGATAGAAGATCGCTATGGCCTAGTGAGTTTCCTTTTACATTTTATGTATCTACACATGTGCTTGTAGAATAGAGCACTAGATGTTAGGAAAAGATAATAATTGATATGCATGCGGGTTGTCATGGGAGTTATGTATGTGATTCGTTTTGTATGATCAATGAACAATAAGTATATAAGAGCATAATTTATTGATTAATATAAATTATCTCTATATATATTGTTGTGTGTGCAAATATTGATTGGTCACCTTAATTGAATTAATGTCGGATTGGAAATCCCTTAAAACTAAATTGCTCATTCATATCACTTAGAATATCATCTTCGCATTTTGCAACTACTCCTCGCATGGGACAGGAAAGGTAAGCTGGCTAGCTACATCTTGAGGAATTAGAACATTTGGGGATTACAGTCTCATGGTGTAGCCGAGCCGGATCGATCGCTTTGGGTAAGAAAAGCACGAGGACTAGTAGTACGATTCATTGGTACCCCAAGATGCTCACACATTTCAAGGAGGTTGATGGTTGTTATCCCTTAGATTTTATGACATAGTTTATGCTTAAACCCTAAATCAGAAGTCAACCAAAAACCCTAAAGTCAACAAATATATATCAAACCCTAGTAGATTAGATCCAACAACCCCGTAATCTTAATCCCAAAACAACGAAATTGAAATAGTAGTGGATAATAGTTTGTAATAATATAAAGAAGCATGAAAATATCATATTTGATAATTTTTAGTGTCTTTCAGATCCGAACGGGATCAGTTTTCAAAAACCTTGCCCATGTACACCCCACGACAAAAATATTCTAATAATACCAATAAACTCGTAAAAAATACAAAGATTTAAAAAAATCAGTTTTATAATTTTTCGGTATCTAAAAATATTAGATATAGCTTAATTATGCGTATTTTCTTCACTGTAGGTATTAAATTGTTTGATCTACTATTTATAATACTATTCACTACTATTCGCCTATCTCTACTTTTTCATACCTATTCTTATACTCTACATACCTATTATCTACTTTTTTTCATTTCTCATACATTTTCATTCACATCAAACCTTATAACTTATTACTTTCAATTAACAAAAATACAAAACAAAACAAAACACACTCTCCCTCTCTTCCCTGCAAATCACTCAGGCCACTCCTCCCACACACACACACATATTTATTTTTCTTTTTCAATTTATTTAATTCACATAATTTTCACTCCAAAAATTTCTATAAATACCTCATCTCCTTTCATTTTTTCACACATTCATATATCATACCAAAACTCTCTTAAATTCACTCCACAAACTCTCTCTCTCAAAAATCTCTCTTTTCTTTTCCTCTACTACCCATTTTCCTACACTTTCTATACATATACACTATCCAAACTTTTCTTATACTACTACTTCCAGATTTTCTCTTTAGGTAAATATTCTTACCCATATCCTTCGATCATGTTATGTAATTTAACATGACCCTGATGTATATTTCTTAAACATTCAAAAGTTGTAAAAGCAACACTATGTTAATGTTTTGTTTTTGTTCATGAATAAATTTCATATTATGTTGTTTTACTATTATATTGTTTTGCTTATGTACATTTATTATTATTGTTCTAACTTAATATTTATATCATATTACCTATATTTATGTATCTATATATATCATAGAGCCTAAATGTTCACTAACTCACTAACAAGCTTATTAATATTATTACTTTTCTTTTTCTTTTTCTTTTGGGACTAGTCTATTCTTAGTCCCAGGATGCCTTGATGAAGCTAAGGCTCTCAATACTTGACCGGGTTATCTTGGTGAAGCTAAGGTTCCCAGTACATGACCGGGTTACTTTGATGAAGCTAATGTTCCCAATACTTGACCATATTATCTTGTTTATTATTTTCTTGCTTCTTATCTTTTCTTATATTTTCATCATTTTCATATTACATGCTCATATACATGCATCATCATAATGATATTGTCCTAACAACATTTAAAGTAGAATTTTTCTTTAATAGAGGAACTTAAAGCTAAAACACTTTTGTTATGTAACTAGTCACTAAATAAAGGAGTTGTCATCAACAACTTAAAAAAAAATGGATTTTTGCAACATCTTCTCAAGCTCTCTCAAAGTTTTCTTAAATAACAACAAGGATAATTTTACCAAAGAACTAAAGGAAATAAACACTTTCTTTTCATAATAAGATAACCTAAGGCTTAGTAAAAATAATTTGTCGATGTACAAATTTTTCATGAAAAGCTTAAGATTGAAGTCTCCAACTTCATAATAAAAACCAAGAAATAAACTAGTTTTCAAAGTTAAGATAAAATCAACTTACTAATTTATAAACCCACTTAGAAAAATAACGATTTCAAGTTTCTAAAGAAGAAACCTATTTTCAAATAAATAAAAAGAATATAAATACTATAAGTTCAAAAACAATGGATTTTATCAACAACTTAAAAAGATGATTTCTTTTCAAATAAAATCGGTAAAGGAAATTAAAAGAGCAAGTTTTAGAAATAAAATTTATTTTTTAAAGAAGTTAGTAAATAAAAACATAAGAGGAAAGAGACTTATTTAACAAAACCATTTTAAGGAAAATATATATATGACTCAAAATCATGATAGGCTATCAACAACTTAATAAAAACCTTGTAAACTCCATTTTGCCACAAAAAGCAAAATTTGCAGAAAATTAAAGTTAAAGGGAAATTTATTTGTTTTGGAAAAGAAATGGGGAAAAACAAAGTAAGGATATACTTATTTACAATAATATAAGAAATTATGAAGTTTTTTAAAACAATTAGAAAAGAATTTGTTAAGTTTCGACACCTTAAGATAAAATGTTTTACGAAAGTTAATCGTTGACACAACACCATTATAATTTTTGCATACAATATGAGTGTATATATATATACTTAAAGGATTTTTCGGTCATATACATATCTATATTTTTGTTCAAGGATTTTTTAATAAAGTTGAGTTTGGAAAATTGTTTTGCAAAGGCTGGGATCTTTTGTTTTGAATCTGTACCGTGACTTTTAGAAAGCAAAATAACCTTATATGTAGGAAATAACCTTAGAAATGGATAGATCTTTTCGAGTAGGTAGAAATCGATATATAGTATACGAAATTCCGAGTTAAAATGAGCAAGTTATGACCATTTAAAGTTGGAATTTCACTCTATGCGAATTTTGACAAATTTAGTAGAATAGAGTTGCAAGTTTAAGTAGAACTTCCAAGAAATACAAGTTTAAGTAGAACATCCAAGAAATACTCATTTTAGGTATTTCTTTTGCATAGTAATGTGGAGTCTGAGCTACCTGATCCGAAGGACTATTTCGGCTAAGAAGCTTCTGCTACTATGGCCGAGTGAGTTTAAATTCTCATATTTTGTACTTATGTATTTGCTTGTATTTTAGTGGCATTAGACTTTAGGAAAAGATAAAATATGATAACACATGTGCTTTACTTATATGATTGAAATTATGATAAGTACATCGAAGTGGAAATTGTTAACTAATCATTGTATGATTTTGTTTAATATTGATTTGTCTACAAATTCTATGATCACTTATAAAATGACTAGTGTTATGCCAAGATTACTTAAATAAAATCATCCATGCATGACATGTAGTGAGTCATATTGCATTGATTACTATACCATTAGTGGGACAAGGGCATAGTAATGAGGTCAAGGGCTTGAAAATATAATCTATGGCTTTGATTACCTGTAATTAAATAGTGAGTGGACACCTGAATTAACTACATTTTACCAATTAGTAGGAATCTGTATAAAACTACAAAAGTATCATTTGTGAACTATGGCCTCGTTGCCCGGAACACCTAACCACCTAATGGAGGGGTAAATCCATTCAAACATATGACTCCTAGAAAGTTGTATGTATTGTTTGCTCACATGTTTGATTGCATCTCATATGTTTACTAAACAACTTGATTGATTATTGATTTTCATGTACTTTACTTGTGGATTTAATTCTCACTAAGCAAGAAGCTTACCTCCTTATAGATACCTTTTACAATTCCCCTATTTATGGCTGAAGCCATAAGGCTATTTCTCACAGTTATTATCTTTTGGCTTAAGGAGTTTTTGGAAGAAGTCAAAGACTAGATATAGACTTAGACTTCTAAGTAAATCTCCATATAATTATTTTGATTAGGCTTCGATAGATCTTGATGGACTATATCTTTTAACGAAGGAATGCCCCTTTGATATTTGTAAGACCTTTATATATTTCCGCTATTTCAGATATTATGTTATGATTTCCATTCTTAAACTGGTATATGAATGTCTTCTTAAACAACTTGTTTCAAAGTTGGTCCTCTATGATTTTAATGTAAGCCTTACACCCGGTATCGAAGCTTATGGGATGACTAAGATTGTCATACTTAAACTTTAATATATTGAGTGTGGTGATTGTCGCGTTTAGAGTACCCTTTAGGGCGTAACAATGGTGACCCATTCAAAGCATTCCTAACCCATAATGGACGGGTAAATCCATTCTACATACGAAACCGGATAGTTGTATGTATTGTTTAATCATATGGTTGTTGCATTACATATGCTTGTATAATGGACCCGTTTGAATGTTCATTATGAGTACTTTTGTGTAAGGATTATCTCACTAAGCTAGTTGCGCTTACTTCCCAATAGATTTATGATGTTGCAGGATCTTTATTTTGTACCTGAGACCACCTTGACCATATGGGCAGAACTTATGCTTTTGGGAAGCTTTTGGAGGAAATTCTATTTGATGTCTTAGATTATATTTCCTTTAAAATCTTCTAATTTTAGTTATATGTCTTAGTCCGACTATGTTATTATGGAGACTTATCAGGGGAATGCCTCGTAGAAGTTGTAGAACTTTATATTTTGATGAATAATAAAAGTATTATTTTTGATGTTCCGCTGCCATTATCTTAAAATGCATAACTCCACCAGTCTCCCTTTGTTGTGAACGTACGCCTTGTACCAATATAAAAGCTTCCGAGTGACTAAGGTAGTCATTTTCAAGTTTTAATATTGTATACAGCGGGTTGTCACGTTTAGGGTACCTATTAGGACATGACAGGAGGAGTAGTGATGTGCTGCTGTGTGTATATGTGTTGTGTTGCATATGTGTGTAGTTGTATGTGAGGGTGGTGCTGCGGGGGTGTGTTGGAGAGCACGGGGTTGGTTTAGGGCGCTCATAGGGGGTTGTTTTAGTGGGTGGTGGAGCACACATGGGGCTTGTTAGGGGCGCTCATACAGCACTGTTGGGGTAGGTGGTAGAGAACGCATGGGGCTCGTGAAGGGCACTCCTAGGGTGTCCTTGGGGCATTTCCTAACGCTGGTCGATATGTGTTTAGCTGTGTGAATCGCGTGTGGGAGTGTTGTGTTTTATTGTGTTTTATTATGTATTATTGTTTTTGTTTTCCCTTACATTCTTCAGTTATAGTCCTTTCCTTGGCATATGACCTGTAAGATTAGTATTTTCTAATTATTTGCGAAATGTAGAGTGCTTTAGTTGGAGTTTTTACTAAAAATCTGTTACGTGTGTTCGTGTTATAATGAATTGTCATCCAAAGCATGAGTGATAGGGCTCTATGGAGCGAAAGTGACACAATTGCCTTTATTAAATTCTGTGTTGAACAAGTCCGAATGGGGATACATGCTAGTGGGCATATGAAGCTCAATGCATTTATAGTAGTAGGCATTAAACTTTGGTAAAGTAGAGGGAAATCGTATACTCCTAAGCAACTTTGTACAAAATGGGACACATTAAGGAAGTTGTGGTGAAAATGGAACTGGCTGATACAATGTACTGCCTCAGGAGTGTGTTGGAACAACACCACTCAGACTTTTGATGCACCAGATGAGTGGTAGGAGGCTATGGTACAACTATAAAAATATAAGCATCTTTTGATCTTCTGATGTGCCAGTGTTTAATCATTCCCCTTTTTATAATGATGTAGGAATAAAGGAGGATGAAGAAGGATAGCATTCTCCAATTTCATGTAGAGGAGTTGAGATATAAAGACCAACTCAATGAGATGTTCAAAGGCACGAAGGGGACAAATTGTAGAGCTTGGGCACCCAGTTCCTTCATACCTCCCCTAGAAGATAGCCTTGAAGGCAGTATGGATTCAAGTGGGGATCCATGGTTTTTTGATTCGATAGATACTTCTCCACTTAAAGATGATCCGATTGAGCATTCCTCCAATAAGGGAGAACCATCATCCAAATAAAAATAGTAGCCTGCTGGTAAAGGGGAGAAACGGACCAAAAAACACCGATACTCAAGGGATGATCTCACCAATGATTTGGGTAATTTGATTGATTGCCACACTGCAGGCTCGAAGTTCAAGTAGTGGCAGGCACTAAAAAACATACTCCAAGCATCGTGGTGGTCATGGAGGCCGTATGGGCCTTACCAGTAGTGAAAGAGAATAGCAAGCTAGGTTTAGAGACAACAGACATTTTTGTGGATGAGAAAATGCGAGAGTTCTATTTTGCTTGTCCAAATAGCAACCTAAAGACTGAATTCCTATTACATGAGCTATCAAAGAGAAGTGGGATGTATTATGCATATTTTGTTTTATTTATATTATTTATGTTGTATATTCTTGTATTTGTTGGTGGTTAATTGTGGTAAGAAATGATGGAATGTTTTTCCACCATGCACCGCCCCTCTCCCTCCCTTTTTTTAAGGATTGATTGCAAAATATTGTGTTATTAATTTCACTTGTTCTAGCATAGGTATGGCAGGTGATCGATATGATGAGGTAGTGACAGTAAGCATGCTCTATCTTATAATAGATAGACAATTGTCCGACAAAAATTTGTGTTACAACTCCATAAAAACCAGAGCATAATTTATTAATGAGCTCCTCAACCACCTGAACTCAATAAGATGTCATAATATGTTCCGGATGAGTCCAATATTATTTTTCCAATTATGTCGGACTTTGGCACAATACAACCTTTAGGACAGTAGAGGCATATCCATTCAGGAGAAACTCGGGATTTTCTTAGTAATAGTCAGTCGTGGTGCGCCTACAAAAGTTGTGCAAGAAATGTTTCAACATTCGTTGGAAACTATCTTTTGACAATTTAATGAAGCACAGGACACAATATTGACATTCTCACATACTGTAATACAGCTTACTGATCCTCAATTTTGTGACTTTCTAGCAATAATAAGCCAAAACATGGGATATTATAATTTTTTCTAGGTTAGGATAATATGGCACGCATGAGATGCATATAACATGGAAGTAGTACCAAATTCATGTTCATTTCTTCATTTTTTTTCCCTAGGGCTGCATTGGGGCAATGGATGGATCATGTGACGTCATACATTCAAATAGACAAACGAATCATATATACAAATAGGAAGGGCAAAGTTTCCCAAAATGTGTTGGCTATTTATAATTTTTTAGTTACAGATTTATATTTATGACCACAGGTGCAAATGGTTAGAGCCATGATGAAAATCTATTGGCTATGGTACTTGGAGATCAGAGATACAATTTTCCGGTGCCACCCCCCGGTTAGTGATGATTTTCAAACATACAGTTCTATAAGTCATGACATAAATTTGTTGGCGAATGTCATGATGGAATTTTTTTTACAGGTAAATACTACTTAGTGGATTCAGGATTTCCAAATCAGAATAGGTTCTTAGATCCTTACAAAGGAGAGCGGTATCATGGGTCTGAGTATTGATTGGGTGGTTCACCACAAATTCCAAAAGAACTATTCAATCACATACATTCATCACTAAGAAATATCATAGAGCGAACATTTGGAATTTGGAAGATCATGTTTCACATTCTCCACAACATGCCAACGTATAAGTTAGAACAGCAGATAAAGATAGTCGTAGCTACTACTGCTATACATAATTTCATTATCTAAAATGATATCAATGTCATACACTATGAATGGTCTTACACAAGAGGTTCTAGTGGGTCTGATCATAGTAACAGTGAAGACAAACCAAATGGTAGCAATGTGCCTAAATTAAGTAATGATTTGTGGATGAGTGTTGTACGTTATTCAATAGCTTCTGTTTTACATCACATCTCGTGTTTGGTAGATGTTTCATGGAGAACAACAGTTTCTTTGTTTTAGCTATATTGATAACTTCTAACTCCATCGTTGATGTGCCATTGTAATAATAAGCTCTAACTATTTACATTAGTAATTATAGTAGTCTGAAGTGTTAATTATAGGTTATTAAGGGTTTTAATATTATTTAATGAAATTAAAGTAATTATGAAAAAAATGTTACAATAAAAATATGATGATTAATAACCATATTGTTGATTTCAAAATAAACCTAAAAAAAAAGCAATAACATTACAAGATACCAAGCTAATATGGAACTAAAACTGATACAGATACTAGTAAAAAACTGACAATTACAAAGCACTAGAATTTAATGAAATTAAAATAATTATGAAAAAAATGTTAACGTTAAAAATATGATGATTAATGAGCATACTATTAATTTGCAAATAAACCTAAAAAAATACAACATGATACCAAATCGATACTGAACTAAAACTGACAAATTTCCAAACATCAGCTTTCATACCGACACTGAAATGAAACTAACAGTTTTCCAAACTCCAACTTTCAAATCGATACTAAGCTGAAACTAAACAGATGCTGATACTAAACTAATATAGATACTGGTAAAAAACTAACAATCCAAAAGGACCTTATTATGTAACGTATCATAATTTTGACTGCCCTACTTTAAAAATTGCTCCTCAAAACAATTTAGTTCCATGTCTAAGGCCCATCAACAGCCTAAGGCAACCAATACAAAAAAACATGAACATGATGTATTGATGTTACCTACCAAAAATTTTTTTTCTTTTTTCACTGGCCAAAAGAAGAAGACACCATTACATTTTTTCCTCTCAACAACTATACATTGCAACTATACTGAGAAGAAGATTTTTTATAATGTTGTTAAAAGGAATCCACTTTGGTCATTTTAACCCAAGTCCATTACAACCTATACATTGTTAGTTTAGATATTCCCATCCAATGTTGTAAAGAGTATAATTTGTGACCATTGGATGAAGAAAATCTCTATCATCCAATGAAAAGGAGATATAAGTAGGTAGTCTCCCTCATTTGTATCTATATGTGTATCTGCATCAGTTTGTAATCGGGCGTTTCGGAAATTGTCTGATATGTGGCTATTTGGAAAAAGCTGTTTAGATGAAGCTGTTTGATCTGTATTTGCTCTATTTCTATTTGGAACCTCATGTCTGGATGAACTATCTATTGTATTCTGTTCCCTATTCATCTGTATGATAATTCTAAGTTGTAGATGGGCTTGCTGATAAGTTAGCAGTAACAGAATCTCATACGGCATTCATCCATTGATGAGCAGATGAACTGGTCGCACCACTACTACCATGTTCCTCATTAATAATATAACAATTTGATCCTAGTGCTTCCTCGCTTGAAAAAGTACCATTAACATAAGGGTCGTTATCGTCATTCATTAAAATATAATTGTAGGGAGCTGCTATAACAAGCACTATTTTTATCTGTTTAGTCATTTTATAACTGGGCATGCTATAAAGAATACGAAACCTATTATTCCATATTGTGAATGTATGTTCAATAATGTTTCTAAGAGACGCATGTGTATAATTAAACAACTCCTTCGGATTTCTTAGTAGGTAACCTAGTCGAAATTCCAACACATGGTATCTCTCTCCTTTATACGAAGCTAGAAATCCTTTTTTATTTGGAAATCCAAAGTCAACCAAGTAGTACTTTCCTGCATGATTTATATTTTCATGAGAAAAGGGAACGAATTAAAGTAGAGTTTAATGTAATAAACTAACAGTTTCCTATTACTTGTACCTAAGGGCGGCCATGGAAAGTTAAATTGAGGATCTCCTAGTACACAGGACAAGACATTAGCATTATGACTTTATCCATCTGCACCTACTGCTACAAATGTAAATCTATAGACGGAAATTGTAAACACATAACACATTTTGTGTGACTTCACCCTTTCGGTTGGTGTTTATAATTCGATCATTACTCAAAACTTGGGTCCATCCATTGCACCTACACAGTCTTGTAATGCAAGGTGTATAAGTAAATGCAAACTCCATATCGATATATGAAACAAGTCCACAAAAGCATAACCACCTTAAAGAATGGGAAGTATCTATCACTCTCTCATATATGTAATGGAATTTTAGGAAACCGAGGATGCACAGGTTTTATTATGTCCTTAGACAATTCAACAACTATTGCGAGGACATCATTGAAGTGTTAGAATGCAGTCTCTGATGAATGCTGCAGCATCTCTTGCACTAATCTCATTGTAGCTCCATGATCGATGATAAACATAAATATCCCTACCTTTTCTTTTATAGAAACTCCTCTAATACTAATAAGCCCATATTGTTCCAGGGTTGAACACAAGCCACGAAATAAGACTGAGTTCAACCTGAACATGTTTTGACACCTTCTTGGATTTTTATGATTAAGTAGATGATGTATAAGTTTTGATCCCCTTCTTTTTGAATTGTAGCATAGTATGCTTTTGTGTAAGTGCTTCTCCATTATAAGGCATATCATAGCCATCTTCACCATATCTTCCTCAAATGCAAAATTCATTTGTGTGCTTGTAAAATTGAAGGTCAATTAACAAATGCAGGAGTACTTCAACATCAATTTTGTAAATATAGTAAGGAAAACAACGAACAGCAGAGATCAGCATTGCAAACGAAGTAATTGCTTCAATGGTTTTGACAAGTTACATAACACATCATCATAATCAGAAATACAGATAAGGAAACTGTAAGCCCTGGAAAATTTCAGTAAATAATTCTGAAGATAAACTTTGAAAATAAAGCCCTGAAAATCACTCCGAATTAAAACCGAACTTCCAAATCCCGAATGAATCCAGAAATTTCTGAATCGTGAGAAAAATAAGAGTCCTCAGAAATAAAATAGTAACTCAATATACTTCCAATCTAAAACCTCTACATACGATAAATTTTATATTTAACTCCAACTTATAAATTCGGGTAAAATAGAGCCCTAAAACAAATTATTAAGAAGTAAATAGTGATTAACCTTCGGGAATAAAACTCAATCCAAAGAATCCTGAGAACGTTGTGAGATATTAAATACTTATGGAAATCGACCTTAAAATAAATCTCACCAATCAGATGTGTCATATAAGCATAAAATATCAGTTTCCAGATTGGCAAAGGTGTAAACCTGAAAGTCAACTGGGAAACCTAAGTCCCCGAAACTCCCAAGAAACTCCGTAGCCTAGATCCGGCAATCCCATATTCCTAAACCAAGGAGTCGGAATAAGAGCAAAAGGTGTAATTGGTTCGTATTAAGTTTAGGATGCTCTAAAGGATGAGATTAACGAATTTTCGATCTATTCCAATCCGGTCAGGTACCGACTTCGAAAAGCGCGCCCTGAGATTCGAAATATTAAAAATATGTTATTAACTCCGTTAGACTCATATTTTTATAGGGATCTTTGAAATATTAGTTTTATAAATTTACAATAGCTAGAATTACCTGATTTTGCAAATTTATTTGTATTTCAATACTACCGATAATTAGTGAGTCTTTCAGTACGATTTACTGTTATTCATTACACAATTTTTATTTTTGTTCTTATAATGTACACCCTAGTTTTCCCAGTAATCAAATAAACTTCTGAAACCGAAGAACGAAACCCTATATCGGTCTAGTTCAAGCTTAGTGAGAGGAGCTTAGAAACCCTAGACCCGGCTTTCCTTCGGTTTCATAACAAAAGAAGTTTTATAAAATAAATGAATATGAATTATTGTTTTAGAGCATATTTTAAACCTTAGAAAGTTTTAAATTCAGGGAATTTTCTATTCCGAGCCTTCTCGAGCCCAATTACGGAAAAGCATACCCTGGGACCAGAAACTCAGAAAAATATTCTGGAATATTTATTTGAACCAAAATTTTATAAGGATTTCAAAAATATGAATTTTATAATTTTCTGGGCTATAAAAATTACAGTTATAGCCTTTTCCCGTATTTTCTTTACAACCGGTAAAGTAGATGTCTTGTCTACTATTCACAAGTACAACCTACACTACACACTACCCATACCCTATTCTTACATCCTTACAACTACTCATTACAATTTTCTTTTTCAAGAAATTTTGTTTCCCAATTAATTATTACATTTTATTACATAATTACAAATTTTATCAAAAATTCAAATCCCTCTCTCCCTCACACACTCATGGCCGGCGCACCCCCTCCCATTTCCCTCTATTTTTTTTATTTTTACTTCTTTTATTCACTTAAAACCCTAATCTATTCAATATATAAGCTTATTTTCTCTCTCTCCTCATTTTCACTCTTTCAAATTTTTGCAAAGGTTGAAAACCCTCTCTTCCTCCTCCTAATGTTGCCGTGACACACACATACCCACACACACCTTCACAAATTCATTTCATCTTCTTTTCTACTCCAAATCTCCATATATGTGGTGATTTTAAGCTTTGTTATTACTAAATCTTGTAATGGCAAGACCATTCTTGAGTGTTTTCCACTTTAAATCCCAATGAGCTTATGCTAGGGACAAGAAAACACTAATACAAGAATATCAAGCCATCACAAGAAGTAGATCTTGTGTTTAAAAGAGTTTTTGTGGGAATATCATCTTGTTCATGCATGTAAAGTAGAGATCTTGCATAGAAAGTTATGTTCATGCCATGAAACTCATGATTCATGCACTATATGTGGTAGATCTAGTGTTTAGACACTCATATTTTTATTTACATTTATGTTCATGTGGATATCTTGAGCTTTCATGCATTAATGATCATAAAAGCTTAGCCTTGCATGTATATAGATGTGTTAGATGATAGATCTTCATGTATAGAAGACAAGGAACTCAAAAAGAAAAGATTTTTGCTAGAAATGTCTTATGGAAAATTCGGATGATTTTTGAAACCCATTTTAAAAACCACTAAAACCACTTTGAAACTCATGTTTAAAAAAATGGAGGGTATATGTAATAGGTATCTTTAAGGAATGATTTTTACAAGTTTGAATGAGTTTAGGCATGAGTAATATGTAAAACAAGTAGTGGAGTTAGAATGGAAAATCTTGAGATAGTGATTAAATTTTAAATTCGTATTTTGGAGTAATGCCTACATAAACACTAGTATTCAAGCTTAAATTGCATGTTTTATGAGTTAAATGAAGTCCTTAGACAATAGATATGATAAAGCTTCAAATTTTGATGCATTGAACAAGTTTTCTCATAAGGAATGTACAAGAAATGAAAATTTCCAAAATTCGGATTTTTGTGAAAATCTTGTTTAAAAACATATTTGCAAAGGGAAAAATGTGAAATTCTATGAATAAATGAAGGTCATAGATAATATAGGTGTTAAGGACTCATTTTTATTTAGATAACAAGTAAATTTTAAGAATAAAAAGTCCTAAAACACTAGAATATGTAAAATTGGAAAAATGGATTTTTAAGAAATGGCTATTATGGAGTTTTATAATAATTAGGAGTTCTTAAAAGTTCATTATAAAAAATCATCAAGATCATGTATATATTGAGCTCATTACATGTCATTCATATTAGGAATTCATTCATATTTCATCTATACATGAATCATCAACTAGATATATTTTTACTAAATGCAAAACAATTTTTTTGGAAACAGAAACGTTACAGAACAGATCTGATCCCTCTGTTCCGTGACCTTAATGTTTTCAAAATTTAAAAATATTATATAGAATAGATAGATCTTTCGAAGTAGATAGAGATCGATATAAAATTTGCGAAATTCCGAGTTAAAATGACCAAGTTATGGCCGTTTTAAGTTGGAACTTCCGCAAGTAGCGAGAATCACGACTTTGATTAGTTTAGATGCATAGCTTGAATTAGTTGAGTGATGAGATTCTTATTAGGTTATTCTTATTGGTAGGTGATCCCAAGAACGACGATACCCTACCACCCGACTACTATTATTAAGAGACCGGCGTACCATGGCCGAGTGAGTATCTCTTCCGATTTCAATTATTGCTTGTGATTGTAATGATAGTTGCACTAGTTGCTAAGTAAAGATAAAAAGAATGATTATGCATGAAGGGGTTAGTTGGGTATTATAATTGTTTGCTGTTGATGTGTGAAGTTGAAAGTAAAGAATATCGAAGCCGGGTGATAAATTATTGCTTGTGTAGAGATGAGTTAGAATTGATTGTCTGCGAATATTGCTTGGCCACCTAAAAAAATCTGGTTAACCGATTATTGGACTTCAAATATAATTGAACTCATTCATATCACGATGGGGATGGAGCATTAGCATTTGTTGGTTAATCGTGACCATAAAACGAACTGTTGGTTAATCGTGATCCATAAAACGAATTGTTGTTTAATCGTGATCCATAAAACGAATTGTTGATTAATCGTGATCCATAAAACAAAATATTGTTCAGTTGACCGTGGGCTTAAACAGCGTCGTACCGCAGGATTCGTTAATCTGCTAACCTGAGATGGAGGGCGCAAGTCCATCCACATATGATTTCCGGCAGGTCATATGTTTGTTGAACTCATTTGTTTGATGCATTTCACTTGCTTGAATAATCACTTGCTTGAATGATTTGTCTTAATTGTGATATGGAAGTTTTCACTCACTAAGCTAGCGTAGCTTATACCCTGATAGTTTCCTATTGCAGTACAAATACCTTTGGCTATCTCCGAGGACCCGTGGACATCAGGTATAGCTTTTAGATGTTAAGGAGCTGTCGATAAGGCTGGGACCTAAAAGTAGAAATGGACTTCTAATCCTGTTTCCCTGAACCAATGCCTGAAGGATAATACAAGGAATTTTGTGAGTCTGAGAACTCTTAGCATTGTTAACGGGTGTGCCTCCTAGTTCATGTAATAGAATAGTTCTCTATGAGACGGTCATGATTTACATTCTTCTTGCTATGTATGTCTCCTTAAACTACTACGAAGCAAAGTATGGTCTCTGTATGTTGAGAGTGAGCCTTACACCCGATGTTCAAACTCATGGGAAGACTAAGATTATCTTACTTGAGTTTAAATATTGAGTGTGATGGACTGTCACGTGTAGGGCACTCATTGGGGCGTGACAGAAACAATAGCTAAATGTCATCGTGGTTTTTCGCCTTTGTTCCTCTCAATCTCTCGCAAAAGAAAGTGGGTTTTTATTTCTTGGGTTAGGCAGCTGACGAAAACTTCATGCTTAGTTAGGTCCATAAGGACATCTGCAGCATCCAAGCCTAACTGGATGTCCTCTACAACAGTAGGCAGTGCCCAAACCTCCTTCATCACTGCCTTCATACTCTGAGGATCATCGCTACTGCAAACAAACATAGAGTTGCTGGAAGATCTTGCTTTCATAGTTGCAATTAGGTCCCCTAAATCATTCGTAAGATCTTCCCTGGAGTATTGCTTTTTCCTCTTTGTTTTTTAAAATTAGAAGTGAATGTTCTTCTTTTTTCCAAAAGATTCCTCAGGATGCATTGCAATTGGCAAGGAGCCCTCTTCATTTAAATCATCTGCAAGTGATGGAAAATTGTCCTGAGGATCAACAAATTTTGGATCATCTCTAGAATCTCCACTTCCTTCTGAACTATCTTTTGGAAGGGGAGCAAATGATGAAGGTGCCCATAACTTGTCATTTGTCCCCCTTATGCCAGCAAACATTTCCTCAAGGCTTTCTCTGTACCTTAATCCCGATGTACAAAAACAAAGAATGCTTCTTTTGTGACTCCCCATGTAATCCTGCAATATCAAAAGGAAATACATCACATAAATGAATTGGTTGTATAGTTTAATTATGAATTAACAGTGACAAGTGTTATAGGTTGCTTGTTTTACCTTCTCGGCTGCACATCACCACTCATCCTGTGCGTCGAAGGTATCAATGACATCATTCCATCCGACCCCATATTTGGCATAGTGCTTTAGCCAAGTCCACTTCACCGCTGCTTTTGCAAGGAATCCCATTTGTTCTGCAATTGCTCCGGCGTCAATCTTCTTCCCCTAATTTCGTGGAATTTCACACTTACTTCTTATAAAGTCGGCCGGTGCAAGTGGCTGCTGCCATGTTTACCTAACCTAACTTGCTTTAGATACAAGTTGATGAAAACAACCGTTTCCTCCAGTGTCCAACTCACCCTATCGACCATATTTTCCACACAAACAGTGAAAAAAAAACCACAACAACACTAGATATGTAAAATAAAGTATGGCAATCACTTCTCTTCACTTACGATGTGTACAACTAGATGCAACCACAGTTACTGGACTAATAGGGTTATCACTTACAACGAAATGATTAATACTGTTAGACATGTTTTAAAAGCTACTTGAACACACACAAACATACCAATGAAGCACCCCAACAGGTTAGCATCAGAATAGTAATTCTAGTCATAGCGTATGCACCCAATCAGTATAGAGAAAGGGGTGAAATGCTTCAAATTGGTAATAAAGACTCAACTCTAGATCCCAATAGAACTTGCAACAAGATTCTACAAATATGATAGCAACTAAACAAATAACGGTGGACCTAAAACAATCAGATATGAAGTATAGGAGGAAGAAGTGCATTATTTCTTATAAGTCATTTCATAATTTAATTATTAAAATACATATTATTTTAATACTTTCACCTATTTGAATGGTTTCTTTTTTCATGACCTAGACAGTTTCATGGACAAAAAATGAGCAACTTGTATTGTAAAAAGATATACTTCATGTATCTATGAAAAACAACATGATACCAACACATGATAAATCTTCCAATGATGAAGCAAAAATGAAATTAGTAGAGGTTTAATTGATTGTATGTTCCACTAATTTACATTATTTTTCGTAATGCGATGATCAAGTTTAATAAGATCACAATTCAATGCATGTTAATTAATTGTGCATTTCACTATCTTTTCATTCGTGTTAAAAGAAATGCATACAAGTAAACACAGTTCAAACACATACAAGTAAACACAGTTCAATTCAACGAATTACAAAACCTATTTGAATATTTTGCAACCTCTACCATCACATTTGTCCAAATGTCAACCAAGCATCGTACCAAGAAACTATAAATGTAAAATGAGATCACCCCCAATACAACAACTTAAAAAATGGAACACTACATAACTCAATGGAAGATTAGGCGCATAGAATCAATGCCTGTGACGATCGGGACGGGTAGATCAATATCAAATTGGGTTGTCTAGGAAGTGGGTCAACCTTTAAGCAACTCATCCATGTCTATCGTCGCTCGAGTTGTCGAGGAAGCACATAGACCTTCAAGCAACCCAACCCTCTCTCTTGTCACTCTCTATCATCTCTCTCTATCTCCTTTCCCCCTTTTGTCGCCCTCTATCGCTCCCTCTGTCTCCCCTCGTTCTCTTCCTTCGCTCTCTATCCTCCCATCTCTCCTTGCTCTCTCGAACCTCCCTATCTTTCGTCGCTCTTTCCCTTCCCTCTCTCTCCTCCCTCTCTCTCATCACTATCTCCCTTAGCTCTATCTTGTCACTGTCTCCCCTGGCTCTTTCTCTTCCCTGTCTATCATGACTCTCACTTGTCCCACTTTCTTTTCCCCTCTTTGTCTTCGGTATCTCTCTCTCTGTTTTTCGCTCGATAGTAATGATCGATGTCCCACTCTACTCCTCCTCCTTTATAGTCCACAAATGATGTATTGTTTTCCCCATGATGGTCCGAGAAATGGCACCAAAATGCAGGGAATATTAACTGATATAAGGCTACTACAAATGAGAAAACAAATTCACTATTGACATTAGAGGGTATATGTAATTACTAGGTGTTGAATGCAGTGGTGTGTATTAAAGAAGACGAGGGCATAAGAGTAAATTGGATTGAAGGTAGAAAAGGGATTCACTTATTATATTGAGGATATTACTATAATTTCATTGTCCTTTTTTTGCAGCTGTTTTTTAATCAAATGCCCATTCCACAATCAACGTGAAAAAGATGACAAAAAGCAACTTGCCAAACAGATTCTTGATAAATTATTTTAAAAACTTGTATGAAGTAATTAAAATAACGATAAAATTAATTATTGTTATATATATATATATATAATCTTAAAATACTTAAAATGTTTTAATTTTCACATAAATTAAAATAAAATAAAAAGTTAAATACACTTTAGCCCGTATGTCCACTTTTACCAATGCTTCCCAACAAGAACAATAAAACAAAAAAATAAAAAAAGAGCACAAGCCTAGACAAAATGGAAAAGGAAAACAAAGACTATGAACTCTGAGACTCATGGAACATGCCGAAGAAAATAGTGTAAAAACTAGTTAGGATAGTCAATTGGATTTGAGAAAGAGTGTTGAAAGATTAAAAAAAAATGTAAAACTCTCGCACTGGGTAGTTAGAGACAAACTAATAAAAATATAAAAAAGCAAGCTAGAAAATGCGAATAACCTTAGGCTTTATGTATTTTATACACAGCTATGTAATATAACACAATTTTATATTAACTTTCCCTTTTAAAAATAAAGGAAAAGGTTAATAAAATAGGCCATGGATTACCGGCCAAGAAAAAAAAATAGGCCATGGATTGGAAATATGCAAAACCCTTTCATTTATTGTATCTAGAAATTCTGGAATAGTATATAGACGCATTTATCTTTTTAACTAATTGTCTGTGATGGATATATGGGAAAGACGGAGACCTTTGGGCAAATCAATTTCCTGTGCACGGATTCCTACATCAGATCTAAGCAAATATTTCTCCGAGAACAACGATCTTGTTGTGTGAACAATCAAATCATAAAAGTTGGAAGCAAAGTGGTATGATGATTGTTTGAATGGTAATATCGTAAATGATATTAGAATTTTGATAAAATATTAAATTAGATTTAAATTTTAAAATTAATCAATTTTGTACATAATGAACTTAACGAATATATTATGGTATATACGAAAAATTCTTTTAGATATTAAATTGATCAATTTTAAAGTTTGGGTATTAAATTGATGAATTTCAAAATCTAGATACCTATTAATATATTTTATCAAAATTTAAGTACTATTTTGTAATACTAATCCTTGATCAAATGAAAGATAAGCCTATTTAAAGAAAATGGAGAACCAGCCCTAGATGGGGAATTCTGCTAAAATCGCGGGGTGCAATGGGTCTAGTCTAGTTGCGAAAGCTAAGGGCTTTTGCATGTGTATTGTTTGCGTGATGAAGTTATCGTCTTCAAGCCTATGGCCCTTTCAATAATCAGCAAGCAATCGCTTTAGCTATTAATAAAATAAACACGCACAGTTACTGATTACATTACAAGTTGGGCCAAGAAAAAGAATGATTATGGTTTAACAGTTCATTTGTATATTTTATGCTTCCTTTGTTTGGAGAAAAAGTATTTGTTAATGAAAATAGTTTTTCTTTCAAAAAGCTTTTTAGAAAAAATAATATATTTTCAAATGTTTATACATTTTCTTTTTATAGTTTCAAGGTAACTCATACATGTTAAGTATAAAAAATGAAAAAAAATTACATATATTATAATAAGAAATAAATCTGCTTAAAAGAAAAATATTTTAAAAATTAATAATAAATGTTTTTGGATAACAATGATTGGTAGATGGACTCGAAAATCAATGAAAAAAATGACTCATACATTTATATTCCATAATCCAAAAAAATAAGATATGAAAAGTTTATGTTTTCCAAATTAAGGAAAAATATTTTTCATTAATTTTCCTATATCTTAAGCAAATATGAAAAAATGAAAAGGCATTTTCCTGAAAAACATTTTTATTGAAACAAACGAGGCCTTAATATCAGCTTTCATTTCCCCTCCTATAGTTTTTTTTTTAATTCCCCTATGAATGTAAATAAACCAATAAGCATGCATACTATTAAGGTCTGTGTGCTTTATCTTATTCTGATTATTTTGACATCTTATTTTTATTATTTTCAAATAGATATATATCAAGAAACAAATACAAATGAAAAATAAATATTTTTGTTCATTAACAGATCAAATACAAATAAGATACCGATGAAATATAGATAGAGTAACGCCCTAATCTGAAGGCATTACAATCGCCACGTGTCCTTAACATAGATGGACACATTAAGGCTATGAAGCACTAATCCACAATTATAATACAATATAACTCAAAATACTCTCACAAAAGGAAACTTCTCAAATATTTTAGTTATTAATACAAAATCTTGAACAATCCTGTTGGCATAACCTTACATCATTATAAACCAATTTGATAACTTTATAAGAAAATCCTAAAACATCAAAAAATTATAAAAACTAGAATCCAACTCCAAAGATCTTCATAACTAATTAAAATATTTTAAAGTCTTCAATTCCATTTATTATAACTTCGGATTTTTTAATAATCAGCTGGGAAATTAGCACCACTATCGTCATCCCCCTGATTTATGTACATATCATAACAAGAAAGATCGAATAATATCGGATGTTCACTTGTTCCCGAAAAAGATAAAAAGGTGAGCGCAAAGGTGCAGTACGCCAAACCACAGATACATGTACATGAACAGGCATCATGTTGCATCACATACACCCTATTAACTAATGCAGCAAGCATAGTTTATTGTCTTCGATTAGCCACCAAACAACACAATTTAAAAACTATTTGCAATTAATCCTAAAGCTAGAGTAACTCATGATTCCATAAAAAAAAGTTTTATATAAAATAGTTTGTTACATATATATATATTGGTGTTGGATGCGATCCACCCACCCGAGTTGTTGTATTCGCGCTACTCTTAAATTACCAGAATCATCTCTGTGTGCAACTCTATTAGGGACAACGACACACACAGACCATCAGGGTGCCAGCGTTAGTATCACAGTCTGCCTAGTCTTTACTAACCACAGCCAAGTACAAGCAGCAAACAATTTAATTATAAGGGGAATAGAATTAGGTTAATTTATAATTCTAAACCTACAAGCACATACAACAAGTAAGTTAAGGTCATACCTAAAATCCTTTTAGGAACATAACCCTAATTCACCAAAACACTTGATCTTAAGTAAATTCCAATTTCAGCATGTGATTTCATAAAATAAACAAAATCCTTCAATCATTTAAACCTTAAACTTACAAAACTAATAACCCAAATCTACAAGAATTAAAAATTCCTAGATTCATACACACCTGTCTCCTTTATTCGAAAAATCACAAAATCCTCAAATACCACAATTTTGGGATTTCTTTCAAATTTCTCCAATAATTTTGACTCCATCAATCAATACGATAATTTTAACAAAAAGATTATATTTTTAGATCATCAAAAGGGTTAAAAGAATCGATCTTAGTCGTCTTCTTGATTATAGAATCACAAAATCTCCAAAAGAACAAATTTTCCTCAAAATTTCTCTAAACCCTAAAATTCCCCTTCAAAGAAAATCAGACCAAATTCAAAAAGAAATCACTTCTATATATATCACAATGATAGAAAACATTCACTTACCTAGGATTTTGATTCTTAATTCTTCTTTATCACCAAAAAAAAAAAAAACTCAAATTTTCAATCAAAATAATGTTTCTCTTCAATTCTCTCTTCAAAACCAACGACAAAACCCTAAGGAAAATATAGATTCCTTTAAATCCTAAAGAAAAGAAAGAGATTCATTTATCTTGATCCGGACTTCTCCTCTGATGCTTAGATCATGCACAAAGGTTTTTTTTTTTTTTTTTTTTAAGGTTTATGAATGTTTTTGGAGAGGAAACATAAGGTTAGATATAAAGAAAATCATGAAAAACTCATCATCTTTCGGACAGGAAAGCTAGCGGCATTTAAACAAAGGCCTGTGGCGTAAATGCCAAAGCTAGTGGCCTTTTCCTTTCAGATCAAATATTTCAATTTCAACATTGGCTTAAACACGGCGAAGCCACAAGACATACACCAACGATGTAGAATTTTAGGCTAACGACATACTTAGCCAGCTTACAGCTTTGAAATCTATTTTAAACTACATCTCTATCATTTGACAAAACAAATAGCTTTATATTAGAGTAGACTATAAAACCCACGTATAATATATCAAATGACACTTTTACTTTTTTTTTGAATTATTTATCTATATATTAGAGATAGAGATCAGATTTAGATAAGATATAAATGAAAACCAGTCAATCCAAATAGAGTAAACATAGTTTGATTTTTTTCTTGACCTGTGATTACCATAATTAATCCATGTTCAAATAACTAGCTTATTATACCAGACTTGAGTTCTATGAAATTCAAGGTTAGTCTTAATTTACGTTGTAATTACCAAATTTAATTGAAGTTCAAACAACTAACTTATTAAACCAGACTTGAGTTCTATTAAATTCAAGGTTAGTCTTAATTTATATTGTAATTACTAAATTTAATTGAAGTTCAAACAACAAACTTATTAAACCGAACTTAAGTTCTATCAAATTTAAGGGTCAGCAATCAATTGCTGCTCAAGCCCAAAACTATTTAATACGGTTTGGTTTGCTCTTGGTTTTAAATTTGAACTTGAACCTAAGCTTTATTTATTTATTTAGAATGAATTATGTTGAAGATTCGGTTAAGCATTACAAATTTCGCATGCACAGACCAACTCGCTTTAGCATTATCTTCCGAATTATCCAAACCGACTTTTGCTCGAGATTATTTCACATCTGACATATTTTGCACAATTTTAATTTCTACTTAGTTTTGTAGAAAATTGAACCTTCAGAGGGTGCACCGCACCATCGTATGCTTTAAAGTTTTGATAATTAAACAAAGAGACGAGCAATTTTCACAAAATGGCTCGGTCCCTAACATCACATATTTTTCTCTATATATATATTATTTATGGACAAATTAAATCGGAAAGTTTCAACATTCAAAGTGAGTTCAAAAGGTCTCAATATTTGAAAAAGTAGTTAATTGATGCTCCAACATTTTTAAATGGTTCAAAAAAAATCCCAATATTTAAAAAAATTGATCAATTGAGAAATATTTAATTAAAACTTAAAAAACCTTTTTTTTTTAAGTTCTTCATTGGTATGTATCAATAGAAAAAAAATATTTAATTAAAACTCATAAGATACTTTTTCAAATGTAGAAACCTCTTTTGAACTTTTTAAAACATTAGAATTTTAAAGATTCATTAGATTTGCATTAATATAATAATAATAATAAAATCATTAATACTGTCAATTAGACATCTCTCTCCAAGTCAAGGTTCAAACCGGACCTGACTCGACCTGATCGATCCAACCACGGCCTTGACATGCATAGACCTGATCCGATAGAGTGAATCTAACCTGCAAAGCGAATCCATCAAGCTCACGAATCCAAGGCAAGTTCACTAACCAAACCCAGTAGGCCTGTATGAGTCCACTTCGTAAATAATTATTTTTTTTTGAAAAATTAATATAAAAGAGATCGATCGGATCCATCCCAACCCTCCTCAAGACGATTCTAGATTCCCATTTTTTGGATATGACCCAACAGATTAAATCACAGGTTAAACTTAACCCACCTCGAGGAGATGTGGAGAGATGTCAACTGTCGATAAAACATTAACCTGCTGCAAACCATTCAAACTTAGTTATCTATCCAAAAAGCGTTGTGTATGTTTAAATTGTTTGCTTTTCATATGTACCTTCTCCATATCTAATTTGCATCTATTTTTTTTAATCTATATCCGCTATTTGATCTTTGAGTAAAAATTTCTATTTTTTATTAGCATATATCATTTAACAAACATTTGTTTGAAAACAGCACAAATAACATAGAAGAATTGCCAAAAAAGATCAAACAGACAAATTCTCTTTCAGATCTCCTAGATAGTGCCGAGACTCAGAAGGCACCGTTAAGGGAACCTTAAGTGTAGGTTATATCATGAATATCATTCTACGGACAAAACAAGATGTTCAGTCCTCTGCGTTTGTTTAACTCCTTACAATTACTCTAGCTGGAAAAAGGGGAAAAAAATAACAACATTGACAATAAAATTAGTGACCCCATTTATTGCTAGAACTAGTGATACAAAAGTCAAAACTTGAAGGCTTATACAATATTTTCTGAGGAAAATATGAAAAATTCTCGAATTTTGCAACACTTCCTCCGAGCAATACTATTAATTTACTTTCTGTCCTACTTGCTCATGCAGAAAAGAGGCACCTGAAGTTTCTCATAGTTCATCTTTCAAATCCGTCTTAGCACTCTCATCGGTGCCTTTGGTTTCTGTACTAGCTGGTTGTGGAGTAGCCTCTGGTTTCTGAAGCTTGAATGGGATTGATGCGTTTTTCTTTAGGAACTTGTAGAGTGCCTTCACAGTCCTATCTGTATCGACAGTAATCTGTACACATGAATCAAAGATGTTATCAGATTCAGCTACAACAATCAGAATCAAAGTATTAGTGCTTGGCAAGCAATTATGAATATCACACTGCCCATGATGGACCGGACCCCTCATAGCATTTTTGAAAAAGATGCATGAGCAAAATTCAAGTGTTTGGTAGAAGTGAAAACTTCCCCAGATGTATACTCAAACTTAGCCTAATTCCATACAAGAATAAAGAATCTAACAACAAGATTGTAGCAAAGCAATTCTGAAGCAACTTACTGGATCAAAGCTTTTGTTTCCTGCAGGGAAGAAGAGAAGTGTAGGGAATCCATCAGCCTGCAAGAGAAGGGTAAAAGTTTTTCAGCCACAGCAATCTTTTGCATCCATTAAAAAGAGAACTTCGACAGAGTTCTACAAAGCTGTACATTTTCAATGCAAGTGATACAAAATTCAGGCATGCTGATATAGTTAATTCTATCAATATAGCTCGTCTGTTGAAATATTTATAGTTAAATCCAAATCCTGAAGCATTACATAATCCTGTTGCTCATAAAAGACCAAGTTTCTATTTCTTCACTATAAATCCACAAATTACCTTGGCCCTAGGATGCTCGTTTGTTGTTCCATCTATCTTGGCTATAACAAGAGAGTCAATACCACGCAAATGTTTTGCAAGCTTGTTATATGTAGGTTCAAATGCTTGACAGTGCCCACACCAAGGTGCATAAATCTGTAATCCAGAAAACTTGAAATGAATCCAGTACAAAAACAAGAGTTTACAAAGGATACAAAAATATTCAGTTTTACCTCAAGAAGAACATCCTTTGACTCATCCAGAACAATGTCATCAAAATTGTCTCCAACAACTATTTTAACGTCTCCATCATTCTGTATGTAACAAACATATATCAGATCATGCTCAACAATAAAACTTACGGGACAACATAAAAAATTGCCCACTTACTGCTTGCGGAATTGGGTCTGACTTATAGAAAGGTTTGAGCTTGTCTTCCAAAAAATTCTCAGCAAACTCCTGTAAAGAATAGCATTCAATATTTGTTTTTCATAAAAATCATCCTCCAAGCAGATAAGTAATCGGTTACGGGAAGAGAAAGGACATAGTCCATTATAACCTTAATTCTTTGCACAGTGAGTTCACCATCCAACACAAATTTCTTACTATCATCATTACCGGTATAACCAAGGACCTGTATGAAAATGATTTTAAAAATATCAGTGTAATGGAAGATATCAGTGTAATGGAACAATAAAGGCTAAATATCCCACTTTATAATTGATATAATCAAGATACAGTGAAAGCAAATATTACCCTGGGAGCATCGCCTGATACACCAAAATAATCTGAAACTGGCTTTCCAACATCTTCATTATCCATTTCCACATAAACAAAAATGAGCTGCAAATAACCAACAGCTCTAAGATGTCGAGAGATAAAAATCAGAGTTTATAACATGAGTCAAGCAGAGAATTTCCTGCAGTAAGTCTGCTTTAGACTATAACAATCCTGTTATGCATATCTATCAACCAAATAACATCAAGAATCAGACGATAACATACAGAATTGAAGAAATTCAGTTGAGTAAATAGAATTAAGCTCAACGTCTATGTACAAAAATTGGTTCTGCATAATCTTACATTAAAGAGAATAGGTGCAAATCTAAGATGCAATTTTTTCAGAATTTTTGCCAATGTAATGTTTTCAACTTACTTTCCCTTTGAAAAGCTTAGCAGCATCCTGGAATATTGGGACATATTTCGAATCATTTGAGGTGGCAAACAAGATGAGCTGCAAGCAGATACATCATCATATAATAAAAAGGCAGGAGCAACAGAGTAATCATCCATGCAAGCAAAGGACAAATCCCAAAAAGAGCAAAGGGCATCACAATACCTGCTTCTTAATGGTACTTTCAAAAATCAAAGCTGCACTTTCCCTGGTGAAGACAGTAACCAGAGGAAGCTTGTTGGAAAATACAAAGTCAGCTATATCAGATTTTGCGAATTCACCATCTGAAAAAGCAAGGAAACAAAGTAAGGAAACTTGACATCTTTGTGATCAGACTTAGGATAATGAGAGAAAAATAAACCAACCAAAATAGCTCAATTTTTCTTCCTCCTTCTTGAGCATGACCAGTGCAGGGCGCTTAGCTTCAGACTCGATATGGAAAAGCTTTGCAACATCAGGATTAACAGTTTGGTAGAAATTAACATCATCTTCAACTCGGGAAGCAGCAGCCAGCTCCTCGCTCTCAGGACCCTGTATTATCAGCAAACCAATTATTAAATCACTAACATCATTTTCCCCCATTTTATGTTGGTATTTACAAGAACCCATCAACTAGGTTTTGACAGGTAGACAATCATAATGACATCACAAATAAGTGAAAACTTTTGAAAACAAAGCAGCATTACAACCGCTGGAGCCATCGTAAGTTTAGCACATTACACACAGCTAAATGTTAACCGAAGCTTCAATAAACATGTACCTTCAAATGGTTCAAATACCCCAAAACAACCTTGCTCTCAGATGTCAAAATGCGCTCAGCATCTTCAACTGTAGTTATATTATACACACCAGGTCCAATTTTCTTCTTGATCCATGTAACTATCCCATCCCTGAGATAAAAATTCACAACATTACCCACACGGTTGCACGTCAAAAGAATCTAACCAAAACAAAAATAAAAAAAAAAAAAAAAAAACTAACAGGACTATTTCCATATTCAACCCAAACTAATAATTCTACATTAGATTAAAAAAACAGATTAAATCCTATCAGCACACTCTGTTCTAACAAAGTTAGAAGCAAATGCCTCCGAATCTAGAAAACTTAGATTTGCATGTCTGCATTTAGAACCACAGGTCTTAAATTAGATAATGAGTTTGAAAGTTAAACTCAAAGTACTTAATTAAAAATAAACCTTTAGTACATGGTCAGCATCGAAAAACATATTCCATTCAATTTGGCAACTTCTACCATGATATAACAATTAACAACACAAAATGCACCTGATTGGATCCAAAATATGCATAGATGCAGCACGTTTGACCCCAATATGACAAGAGGTGGCATTATAAAATAATTAATTCATATCGATGCTCGATCAATTTTATGTATATTGTATACTGCCATGAATCCAACACGAAATCAAGACTGTCAACGTGAATCACCATAACTAATTCGAGTTCCATCACACTCCAGTTATAAGCATGCACCGAATCTCCCCCAAACCAATTAAAAATCTCATCTTTTTATACAATAAACAATAAGATTAAGCCAAAACACAAAAATTAATAAATGAAATTCAGAAAGAAGCAAGATAAAATCAAAATTAAATACTCACTTAGTCCTTTGACCTTGATACGGTTTATGATCTCCATCGACGAAGAAATACACCGTTGGAAACCCTTGCACGTCATACTTCTGCGCCAATTCCTCCTCCTCCGTCGCGTCAACCTTCGCCAAAACCACATCCTCGTCCTTGAACTCCGTCGCTGCCGCTGCATACTCCGGCGCCAACGCCTGGCAATGTCCGCACCACGGTGCGTAGAACTCAACCATCACATACCTATTCTTCTCGATGAAATCACTGAAATTGCTTTCCTTCAAAATGACGACGTCCTTCTCATCGATCTCCGGCTCTTTGTACGCTTCGTAGTTGGGATCGATCTCCGACTCGTCGAAATCTGAGTAGTTCTCAAATTCATCTTCCACATCGTCCCCGAAGTGATCCGGAAAAGGCTCATGTGAGGATGGATCAGAGTCGGCATGTGGCTCCGCCTCGTCAAGGAAGCTGAGATCTTCGTCGTCTTCGTCGGCGGCGGAGGCGGTCTTGGAGAGTGAGAGAGTGAGGGAGGAGAAAAAGAGGAGAGTGATGAGAGAGAACAGTAAGAGGAAGTAACGAGTAGACATAACTGAGTCGGATCGAGTTGAGCTGGACCGCGATAGATCTGAGCTCTTACCCAGGACAAGGATTACTTTATACTCTAAAGTAAGGTTAACTCACTGGAAACGACAACGTATTCAGCTGCTCTCGTTGGTGCATTTTGACCTGAAATTTATTAATTCATTATTACATTGTGTTGTTTAAACAATAGTAGTGCAAAATTTTAAATGCACTGATGAGATATCTATGAGATGAAATTATCAGAGTAAAATGCATGTAGATTTTTTTTTCTCCTTATTGAAGGGTGTTTTATAGCGTATTTTTTAAATTTTAATTTATTTAATAAATATTAATTTATGTCCCATCTTGGTATTCAAATTCAAAATTTCTAAGGTTTCGCTTTTTGCTTTTAATCAAGTTTCTAAAATAAACCAAGTGTGTCTGTTTGGTTGGTTGGTTTTCTATTAGTTTGATGTATGTTTGATCAATTTTTGTTTAAGAATATAGATACAGATAAATTTACTCATAAATAAATCAAACAGATTAGATATAAATAAGATACTATAGATGCAAGGTTCTTCTAAAGGTAATCACGTACGTATCGTATGGATTCATGACTGGCACGTGACTTCGGAGTACAGATGAAGACATGACACTTGATGACGAGATGGCTTAGAGAGTATAACAGAGAGAATAGGCAATCTCAATGTCTTGGATACATTAGTGACAGGTAAGAGAGTTTGAGTAAATCTCACCGTCAATCATACAATTATTGAGCAGTTGATGTAGAAATCACTTGACTTGTCTTATCATATCTTTATGAATAGAGCTTCTTCTATAGAATGTTGGTTGTCTTTTCTTTTAAAAAGTTGGAAATGAGAAGGAGTGACTAAATATTTATAGGCACTTAATATGAATGATGACTGTCCAATCACCTTAGTGATTGACGAATGAGATAGAATAAACTCGATTCATGGTTATCCTGAATGAGCTCCTCATGGGCCAAGGCCAATAATTATCTCCTGCATGCACGAGTCTGCTTGAGAAAAGTTAAATATGACGAACCGATCCAATGATCTCTATTTCGAGCCTATCAAGCCAAATCTCTCCAAATCATCCTAATAAACTAAATAAAACCCATTATGCCCTGTCACCTAGTCTACAAGTCAAGCCCCAATAAATAAATAAATAATATATAATTTAAGTCCATTTACATTTTGTCCCCTAACCAAAATTCTTTGGACAGAGTCCGAGCATTTTGAGTACTAATTGCATTTATGCATACTTTGATCAATACTCGGCACATGATGCTGCCAAGTGCTTTCATAGAGTTCAAAACCCTACTTGTCGTAGATGAGCCATTAAGTAAAAGTCAAGCACCAATACTGCAACTTAGTTAATTCCACATAATTGTATTGTAGTGCGCGAGCTCGCAGCATCATTCTGATTGTGCGTGTCGCTTTAGATATCTCTTAATGACCTTGCCCCCATAAAATTATCAAATTTTTATTGTAGACCATAGAATTATTTGACATCTATATTGTGAATATATAACCCTTTGTCGAGCCTGGATTTTCCCACTAATCTGGTTCATTTCTCATAACCCGATTCACATTAAACCCGTACCCATTTAACATGAATCCTCGACTAGGGTTAAGAGAAATTTTAATTTTTGAAAATGATTTAGAGTCGCCACCCGATATAAATCGGGAAAAAATAAAAAGCTAGGATCAATGGGTCGGTTAATCCTAACTTAGCTACTAGTCTGCGAAATTTTGATTTAAAAACCAAACTTTTTAAACAGATATCATGGATTCGGGGGCTAACCTATTAAAACCAAATGGTTACCACTTTTGGAATTTTAAACTTATAATTTATCCTTTTCATACTCAAAAAATTCAAATAATACATTATGAAATAATATTCACAAGTCACATTATTCATTTTTTTATTTTTATGTGCTTTCTTCATTTTTTTTTTTTAGAATATCAATATCAACAATAGATTTCATTTTTTTTAACAAAACTTATATTTACAAAATAGTTATCACAATATTAAAAACAAAACATTTTTTTTATTTTTTTAATGTCGCCCCACAGGTGCCTACGTACTCGCTAATCGAGATCAGACAAAACGTAGTTCTTTTAAAAAGAACTTTAATTTGTTGATCAATTTTAATTTTTAAACTATTCTCAATTTAAGTTCATTAAATTTTATATTTTAATGAAAATCATTTTTGATGGTCCTATGATCTAATCAATTGATTTTCATTTCATAAAACATATTTTTCTAAGTTCAAAAATCATTTTTTATTTTTATTTTTTGGTTTTTGGAAAATCCAATTTTATCATTTTTATTTTATTTTTATCATTATTATTATCATTATTATTATTTTTTTTATTATTATTTTTTTTTTTTTTTATCATCACAAAATTTTCACAACATATTAAAAATATTTTATAATATATTAAAATTATTTTTCATGCATTAAATATGCATTTCCAAAAGCAATTTATGTATAAATACATATTAAAAATATTCAAAAATATCAAAAAAAATAAATTTATATGGAAAATAATTATTTTGATTTTTCTGGATTTTTCTGAATTTTTCTGAAATTTTTTATGGATTTTTATGAATTTTTTACTATTTTTTATTATTTTGAAATTAATTATATAATAAACTAATAACAAAATAATACGGACTGACCTGGACCGTTGGATGAAGCGGACGAGATCTGGTGCGTCGATCGCGTTGACTGATCCTGATCGTCTGATGGAATTGACCAAATCTGGGGCGTTGATCGAGATGATTAAATCTAGGCCGTCTGATCTGTTTTGATGAAATCTGGGCCGTCTGATCTGCTTGATCAAATCTGGACCGTCTGATCTGCTTGATGAAATCTGAGCCGCTGAGCTGCTTAATCAAATCTGGACTGTCCGATCAACTCGATTGAATTTGAGCCGCTGATCTGCTTGATCAAATCTGGACCGTCTGATCTGGATGATTGAATCTGGGCCGCTGATCCGCTTGATCAAATCTGGACCGTCTGATCTGCTTGATTGAATCTGGGCCGTCTGATCAGAGCTGACCGTTGACCGTTGACTAGGGGCGGGTTGGACTATGGATTTTCGAGTCGGATCCGACCCGATCGGGCGACGAAGACGAAGTCGCGACTTTTCTAGGAGGATTCCGGCGGCTCTGATGGTGGTCGGCGGCTGGGAGTTTGTCGGCCCGACTTCTGATGCGACGGTGAAGCTTCCGGTGGTGGTGGCGTGCACCCAGAACGGCGGCAAGAGGCGGCTCCGGTGGTGGTCGTACGGCGGTGAGAATAAAAAAATTTGAAAGAATTTTCAGAGATTAATTTGATCAATTCGAGCAAATCTAAGCACACTAAATCATTAAAATCAAGTTTCTAACATTCCTACAACACTCAATTTAGATCAAACATGATCCAACAACTTCGAATTTGAAAAATTCGAATTTTAACCCTAAACTTGAAAACTTCGAATTGATCCTATTGTGTATCTGTTTCTTGAAATTGACTTGTGCCTTTTGATCCTAGGACCCCTATTTATAGGTTGCAAGCTCAATTTTACGTTTCGTTCAGTTTCAAAAACGAATCGATTTTTGCCTCTTGATTTTTCACGAATTTAATTCGAAATTCGTGATTAATTTGTTTGAAACTGATGAATTGATGATTGATTTCTCATATCCTTCATCAAATCATTTAATTTGGGTAGATAAATCATCCAATTTTCATTCAATTCTTGTAACTCCTCATTTAAGTGCAATTGAATACTTTTACAAATTGAATTTTTTCCAAATTTTTTTAGCACGAATTTTGTGACTTTTGGGTTGTTTTTGTACATGAATTGTGCACTAATCTTTCATATTCCATAACCACTTTGCAATTGCTTCATCAATTTCAACAATTAATGTTGTTTTGTCAGTTAAAAACTGATGCAAAGTAAGGCAAAAGTCACTTTGAGAAAGATGAAAAGGCAAAAATGATAAAAAGGCAAAAAATTTGCCTTTGCTAGGGTTTGAACCTGTGTCATTGAGCTTGGTGTGTGTTTGGGTCAATGTATTTAACCAATGTGCCTTGATCACTTAGCCAACTTTATCAATACTTAAGGCTTTTGGAAAAATAAGTTTAATTAAATTTAAGCCTTAATTAATTTGGGCAAAAATTGGGTGTCTACAGCTGCCCCTCTTTGTGGTAAAGTTTGAACAAAACTTTTGCCACAAAGACAAAAGATAACCAATTTTTGCTTAGATTCTCCTTCCAAATTTATTTTCAACAAGGAGATTTTTATCTTGTGCTAAACCATCCGTCGAGTTTAGACTTTGAGATTTGCTAGGTCAACTGTCGGACCTAGACTTAGAAAACTGATAGACCATCTGTCGGGTCTATATTTTGAAAATGATAGGCCATCTGTCGGGCCTAGATTTGCTAGGTCAACTGTCGGACCTAGACTTAGAAAACTGATAGACCATCTGTCGGGTCTAGATTTGCTAGGCAACTGTCGGACCTAGACTAGAAAACTGATAGACATCTGTCGGGTCTAGATTTTGAGATTTGCAGGTCAACTGTCGGACCTAGACTTAGAAAACTGATAGACCATCTGTCGGGTCTAGATTTTGAGATTTGCTAGGTCAACTGTCGGACCTAGACTTAGAAAACTGATAGACTATCTGTCGGGTCTATATTTTGAAAAATGATAGGCCATCTGTCGGGCCTAGATTTGCTAGGTCAACTGTCGGACCTAGACTTAGAAAACTGATAGACCATCTGTCGGGTCTAGATTTGCTAGGACAACTGTCGGACCTAGACTTAGAAAACTGATAGACCATCTGTCGGGTCTAGATTTTGAGATTGCTAGGTCAACTGTCGGACCTAGACTTAGAAAACTGATAGACCATCTGTCGGGTCTAGATTTTGAGATTTGCTAGGTCAACTGTCGGACCTAGACTTAGAAAACTGATAGACCATCTGTCGGGTCTAGATTTTGAGATTTGCTAGGACAACTGTCGGACATAGACTTAGAAAATGATAGACCATCTGTCGGGTCTAGATTTTGAGATTTGCTAGGACAACTGTCGGACATAGACTTAGAAAACTGATAGACCATCTGTCGGGTCTAGATTTTGAGATTTGCTAGGTCAACTGTCGGACCTAGACTTAGAAAACTGATAGACCATCTGTCGGGTCTAGATTTTGAGATTTGCTAGGTCAACTGTCGGACCTAGACTTAGAAAACTGATAGACCATCTGTCGGTCTAGATTTTGAGATTTGCTAGGTCAACTGTCGAACCTAGACTTAGAAAACTGATAGACCATCTGTCGGGTCTAGATTTTGAGATTTGCTAGTCAACTGTCGGACCTAGACTTATAAAACTGATAGACCATCTCGGGTCTAGATTTTGAGATTTGCTAGGTCAACTGTCGGACCTAGACTTAGAAAACTGATAGACCATCTGTCGGGTCTAGATTTTGAGATTTGCTAGGTCAACTGTCGGACCTAGACTTAGAAAACTGATAGACCATCTGTCGGGTCTAGATTTTGAGATTTGCTAGGTCAACTGTCGAACCTAGACTTAGAAAACTGATAGACCATCTGTCGGGTCTAGATTTTGAGATTTGCTAGGTCAACTGTCGGACCTAGACTTAGAAAACTGATAGACCATCTGTCGGGTCTAGATTTTGAGATTTACTAGGTCAACTGTCGGACCTAGACTTAGAAAACTGATAGACCATCTGTCGGGTCTAGATTTTGAGATTTGCTAGGTCAACTGTCGGACCTAGACTTAGAAAACTGATAGACCATCTGTCGGGTCTAGACTAAAATGACTGATAGACCATCTGTCGGGTCTAGATTTTAGAATACTGCTAGGTCATCTGTCGGACCTATGGGCTTTAATTTGGTCATTTGCCGGACCTATGAGCTTTGGTTTAGTCATTTGGTCTTGGTCACCATCTGGAATGGATGGATTTCTGAATTCTGTCTTGATCACCATCTTGAGTGGATGAATTTCTGAATTCTGTCTTGATCACCATCTTTAGTGGATGAATTTCTGAATTCTGTCTTGATCACCATCTTTAGTGGATGGTTTTCTGAATTTGGTCACCATCTCTAAATGATGGATTTTGTATTTGGTCACTATCTCTAAAGGATGGATTTTGTATTTTGTCAGTGCTGAACTATTTGTCGAGTCTAGACTGAGGGGATTTGTGAATTTTCAGTCCACTTGGGACTTGGTTTTTTTTCTAATCCACTTGGGGACTTGGTTTTTTTCTGATCCACTTGGGGAACTGGTTTTTCTGTCTGATCCACTTGGGGAACTGGTTTTTTCTGATCCACTTATGGACTTAGTTTTTTTGATCCACTTGGAGAACTGGTTTTTTCTGATCCACTTAGGGACTTGGTTTTTCTGATCCACTTGGGGAACTGGTTTTTTCTGATCCACTTAGGGACTTGGTTTTTCTGATCCACTTGGGGAACTGGTTTTTTCTGATCCACTTAAGGACTTGGTTTTTCTGATCCACTTGGGAAACTGGTTTTTTCTGATCCACTTAAGGACTTGGTTTTTCTGATCCACTTGGGGAACTGGTTTTTTCTGATCCACTTGGGGAACTAGTTTTTTCTGATCCACTTAAGGACTTGGTTTTCTTTTTTGGAAAACTCGAATAGGTTTCAGACTTTTTTCTTTTTTGGGAGACTTGGATGGGCTTCAAGTTTTTTTTTTTTTAAAACTTGTTTGAAAACTTGGATGGGCTTCAAGTTTTTCTTTCTCTTTTTTTTTTGAAACTTGGTTTGAAAACTTGGATGGGCTTCAAGTTTTTCTTTCTTCTTGGAAGACTCGGATGGACTTCAAGCTTTTCTTGAAAACTTTGGAAACTTGGTTCAAACGTACCCTATGAACTGGCGTTTGGTTTTAACATTAGTGCGCTTCTCGAGCTGACACTCGACTTGTTAAGGCGCTCCTTGAGCTGGCCTAAAACTTACAACTTGACAAGGCAGCACAACACTTCCTTGAGTTGGCGATTCTCAATTTGAAGAATAGGATGAAGCTCATACGATCCTAAGGATTGAAAAAAATAGGACAACGCTCCCTTGAGCAGACTATCCTGATGCTGAAGAAATAGGATGATGCTCCTTTGGGCATATAATCCTAAAGATTGAAAGGTAGGATGACGCTCCTTTGAGCAGGTGACCCTAATACCTAAACAGGTAGGATGACGCTCCTTTGAGCGGGTGACCCTAATACTTAAACACAAAAAAATCAAGTTTTGAAAACCGTAGCCTGAATTTTTTTTTTGGCTAATTTTTTAATGTGGGAAATTCTTCCCCTTTTTTCATTGAAAATTTTTAAGAAAACCTTTGAGAATTTTTTTCTTTTAAAAACCAAAACCTTATGCCTCTCTTTTTTTTTTTGCAAAGTTTTTTTTTTATTCTTTTAATTTAAAAATTTAAACCAAAGGCAATTTTTTTTTACTTTTAATGAAGAAAACTTATTTTCTCTTTTTTTTTGACTTTTTTTTATTACTTTTCAGATATTTGGAAAAAACTTTTTTATTTTTATTTTTTTGGAAGAAATTCCTTCTTTTCTTGGACCTTTTAAAGGTAAAAAGTTTCCTTTTTTTTCTTTTTGAATTCCAACTTTTTTTTGAAAGTTACCAACAGGTAAAAATAATCATAAATAGGGTTTGCCCATTGATCACATTTTTTTTTTCAGCCTAAGGCTTCACTATTAACCACCTAATCTTTTATTGAAAAATTTTAATCATTGGGGCAAAGTTTTTCTTTTAGGACATTAATTTGAAAATTGGGGCATTGTTTCCAACTTTGGGGCAATTAATTCCTAACCCTGAGGCAACTTCTTTCAAATTGGGGCAAATGATTTCATGCCCCTGGGATGATTCTTACACCAAGGTTGGTTATCTTATTTTAAGTTACCTAATCAAAGAGGACTTCCTTACACTCTCTTAGGCTTATTTTCACACATTTGACTTGGATTCCAAAAATTATGGTCCGGCTTGCAAGTGACACACTTTGGTCAATCTATTAGGTCTTTTTTGGACTATAATGTGGGCTTTTGGTTGTTGGCTTTAATCAAAAAGAGATATTTCATAAAGGCTTTTTTTTTTTGAAAATTTTTCAACATCCCGGGTTTACAAGTCAAGAACCCTTAAGGAAAACTTGAATATGCACTTATTCCAGTTTCAAGAGCATTAATAAATCAACTCCTTTGATCCAAAGAGTCTCTAAAGGGTGGAATTGTGGATGGGCCCATAATATAGATTTTGGACCTTGTGTTTTGATGGGCTTTGAACTTTGAGCATGTGCCCCCAGTGTTTGGGTATGATCACCTTGTGTGATTGTCTTCCATCAGGGTGGAATTGTGGGTGGGTCCATGATATAAATTTTGGACCTTGTGTTTTGATGGGCCTTGAGCTTTAAGCATATGCTTCTAATTTCTTGGTTTAATCACCTTGCTTGGCTATTCTTCATTTTTTTTGGCACTTTATTCATGTATCCCTTTTTTCTTCTTCTTTTGCAAGGTGATTTGTATTTTTTCCATTGGATGGCTTATAGCTCAAAGTATATGGATTGTGTATGGTTTGGGATAGAAACTCTTCTTCCTTTCAAAGGAAATGATTTATTTATGTCAATTGACTACTCTTGAATTGATGCAACTAGGGCAAGTGCATACAAGTTAATCCTTTTTCTCCTTGATAATGACCCTGACCTCCAAATTGCCCCGTTGTGGGGTACCCTAATGTAGGGTGGTTCTTGACAGGGCTTAATTTTAAAAAATTCTTCCTTAATAGGCTCAAATGGGTTAACAAAGGATAATGTGTTTAGGACTTTGAAATGAATGCCTAATGTCACTTTGACCTATGTATCAAATTCAAACTAGACCTCCTTTAAGGAATGAGTCCATTTTATCTCTCACAATTCACTCCACTCTTAGTGTGTAGGGTTAGTGTTTGGATTAAGTTTGCCTCTTTTCATCCTTGGCAATTATTTAATGAAATTTTTGGGTTTTCAATCATCCATTCTTTTATTGCCTCAGGATTTATAACTAAATGCCCTTTTATCTTGGGTTTATCTCTTGGAGATTAAACTTAACAAATGTCCTAATTGGCAATGAATCAAGTCTTCCTGGTTGCCCCCTAGTTTTATTTCATTTGCCTTTAGCTTAAAATGAATGATCATTGGGGTAACAATTTTGAAACATTCTTTTTCTGGGCAATTTTCCTTCTTTTCTAATTTTTATTTTTTTTTATTTTTTGAAAATAACCTTTTTTCTCTTTCTCATTTGTTGGAAAACAATTTTCATTTTTTTTTCTTATAACAACTTTTTGTTCTCACTTTTTATTTTAAAAAATCTTCAAAAAAGAGAAAGTTGTTGATAGATATTTACAAAAAAGAATGTTTGAAAATGATTATTTATCCTAAAGTGGAAAAAGGATATTTACAAAATAATTCATTTTTTTCTTTTTCTTTAAGGCAAAATTATTTTACAAGAATAGTGGAACAAAAAAAGACCCCCCTTTTTCTTTTAGAAGGAAATTCAAATGGGTTGATTTTTACAGGGATTATTATCCTGAAGACAAGGAGAGGAATACATATGACAAAGGTAATTTTGATTGGAGAGGACCTATAACTATAGGTGGACAAAATTTTCTCTATGAGTATTTACAAGTCTACTGTACACATTTTTTTTTATTTTATTTTATTTTAAAAAAAATGCAAAGATGCAAAGATGTAAGCATACCGATGCAATTGGGGATAACGACCTTGAAAATTTGATGAAAAAATTTTGCTAGAGTTGATAAAAAAATTATTTTTTTTGAAAACCTTTTTTTTTAAAAGCAAAAAAAAAATAACTCCAAAAAAAATTTTTAGTCGCCATCCATATAAATGGAGATAAGGACCCTGAAAGTTTTGGTGAAAAAGTTTTGTTGGAATTGATGAAAAATCATTTTTTTGAAAATCTTCTTTTTTTTTTGAAAAATAACAAAATTAATTAAGACTCCATTTTAGAAAAAAAAATTAGTCACTATTCATGCCAATGGGGATAATGACAAAAAAAAAACTTTACTTGAAGTGGTATTATTTTTTTTTTTTTTAAAAATAAAGGTTTAAAAACCATTTCAATCTAAAATTTTATTTACTAAAAAATGTTTGATTTTTGAAAACTTCCTTTTTTAGGAAAGAAACAACTCCACATTTTTTAAAAAAAATTTGGTGGACTTTTTTTTTTTTGAAAAAAACATTTTTTGGAAGAAAATACAACTCCATTTTTTTGAAAAAATTTTGGTCACATCCCATGTTGAAATGCATGATTTGGTAGGGTTCTATCGGTCCCCCGGTTTAGTGGTACTAAACCGGAGTGGGAGGACATTTCTTGATCTAGAGGGTGGAAAGCCACAGCCCCCGGACCTTACTTCGTCCTCCTCGCTTAGGCTCTTAAGACGGCCCCGGTACGACCGTATCTAGCACACAATCATGCTAATGCAAATGCAAATGCAAATGCAAATACTTAAATAATAAAACAAACAAGCTTTTTGCCTTCTTTTTTTTTTTGTATACCTGCAAGGTTAGTATATATTTACAGAACAATTATTCATATAATATACAAAGAATCATATATTCACAAAATTGAGCAAGGATAATTTAAATTTAAAATTCCTAAGTGGCTAGCCCTCTCTTTTTTTAAAAAAATTTAGGCGTCCCCAGTGGAGTCGCCAAGCTGTCGAGCCTGGATTTTCCCACTAATCTGGTTCATTTCTCCTAACCCGATTCACATTAAACCCGAACCCATTTAACATGAATCCTCAACTAGGGGTTAAGAGAAATTTTAATTTTTGAAAATGATTTAGAGTCGCCACCCGATATAAATCGGGAAAAAAATAAAAAGCTAGGATCAATGGGTCGGTTGATCCTAACTTAGCTACTAGTCTGCGAAATTTTGATTTAAAAACCAAACTTTTTAAACCAGATATCATGGATTCGGGGGCTAACCTATTAAAACCAAATGGTTACCACTTTTGGAATTTTAAACTTTTAATTTATCCTTTTCATACTCAAAAAATTCAAATAATACATTATGAAATAATATTCACAAGTCACATTATTCATTTTTTTATTTTTATGTGCTTTTCTTCATTTTTATTTTTTTTTTTAGAATATCAATATCAACAAATAGATTTCATTTTTTTTAACAAAAACTTATATTTACAAAATAGTTATTCACAATATTAAAAACAAAACATTTTTTTTATTTTTTTAATGTCGCCCCACAGGTGCCTACGTACTCGCTAATCGAGATCAGACAAAACGTAGTTCTTTTAAAAAGAACTTTAATTTGTTGATCAATTTTAATTTTTGAACTATTCTCAATTTAAGTTCATTAAATTTTATATTTTTATGAAAATCATTTTTGATGGTCCTATGATCTAATCAATTGATTTTCATTTCATGAAAACATATTTTTCTAAGTTCAAAAATCATTTTTTATTTTTATTTTTTGGTTTTTGGAAAATCCAATTTTATCATTTTTATTTTATTTTTATCATTATTATTATTTTTTATTTTTTTTATTTTTTTTTATTTTATTATTTTTTTTATCATCACAAAATTTCACAACATATTCAAAATATTTTATAATATATTAAAATTATTTTTCATGCATTAAATATGCATTTCCAAAAGCAATTTATGTATAAATACATATTAAAAAATATTCAAAAATATAAAAAAAAAATAAATTTATATGAAAAATAATTATTTTGATTTTTCTGGATTTTTCTGAATTTTTCTGAATTTTTCTGAGTTTTTTTTATGAATTTTTTACTATTTTTTGCTATTTTTTATTATTTTCTGAAATTAATTATATAATAAACTAATAATAAAATAATACGGACTGACCTGGACCTTTGGATGAAGCGGACGAGATCTGGTGCGTCGATCGCGTTGACTGATCCTGATAGTCTAATGGAATTGACCAAATCTGGAGAGTTGATCGAGATGATTAAATCTGGGCCGTCTGATCTGTTTTGATGAAATCTGGGCCGTCTGATCTGCTTGATCAAATCTGGACCGTCTGATCTGCTTGATGAAATCTGGGCCGCTGATCTGCTTGATCCAATCTGGACCGTCCGATCTACTCGATTGAATCTGAGCCGCTGATCTGCTTGATCAATCTGGACCGTCTGATCTGAATGATTGAATCTGGGCCGCTGATCCGCTTGATCAAATATGGACCGTTTGATCTGCTTGATTGAATCTGGGCCGCTGATCCGCTTGATCAAATCTGGACCGTCTGATCTGCTTGATTGAATCTGGGCCGCTGATCCGCTTGATCAAATCTGGATCGTCTGATCTGCTTGATTGAATCTGGGCCGTCTGATCAGAGCTGACCGTTGACCGTTGACCAGGGGCGGGTTAGACTTCTGATTTTCGGGTCGGATCCGACCCGATCGGGCAAAGAAGACGAAGTCGCGACTTTTCTAGGAGGATTCCGGCGGCTCTGGTGGTGGTCGGCGGCTGGGAGTTTGTCGGCCCGACTTCTGGTGCGACGGTGAAGCTTCCGGTGGTGGTGGCGTGCACCCAGAACGGCGGCAAGAGGCGGCTCCGGTGGTGGTCGTACGGCAGTGAGAATAAAAAAATTTGAAAAAAATTTCAGAGATTAATTTGATCAATTCGAGCAAATCTAAGCACACTAAATCATTAAAATCAAGTTTCTAACATTCCTACAACACTCAATTTAGATCAAATATGATCCAACAACTTCGAATTTGAAAAATTCGAATTTTAACCCTAAACTTGAAAACTTCGAATTGATCCTATTGTGTATGTGTTTCTTGAAATTGACTTGTGCCTTTTGATCCTAGGACCCCCTATTTATAGGTTGCAAGCTCAATTTTACGTTTCGTTCAGTTTAAAAAACGAATCGATTTTTGCCTCTTGATTTTTCACGAATTTAATTCGAAAATTCGTGATTAATTTGTTTGAAACTGATGAATTGATGATTGATTTCTCATATCCTTCATCAAATCATTTAATTTGGGTAGATAAATCATCCAATTTTCATTCAATTCTTGTAACTCCTCATTTAAGTGCAATTGAATGCTTTTACAAATTGAATTTTTTTCCAAATTTTTTTAGCACGAATTTTGACTTTTGGTTGTTTTTGTACATGAATTGTGCACTAATCTTTCATATTCCATAACCACTTTGCAATTGCTTCATCAATTTCAACAATTAATGTTGTTTTGTCAGTTAAAAACTGATGCAAAGTAAGGCAAAAGTCACTTTGAGAAAGATGAAAAGGCAAAAATGATAAAAAGGCAAAAAATTTGCCTTTGCTAGGGTTTGAACCTGTGTCCTTGAACTTGGGTGTGTGTTTGGGTCAATGTATTTAACCAACAGGCCATTTGGCCTGTACCTTGATCACTTAGCCAACTTCATCAATACTTAAGGCTTTTGGAAAAATGAGTTTAATTAAATTTAAGCCTTAATTAATTTGGGCAAAAATTGGGTGTCTACACCCTTCACATGCTCATTCAGCCTCTTCGTAATAACAAGTAGCCAAGAATAGGCAAGGATATTGTAACATGATTATTCTTCATAATAAAAGACATCTTGATCCAATGCTCCATGCAAATGATCATTTTGACCCCATAAACTTTGGCAAATGGATAGTGGTTTAGTCCAATTTTTTTTAAAATATATTTTGTGTTTCGTAATTCCACACACACAAAATGCCTCTCAAAGTTGACTAATCATAAAACTCGATTGTATTCTTCTTCTTCTTCTTCTTCTTCTTACCCATAGATCAGGTGGAATTAGCTACTTGAGTGCCACTAGATACCTAACTATGCTTCTCATGAAAATATCTCTTACTAAATTACTCGAATAATATTCTTTAGCAATCTTGAATAGCTTTCAATATATAATCCCTTACTTGGACAATCCAATTGCTTCAAAATAAGGAGGGATCATGTGGGATTCCACTATACTATAGATGCAATTTTATTTATGCATTTAAGATCAAAAGAAAAAAAATGGTGGCTTTAGTGATGCTATTATCGATTAGCATTGCTATTTTCATTACGTAAACAGTGAAGAGATTATCATCTTGTCAAATCTTTTAATAAAGATTTAGCTTATCGAAATCCCAATATCTCCTCCATTAAATCTTAGTTTAAAATTTTTAGGTTCCATCTCCATGTCTGTTCTTGTTGGATGTATATATTAGGAAAAATCACGATAGTATCTTTTAATCCATCAATAACACATCCTAAATATATATAATATACATGTATATATCTTTTCAAATCACATCCAGATCAATTCCTTCCCAAATATAAATCGCGTCCAAACCAAATGAGGTCACAACTTACTTTTTTTATTTGGCATCGACTTCAACTGTATCCCATTTTTTTGTTGTTATTCCCTGTTATTGTATTTTCATCAAGTTGATATACACATGTATATACAAAAGTACACATCCATGAATGCTTTTTCTTGTTCAAGGAAAGTAATTTGCTGAGATTAAATGAGGGGAGAAGATCACATTTGCCTGAGCTTAAACGAGGGGAGAAGTTCACAACAAGCCTAATCTAAATGCAATGCAGAAGAATTAATGTGATAAAAAAATGAAGCAAGCTAATACAGCTAATTAGAATTGGCTGAATACAACCAAATGTAATAATCTACTCACAAAATGGAGCAGGCTATTGTATCATAATTTTCTTCTATGTTTTGTTGTATTGCATTGTGGTGTATATATAACCTGTAATACATGGATTGTTATAATGAATTTGATTCTCTAAAGATGACATCCTATGTTAATCTACCAGCTCATAGTTAGTTACAACCATTTCCCTATATCTTAATAATAATATGCTAATGAGCTGTAGTAACTCAGCCTTTTATTTAAATCATATCTGCTACATCCTTTTGCTTAAGCCCAGCTGTACCAATAGATCCACTGTCCATCAGCCTAAGCCAACTATCCTCCGACATAATCACTAAAGCTCTTGACATCTCTAACTCGTGTTTCTTTTTTCGTTCCTTCTTCTAGTTGTCTTCCATGTACTTCTCAAACCCTACTGCAATACCCTCCTCCTCCAAATCCCTTGTCCACAGGGATTATGTGGAAATCGTAGCTTGAGATCGTGATAGAATCCCATGTGGCCTCAGTGGCTTCCTTTCCTCGCCATAAAACAAGGATCATCGTCTCTGCCTTGTGTCCTCGTTTTATCATTTTCCTATCCAAGATTGCACTTGGCTCTAACTCTTCTACTTGATTCGCTTGCAGGTAGAACTAAGGACACATCAGGTCAAGGTCCATGATATTTCTTAAGCTAGGACACATGGAAGGTAGATGGATCTCTGCATGCGATGGTAGCTCTAAGTGATAAGCCACAGTTCCGATTCTCTCTATTATCTTGTATGATCCATAGTAGTAAACTGCCAACTTGTGATGTCTAGATGATTTGAACGATAGTTGTTTGTAGGGTTGGAGTTTTAGTAGTACCATGTCTCCGATCTCAAACATTCTTTCACTTCTTGACTTGTCTTCCACCTGCTTCATGCATTGTTGGGCTCTTCAAAGATGAAATTTAAGTAATTTCATATGATCTTCCCTGTTAATGAGTAGTCGGTCCACCGCTTCAACCCTAGAGTCCCTTGGAATGTAGGAAGGTGCAACGGAGGGGGGTAACTATATAGTACTTCAAAGGAGTGATTTTAGAGCTGTGGCGAAAGTTGGTGTTGTACCACCATTCGGCCAAAGATAGAAATTGAGCCCACTTTTTAGGACATTTACCAGTAACATAACGTAAGTAGGTTTCAAGACACTTATTGACCACTTCGATCTGACCATCCGTTTGGGGATGGTAGGCAGTGGAAATGTTTAGTTCCACTCCTTGTAATTTGAAAAGTTCTTTCTAGAAGACACTAACAAAGATAGGATCTCTGTCAGATGTGATGGATTTTAGAATTCCATGTAGCTTATATATGTTGTCTAAGAAAACATGTGCAACACTAGCAGCAGTATAAGGATGAGTTAATGCAATGAAATGACTATATTTACTTAACTGATCTACTACTACCATTATTACATCCCTCCCATTAGATTTGGGGAATCCTTCAATAAAGTCCATGCTGATGGCTGCCAACATTCTCATGGAATTTGTAAAGGACTTAAAAGTCCTGGAACAGCCACTTTTTTATACTTATAACGTTGGCATTTGTCACACTCTCTTACAAATTGCCTCACGTGCCTCTCTAACTTGGGCCAGTAAAAACAGTAAAGATCCTTTTGTAAGTTGCATTAGCACCAGAGTGTCCTCCTAAAGACCCCATGATAGAGCTGTAGGATTTTATTCCTGAGAGCTGCTGATGGTCCAACAACTACCCTTCCTTTGCATCTCAAGATGTTGCGTTCATAAGTGTAATACTCCACCAATTTTCCTTCGTTAAGTGTTGCAATTTTGAGTTTGATTCCTTCATCCAATTCCCAACTAGCATCAATCTCTTTCAGTAGGTCTAGTGCAAAAGCTTGAACAGTCAATTGTCCTAGTGAAAATGGATCCCTGCGAGATAAAGAATCAGCACTAGTGTTAGAAGGACAGACTTATACTCAATAGTATAGTCTAGTCCTAATACTTTTGGTAAGCCACTTTTTTTGGCTTGGGGTCACCCATCGTTGCTCAAGTAAGTACTTGAGGCTATGGTGATCAGTTCTAATCACAAAAAGGTGACCTAGAAGATAATGCCTCCACTTATCTATAGTGTATACTAATGCCATCAACTCTCATTCATATATTGACAAGCCACGATGCTTAGGTGCTAGGGATTTACTCATAAATGCAATAGGGTGTTTCTTGCATCAAGACAGCCCTAATACCATCACCACTAGCATCTGTCTCTATCACAAAGACCTTATTGAAATCTGGTAAATTGAGAACAAGAGCTTTAATGAGGGCACCTTTGAGTGATCAAAAGTTACTTGTGCCTTTGGACTCCACTTAAACTGATCTTTTTTGAGTAGTTGTTAATGATCTAGCAATGGAGCCAAACCCTTGGATGAATCTCCTGTAATACCCAGCCAACCTAAGGAATCCACGTAGCTGTTTAAGAGTTTTTGGAATTGGCCAATTAGCGATGGCTTCATTCTTCTTTGATCTGTAGCCACACTTTCCTTAGAGATAATATGTCCCAAGTAATCAATCTGTTGTAACCCAAAATCACATTTCAAACGTTTAAGGAATAGATGTTCTCGCCTTGGTACTAGGAAGACTTCCTTTAAGTGTTCGACGTGCAATTCAATACTAGTGCTATACACTAGTATGTCATCGAAAAATATTAGCACAAGCTTTCTTAAATAGGGTCTGAATATGTATTCATGAGTCCTTGGAACGTGGATGGAGCATTCATCAAGCTAAAGGGCATGACCAAGAACTCGTAGTGACCTTCATGTGTACGAAAAGCAGTTTTGTACACGTCCTAGGATGCATTAGGACCTGATGATACCCTGACCTAAGATCCAGCTTGCTAAAATAGGTTACTCCTTTCAATTCATCAAACAAAATAGCAATAATGGGAATAGGAAAACGATCTTTTATCATTTGTTTATTAAGATCCCTATAATCCACACACATTCTCCACGTATTGTCCTTTTTCCTAACCAAAACTACTAGAGAAGCGAAAGGATTGTGACTCTCCCTAATGATCCCATTGGACAACATTTCTTTGACCATATCTTCCAATTTGAGTAGCAGAATATCTATATGGCTAAGGTTAACTGGATTGGTACCTTCATGTAGGTGGATTCGATGATTGCAGGCCCTATCAGGAGGTAACCAATATGGATCTTCAAACAACTCCTGGAATTCTCTGAGTAAGTCTTCTATTGGGGTGGTAACTTCTCTTTCACCTTCCTGTCCTTTGAGTCATCTTCTTTAATCATCCAGCAATATATCTCAACATGTCTAGTGGCCCCAGTCAAGAAATGAGTTAATTCTTGACCAGTTATATTTCGAATGGTCTCCTTTTCTCCCCATAACACACATCTATCACCTTGCCATGCAAACTCCATTCTTTGTGTTTAAAGTTCCAATTCATAGTTCCCAATCTAGTTAGCCAAGGCATGTCTAGAATTAGGTCACAAGAATTCAAGTTCAAGGTATAGAAATCCGATTCAAACTCTGTTCCTTCCATGATCCAACAAAACTTCTTAACAGCACTAGTACTATATATCTTAGTACCGTCTGCTAATATCACCGCAATGGGTTCTAATGTCGACATTACATAGTTCAACCCCACAGCTAGGCGTTCATCAATGAAATTGATGAACTACCTATGTCAATGAGTATGTTCAACATTCAGTTCTTAAACTTGCCCCTTACTCTCAGGCTGTGTTCATTGGAACCCTCATCTGTTCTTGCTGCACACAGAGTAAGCTGGGTGAGATTAGCCACCATCCCTTCCTCAAATCATCCACTTCCTCACTTATTCCTTCCACATCTTTTGGAGCAACCACCAACAAATTCAGTCTCTTACTCTTACAATGGTGTCCTGGTCCGAATGGTTCATTGCACCAGAAACACTGTTTCTTTCTTCTTTTCTCTTCAAATTCCTCTAAAGTCATTCGCCTTGTGTTTCTAGTCCCATGAGAGTTTGGGCCACGGTTTGGGGAGTTTTGGTTAATGTTTAGGGTCTGGTTAGTGTTTGGGTGCGAGTTGGTGTTTGCTTTGGGTAGGATAGATTGGTTTGGGTTAATGTGGTGGTAATAACTGGTTGTGTATTTTTGGTTGGGAAGGGGGTTGTGTGTGGGCTGTTTAAAGGTCTTAAGGTTGTGTTTAGAGGATAACAGGGTTGCTTCTTGTAACTTGGCCAGTATGTAAGCTTGTGTAAGGGTTTTTGGCTGAAACATACGAATTGGGTACTATAGCTTAGGTTTCAATCCACTCAAGTAGCAGCTCAGTAAATGTGATTCAGATAACTGAACTTGCATAGATAAGTGTAGAAACTCATCATTATAATCTTCCAATGGTCCTACTTGTTGCAGTTCCTTCAATTCAGACATCGCATCTTCATAACCCCTCTCATTAAACCGTGCATTTAGAGCCTTGGTGAGTTCCTCCCAGGTTAAGGGACCCGTATCACCTTTAGCCTTAGCATATGCACTGAACCATTCGTAGGGCTTGGCTTCTAAGTGCATTGTTGCAATTTTCACTTTGAGATGCTCATAAGTTTCATCCAAAGCGAAAACATGCTCAGCTCTGGAAACCTAATTTCTAAACTCATCACCATTAAAAACAGGGAACTCTATTTTAGTACTTCGGGTTGGTACCTGGTAGGTTGACAAACAAGTTGAATGGTTGTTCTTAGTTGCCACTAGGGTTGAACTATTGCTATGATTTACATCAGAATTGATGTCATTAGCTACCGATTTGTTATGTAATTGTTGCCTCAAAGTATCTCTTGTTGGCCTTGATGCTCAAGTAATGCTTGATGTCTTTGCAAGTTTTCAGAGAACAATTTTACCCAATTATCCTGCTTCTCTAACTGGTCACGAAGAAACCTTTCTTGCTGTTCATTCTACGATTTTTCTTGCAACTCAATCTGTTCCTTAGTCACCCTTCGCAAAGCTTCTTCAATGCGTTTGAATTCCCTAGTTTTAGTAGCCATGATGGCTCTGATACCAGTTGCAATGCGGAAGAATTAATGTGAAAAAAAAATAAAGCAAGCTGAATACAGCTAATTAGAATTGGCTGAATACAGCCAAATGTAATAATCTGCTCACAAAATGGAGCAGGCTATTGTATTATAATTTTCTTCTATATTTTGTTGTATTACATTATGGTGTATATATAACCTGTAATACTTGGATTGTTGTAACGAATTTGATTCTCTAAAGATGCACATCCTGTGTTAATTTGCCAACTCATAGTTAGTTACAATCATTTCCTATATCTTAATAATAATACGCTAATGGGCTATAGTAACTCAGTCTTTTATTGAAATCATATCTACTATCCTTTTGCTCAAGCCCAGCTGTACCAATAGATCCATTGTCCATCAGCCCAAGCTCATTATCCTCCGCATGATCACTAAAGCTCTTGACATCTCTAACTCACTGTTTCTTTTTTCGTTCCTTCTTCTAGTTGTCTTCCATGCACTTCTCAAACCCTACTGCACTAAATCAGTTTTTGAAATCATCTAGAATCTTTTGAAACTTATTTCTGCTACTAGCCCTTCCAAATCATATATACATTCACGTACCTATGTACATATCTTCCGATGATTATCTTTCGGAATTTCTTTTATATCCATTAGATCTCTAGTATATTATTCCATCTTAATCACATCTATTGCAAATAATTAAATCTAATCACTTATCATATATCTTCAAGATAAACACCTTAACCTCATATCTTGTAACGCCCTAACCTGTTGGCATTACAACCCGCCACGTGTCCTCTCTTGATTAGGACACGCTAAGGCTCTAATATCCATAAATTTTCAAATTTCACCTGTATAACTCACAAGGTATAGAAGAAATCATATGGTCCTCATAAATAACATTCTGATAAATATAAAATCTCCATAATAAGAAAACTAGACTTTGTTGACATAACTGCAGGTCAACAAGTCAAACCATATCCTAAAAACTAATACCACATATAGAACTCCAGATACAACTAAAAATCCAATGGACATAAACATGAGTCTAACGCTGAATAACAACAAAACATAAAAAGTCTTCCTTGATCCATCCTATGTCATCTATGACTATATAACTAGTCATCAGTAGGGTAGTCAGGACCACTAACGCCATCCCCATCCTCATAGATGATATCAAAACCCGATAGATCATATATCACACTATCATCATCTACACCTGAAATATAACAGAATGAGCGGCGAAGCCCAGTACGATAATATCCAATCCAGTTCAAGCAAGGTTATGCACATACAACATGTATAAATAAGTGCAACTAAACTAAATGCATACAACAGTTTGTTATCTATTTAGTCCAGCAAAACAACACAGTTTAGAATCCAGTATACATAAATTCCGAACTCAGAGTAACTCAGACTCTACTTTAAAAACAACCAATTGATTTTGAAAATAAGTAATCATATATATATATATGGATGAGTGGGTACTCCCTAAACATCCCAATTCCTGAAAACCTAAATTCTACCGGAATCATTTCTTAGCACGAGTCCACTCGGACAACCTCACACTAGATCATCAGGGTGTCTCACCAGTATCACTGTCTGCCAGGTCTCTACTGGTCAAAGCCAACTACAACCAGACAGACAATTATTAAGCCGAATATTTATTAAGTTTATTATGCAATTCTGTTCCTATACCCATTCACAAAATTCTAATCTACAAGCACATACATCAAGCAATGGATTGGTTGTACCTTTCTAAATCTCAGGAATATAAATCAAATCATCTGAATTTGATACCAATAACACAAAGTCAATCCAAACTCCACCAACTCCTATATCCACATCAGCAACAGTTTCACAAACTCCAAATGTCCTGTTACAATATATATATATATATATCAACAAACATGATCGCAGTATCTTAACAAACATGAATTCTCCAAAAATCCTAACCTGAAAAGAAATCTCCGTTATTGCACCATCTATTCCGACCAAACTCCACAATTATCTTCAAGAATAATAAGGAACCGCACAAAATTCCACAATCACCAAATATTTTCACCAAAACCCTATTTCGCAATATATTAAGAACATATAAGGATTGGTTAGATCGTATTTTGTTGGAATCTATAATAGAGGAGATTTACTTACTATTTTGAATCGCTAAAACTCGTCTCGCATTCACCAATTCACTGATCTTACACGTGCTAGGGTTTTTCTCCAAAAACCTTCATATAAAAATTCAACCAAACCCTAAGAAACTTGTATAAATTTGTAAAAAAAATCCCAATGAAAAGATTAAGATTACTTACTTTGGATCAGAAAATATCCTCCCGATGATTTTCCAAGCATATATCTCCAAGAACTCTCCAAAACTCTCTTTCACGAAGGAGAAATGATATAAAGAAAAATCTGTCGAAAATGATTTTCGTGTCTCGTATTTATAGAAATATGATCATACGCTGGCCCTAAGTCGGCGACGTACCTGCAGATTTTGCCGGCTTACACCATACGCTAGCAAGATCTACACGAACGCCGACAGCGTTCGTCGAGGCTTTGATCTCCAGAATTCAAATTCTCCCATCGTACACCGGTGAATCTTTGACCTACGCCGGCGGCTTTCATGCCAATGTTGAGAAGAAACCCTATGAACGCCGACAGCTTTCCCCCCAACGTTAAGAAAAACGCTACTGTTCCCATCCTACGCCATCTCTAAGCCGGTGGCATAGATTTTCCAGTAGGCGGCGTACAGTCTGTTACAGAGTACACAGACAATTTAAAACCTAGGCTGGCGGCGTTCTTCATTAGAGATGCCGGCCTTTATTGCAGAAAATAATGAAATTGATCCAATTGATGCCAATCTTAATCAAGTCTTTATCATATGAACACAATACAATTGTATTTCAACTTTGACCATAAAACCTTCTTATTTAATATCTTTTGACTCTTTGACCCTTCTTAATAATCTTTTTATATACTTTAGGATTGACCATAAAACATTCTTATTTTATATCAAATGACAAATTTATCCTTCTTTATAATTTATTTATCTTTATATTACATATCTCATAACACTTCCTCCCTCTCAGCTATAAGTATGTGCGTGTAGCAAATATATATATTTATATATGTATATATTTCTCTCCATCATCGCAAAAAAGCAACCGATAGTGACGTCAATCCTTTTTGCTTAATTCCTCGATAGGGTGATCTGAACACTGCTTCTTCTTATTGATTTTGTATGTTTCCACAATTACTTCCTCTTAGTGATTCCATTCTCCTAGCTTCACAGGAAATTATGGGTATTGTCGAACCAAAGAAGACCAAGAATGCTCAAACTCAAGGTATTGAAACCAGGCAAAAGAGAATGAAGCATGATCAAGCTCAAAAGGCCGGAGCTTTCAAGCAAAATGAGACCAAAGGTAGGCAAGCACCAAGTGTTGAAGTCATCAAGTAAAGGGACTTGCTAGTGCATCAAGATGGTAATCCATCACAAATTCAACTTATGCAACACTATTTCCAGAGATACATTCTAAGACAAAACCTCTGACCCCAAGTTATGTGCAACTCTCCCCATCGATGGTAACTTCCAATTAATGGAACTCGAATCATGTATCGATTCCAGGAGCACCATAAGAGGGGACTCAATGCTACATTTTAGGAACGAGCAGAGAGAGCTAGCTCTTTCCAGCATACACTTTGCATTCCTCAAAAAGCCACCACTTGGATGGAGCGATTGGATATACCACATCACTGATCAGCCGAAATATGTGAGCCTTTAGAAATAAGCCAAAGTTTATAGTGCCATTACCACCTCTGCCTGCTTATGGCTTGTCACATGAGCAAGATGGAAGTATGGCGTACCATCATCTCTTGCTGAAGCACCCAGACTCATACATTCATCATCATGTGAGGGGAGATATCACCAATTCTTGAAGACGTGATTTTGAACCTATATTGTTCTGGGATGACTAATTTGGATGGTCTACTTTTCATCTGTATCTGTATCTTTTTCAAAATGATATGTGTAAATATGTCCGATTTGCATCTATAATTTATCTATATTTGATCTTTTAATGAGAATTGATAACTTTTTTTTTTTTTATCTATATCTATTTCTTGATAAATAATTTGTTAGAAAAAAGTTTGAAAAAAGTGTCTGTATCTGCCGGGAAAAGCCAAACAAACAAACAAACCTAATACTACTATAATTGTGACTTCACACGAAGAGCATGATCTCGAAACATCTTTATTAGCGTCTTAAAGATCACTCGAGATGATAAGAAGAATCCATGTTTCTTTGCTTGGATGACACACTTCTTTGAAGAGCGAAGAAAAAACACGTCTCAAGTAGTGGGACTAGTTCATGGGAAAAAAGTAAGTCTTTTTACGTATATTTATGTTGTTACCTATATTTAACTTTTCTAGCTAACACATTTCTCTTTTGGTTATTTGATGTACATATATGAACTTGTAGCTTTTATTGCATTTTAGTTGTCATTGTTTGTGTTTCCTGGTGACTAGAAGAAGGTGTAAGTCCTTGACTTTTGCTTTGGCTATATGCATCGCACAAGGTTAATGCTTTACACTAGTTACCTTCTACCTAGGGTCTTTATATTGATATCTCGATCTATACCAACAAGCTTCTATCTGTTTCAAGGGTCGATATGTGAACATGCCACGTGTACACTTACTTTTCTTGCAGTTATTCTTCTATGAGTGATTTCAAAACCACCGTACACCACCAGCTATCAACAGGGATTCAAATCTTGCCTCTCCTTGGGCTTGGGCATAGATTCGAGAAGAGATTATGTAATCCCCTTGATTTTACATAACTTGATTATAATAAATATTATAAATAAAATGTAGAATCATAAATAAACTATAATAAAAATATCATAAATCACACCAAATTTTTCGTGATTTAAATTTTTAAGTATGAACAAATTAAAATAAAGAATCTTTATCATTAAGACTTTGAAAGTTCATAATAATCGAAATAAAGAATAAAGAAAACTATTTAATATTTAAGAACCTAAGTTTTAATGTTCGAAAAATATTAATACCTTCAAGTTAAATAATTCTAAGTCTATAGAAACTAAAATTCTAATCTAACTTAGTAACTTATAATTAGTAAAAAGAACAAAGTAACAAATATAAAATAAATATTAAATTTCTAATCTAATAAAAAGTCTAGAATAAATTTATAAATAGAAATGAATTCATATGTAATTTCAAACCTTAAAAATTTATAATAAAGTCGAATTAAGGGCAATATTATACTTAATTTAACAAAATACCACCTAATAAAAATTTTAAAACAAATAAAATATAATTTACGATAGTAGGTATAAAAACTGAAAAGTAGAAGTATTAAACTAAAGATTCTATGTATACTATTGTATTCAGAATATTTAATATCGTTAATATGTAAATTTTTATCCAAAAATATTATCAAATCAGTATTTATTATACGTATCATTTAGATCCACAAAATTGACTTTTTACACAAGTTCATATTTTTGCCCACTCCTTTTATATTTATTGGTTATAAATTTATCATCTTCTTTTTATTTTTGTATTTCTATTCAGCCTAACTCCTTTACATTTTTTTTTATTTTATTTCACGTTTCACAACTTCTAAATTTTGAAATTTCCCTAGACGTGACAAAATTTCAACAAAAAGTGAAAAATTAAACACATATACACATATATTTAATAGAAATTCTGTGTATATCATAGTATTTAGAATATTTAATAACGAGAATATAAAAATTTTCATCTAAAAATATTACCGAATCAATATTTATCATATGTATCACTTAGACCCGCAAAATTGATTTCTTTTCACAAGTTTATATTTTTCCCCACTCCTTACACACTTTTGATTATAAATTCATCATCTTCTCTTTGTTTTTGTATTTTCATTTAACATATCTCCCTTATAATTTTTTTTCTTTAAATCAATTTTGTTTGCATTCGCTGCAAATTGCACCAAGAATTCATTGGAAATTCTCTTGAAATCCACAAAGCCGAAATCAAGCTTTATTTTTGTACAAAATTGACTAAGTTGATCTTTCATTCACACACACACACTAACCTTTTGATGAGAGCACACACATACATTCAATTGCACATAAACAATACACACACACATAATTTACGAGTTGCAACTCTGGGGAGTTGTCACGCCCTGAAGGGTACCATAAACGTGGCAGTCCGCCGTACACAATATTAAAGCCTAAGAATGACCACCTCAGTCACGCGAAGACTTCCATACTATGTACAAGGCGTCTAACACATGGAGGAGACTCATCGGAGTAATACATTTTACGTTGATATAGCTTGAATAATAATGTAAAGGAAATACAAATTTACTATAATTCAGATACAAATCACTACACTTCAAAATACAAATAATTCAACTCCAATTACATTCATCCACAGACTTCCCTACATAAACTATTACAAGACAAATCATAAAACTAGTAAAATAACTTCAAACATTCGTATTCCTTGCCGAAATCCCAAAGTCATTCCCGACTTCAACCAATTCGGTCCCCACCTTGCATTCTTGAGATAACCTGTTCATTTAAACAACTATTGGGGTATAAGCTATACTAGCTTAGTGAGAATTCCCTTAATTCTGTACCATAACAAACAAGTTATAATCAATCATATGCTATGCATGAACAAACACGTGAGAAAGCAATTATGCATGGGCATCCGAAACCCACACACAGAACGGATTTACGCCCTCCGTATCTTGGGTTAGGAATGGTATTGAGTCTACACGACCGCATCTAGTCCCCAAGCCCTCGGTTCTTAGCACTCAACTCGGGTAGGCTCATCCAAGAATGCATCCACATGCGCCTTAGTACCCCTGAATGAGCTCTGGCACCGGGTTCGTTATCCAAACGAGTCATCCATGGACCATACCGATCGACCTGCGTAGGAGTAGCATGCTACCAAATGCAATATGTCCAATGCGATACATGACCAATTTAATTTTTGCTTAGGTCAAAAATATTTTTACATTCTTTAGAGTGATCAATCCATATCACACATATAACAGAAATAACATGAACGGTGCAGTTATCCAATCAAATCGTGGTTTCGATATGCTTTAGTATTCTTTGGCACACATTCATCACAGTCTCATCATATATCCCATCCCCATTCATATCGATTTTTATCTTGTTCCTATAGTTCTAATGCAACTAACTACAATCACAATCAAGGTAACAAAACAAGGAGAAAACTCACTCGGCCATTGGATCACCGGTCTTCTAGTAATAATAATTAGGTGGTAGGGAATCGTCGATCTCGAGATCTCCTAAAAAGGAAAAAATACTCTAATAAGTATTTCATCACTTAACTAATCCAAACTATCTCATTCAAACTATCAAATTCGCAATTCGCGTCCTAAGCGGAATTCCAACTTAAAACGGCCATAACTTGGTCATTTTAACTCGGAATCTCGCAAATTATATATCGATTTCTATCTACTTCGAAAGATCTATCTATTTCTAATATTATTTTCGGGTTTTGAAAACTTTAAAGCTTCGAAAAGTTCGGATCAGATTAGGGCAGCACAATTTTTAACTTCCGAAAAGTAGTTTTGTAAATATTTGTAACGTTCCTACTATATAGATTGGCTATACATGCAATATGAATGATTTTCTAACATGAATGACTTGAGATGAGCTTAATGTATGCATGATCTTGATGATTTTTGCTAAAAAGAAATTTTATAACTTTTTATCTTGCAAGACCATAATAACAACTACTTATGAAAAATCTAGTTTTTTAATCTTTGATCATTTCCATTTTTTTGGATTTATTACTTAAGAAAATATAATTATTTTTGTCAAAATTGAGTCTTCATTATATATATCACTTATGACCTTCATTTCTACATAAAAATTTCCATTTTACACTTTGTAAACATGTTTTCACATATGATTTACTCAAAATCCGAATTTTAGAAAATTCACTTTTTGAATGATTACTTTGGGTAAAACTTGTTTAATGCATTAAAATTTAAGACTTCACTATATTTATTGTCTAAGGACTTCATTTAACACATAAAACTTACAATTTGAGCTCATATACTAAGTGATTACATATGCATCATCTCAAATTACGAATTTGACAATTTGATCACTAACTCAAAATTTTCCATTTTAATTCCATTACTTGTTTTACACATTACTCATGCCTAAACTCATTTTAACTTGTAAAAATCATCGCTCAATGATATCTATTACCTATATACTTCATTTTTTACATAAAACATGAGTTTTGGAGTTGATACATGGGTTCTAAAAATTGGTCTTGGTTGGGATCCGAATTTATAAAATTCATTTTTGGTTATATCTTTTGATAAAATCTATCTAAGCTCATGAAAATCCATTCTTTACATATCCTATCCTAAGAGCCTTTCATTTCTTAAATAAAAACTTTATTTTTGAGTTGGTAACCATGTTTTTAAAATAGGCCTTAGCCAAAATCCGAAAATAGAATTTTTATTGTGAAAATCACTTTTGATTCTTGTAAAAAGAAGTCTTGATGATATACATATATTAAGCCTTTATTTTCTTGAGTAAAATTTACATTTTGACACTTGGAAAGTGGTTTTTAAATATTGGTCTTGCCAAAATACGAATTTCACAAATTTTGTTCAAGTTCAAATCTAAGATCTACACATAATATGAACATACACCTAGATGAAACCCATGAAAACAAACTTTAAACTCATAGATCTAAACTTTGCTCATCAAAATTACTCATTTATGTTATCAATATCCTAAGCCTTCATTTTAAATGAAAAATACACATTTTGAGGTTGAAAAACCACTTTTCTAACTATGGTTCCATTTTCATCCAAATATTCAAAATTGATTTTTGTTGAAAACAAAATAGATCTTGGTTTCCTACAACTTTCCTACCATCATCAAGCTATAGCAAGTTGTTCATGAACATAAACAAAGATCTAATGCATCTATGAACTCAAAACTTTATATCTAGTTTTCTAAACTAGTTTTACATGCATGAATCACTAAGATAGACATGTGGATGCTAGATCTATGCATAAATCATAAGGAATAACAAAAATAACAACTTCAATACAAGATCTATGGCATAAACAAAAATTAAAGCTATAAAAGTTAGATCTACAATATATATCAACTTTAAACAAGAAAATAATTAAAATACAAGATAATAAAAGTAGAGAAAAGGAGAGTTTCATTTTTGACATCATCATCCTAAGCTTTTAAGCTTATAGAAAGTCATTTGATGCATGAAACCTTCATTACACTTTACCTATATCACCTATGGAGCTTTGGGAAGAAGATTTGCTTAGAAATCTTTAAGAAAGAGGTGTGGAAGCTAATGGAAGGTGTGGGGGTAGCTTGTTTTTCATAGAAGAACAAGAGGAAAAGAAGAAGAAGGAGAGGAAAAATGAGAGAGAAAGACTAAAGAATGAAAGAGGGAAAGTAAGTAAATGAAGGAGAGAGAGAAAATGAGTGTTTTAATGAATTAAAGAAGAGAAAAAAATAAAACAAAAGTAGCCAATATAGAGTGCTGCACGTGAATCTTAAGGGAGAGAGAGAGAGTTTTGTTGAATTTTGACTTGAAATTAATTTATGTAATAAATGTGTATGTGTAGCTTCTTTAAGAAGGAGTAGAAAATAATTATTTTAGTCAAATTATGATTAAATAAAAGGACAATGGCAGCAAAGATGGTCAAAAATCTGCCATGAATTGTGGGATTATGTGTAGAAAGATTGAAGTGAAAAAGAAGTGATATGTGTAAGGTGTACTTGAAGGTATGGGTTGTAAAAGTACTTTATTAATAAAATAAATTAAAAAAAATAAAATTAGAAAATTTATTCCAAATATTTATAGCAGATTTTTCATAATTAAATTTAAATAATTATTTGAATTATTTTAGTATTTTAACAAATATGTTACCGGTATGATCAAAATACGCGATTATGGGCTATAAATAATATTTTATAACCCGAAAAATTCTAAAAAATTGTTTTATGAAAATATAAATATTTTGAAAATATTTTTCAATTATTAAATTAATTTATTTTATTTTAGTATCGGATCTTAAACAGAATCTGATCCCGTAAAGACCCGAAACGAACTAAATTTTAGAAAAACAAAATTTTCTATAACATGTAAAATATTTATCTAAAAATATAAGGCTTTATAAGAATAAATTTTTTTTAATGAGATAAAAATGAATAGTATAAAAGACTAATCAATTACCGGTAATAACGGAAATACGATAAAAAGGTTATAACGGTAACTTTTATAACCCGAAAAATTATATAACTGATATATTTGGAAATCTTATGAAATGACGTGTCTAACGGTATTATTGGTATATTTTTGATATCTCGAGCCCCGGGACACGCTTTTCGAAGTTTGTATCCGAACGGGTTCGAAATAGGTCAAAAATTTACCAATCAGATAATTATAAACGAACTTATATTACTATGAGTTATTCTATATATTTAAACTATATCTCGGCCTCTAGGGTTAGGGGCGCTAGATTGCCGGACTTAAGCTATTGTATTCCGCTTAGGGTTTCCAGGTGATTTTCCGGTTTAGACCTTTGCCAATTTGGAAACTGATATTTATGTTTATACAACGTATTTAATTTGAGAAAATTATTTTAAATTTTATTATTTTTTTTTGTAAGTATTTAATATCTTTTAACGTTTTCGGAATTTTTGAATTGGGTTTTATTTCCGAAAGTTAATCGTTATTTACTTTTTAATAATTCGTTTTTGGGATCTATATTACCCGATTTTATAAATCGGAGTTACGTATGGAATTTGTCGTACGTAGTGGTTTTTGGAATTGTAGTATGTTGAGTTCTTACTTCGTTTTTGAGAATTCTTATTTTTCCCAAGACTCTGGAATTTTTCGAATTCATTCGTGATTTAAGACCAGTTGAAATTCGGTTTTAATTTGGAGTGATTTTTTGGGTTTATTTTCAAAGTTCATCTTAAAATTATTTACTGAAATTTTTCAGGGTTTACAGGAGTTCCATGCACCACACCACCGCCACTTCTTCCTCTTCTTTTCTTCTATAAATACACCATAATGGACACAAGAAAACAAGAAGATTAATAAACAACCAAATACTCTCCACACCAGCCCATAAAACACACTCACAAACACAACAAAACTCAATAAAATTCGTCCTCCATTGATACACAAACACAAGCTCAGTTCAAGATAAACTAGGTAAATTAAATTTGTTTTTCAATCAGTTTTTGTGTATATAATGTTCCTAAATGTGTCTTGATGATCTTAAGATCATAATACAACTCAAAACAAGGTTTAAATCACGTCTAAACAACTCCAAGAAGGTAAAAGTTCATAAACTTTAATTTGTACCATTTAACATGAAAATCATGAATTAAGGATGAGTTTTGATGTTTTTAGTTGTTATATATGTAGAAATATCATGTATAAGTGATTAGGAATGATTTAGAATGAATTTGGATGTGTAAAATATACAAAACAAGCTTTGGATCCAATGTTGAAGATGATGAATAGTACCGCTGGTACTGTTTACGTGAATAGTAATCGAATTTTGCAGAAAAATAAAAGAAAATCATATATATAAATTTATTATTTTTGAAGTGAAAATTATTTTTAATAATTTTTTAGAATTATTTTTATTAATATATAGTTATTTAAGTATATGTGTATGTAAATACTTTAGCATTATAAATGATGTAGAAAAATATAATTTTATTAATTATGATTAGATAAAATAATTAATATTATTGTATTTATTAATTCTGGATTATTATAATTTTAAAATAATTATTAATATTAGTTTTATTAGTATAAGCTAATTAAGATATAGATTGTATGTATATGTATTAGTAATGCAAAAAGTGTTAAAAACTAATATTATTATTTAATATGAATTTTATAATAAAATTAGTAATTATAAAAATATATATAAATTAATTAATTAATAAGATTTAGTTATAAAATCTGTTATATTATTCGGAGTGTTGTTGTTATTATTATTATTATTATTATTATTCTATTGTTGTTAATGTTATTATCATTACCACTATTATCAATAATGATGTGATTATTATTACTACATTATTAGTGATATTATTATTATTAATCAGATTATTATTAATATTATTATTATCATTACCAATGTTAGTATTAGTAATATTGTTAATGATACTATCATTATGATAATTGTTATTATTAATACCAATTATTATTATTTTTATTAGCACTAATGAATATCATTATCATTATAAAATATATATATTATTATAAATAATATCATTAATGATACTACCACTATTATGATTATTACTAGTATTATTATTACTATATGTATTATTATTATTATTGTTATCCTTAAGATTACTACTGTTTTAATACAGTTATTATGAAAAATAATGTTGGTTTTACTAGCAAATTACCTTATAATTAGCATTATTAATATTACTAACATTATTATCATTATTGTTTATATTATTGTACTTTATAAATGAGAATAAAGCATAATAATTGTAAAATACTTATTTTATGCATAAGAATGGAAATTTAAATAAGATAAAATTTTGAATAATATAATACCTTTTACATATTAAGAAAATTATATGAAATATATGAAAAGAAACACGACGACACTAAATAATAGTAAATAAATACAAGTACTATAATAGGTCGGGTAAGGAACAATATAAAAACAACAATAATAATAATAACTATAAAAATATAAGCCTACTAAATATGAATTTTTCGAATGCTCGATAGAAATATAAAATATTTTAAGATCAAGGCAAGCAAAATGAAAATAAATATTAAATAATAATTTATTATCATAAGATCATTAAAGGACCAATATAGGTAATGGAAATTAAATTAAATATCAAGCTAGGACACTTAGATATATATAGAAGTTTAGTTACACTATTTATATTATGTTAATAAATATTTTGTTATAATAAGTGACAATGAATTGTAATTAATATAAATAAAACAAACATATCCTAAATGAATTATTTTACTAAGTAAAATCATATTGGATTGATTAAACTAATTAAAATAGATTTAGTAATTGAATTAGGCGATCCGTTTCAATTAACTCAACTTAGATTAATATACTAAGTAAAACCATAAAAAGAAAGGAGTACGTAATTTCTAAAATATGTCTAATTTAGAATTAGTGTAAATAATAGTATAAGTTATACCATAACTAATCTGGTGAATATGTTATTTTAAATATCTTATCTTCGGAATTAATAAAAGAATAGATTAGTTAAATAATAAATATTTGTTATTTCTTTTTCATAGGAAAAATAGATTAATTCTCGGATTTCCAATATCATATTTCGATAGTTTAGCAAGAACCACATGTGAGTAACTTTGACTTTATCATACTATTATGCTTGTAATATAACTGCATTTATAATACTAATATATTAAACCAATATGCATGTGGGATTTGGGTATACTGCATGATGTTTGGTGTATGCTTGATTGCCAAAATTATTCTATTATAAGTGATAAGTTTATTGTATGATAATTACTGTATGAAGCATATTGATATTGTCTGTGAATTGTATGATCACCTTAAACCTGACTAAAAGCTTTTGACACCATAAAAGAAAATGATCATGCATTACATAATTTTTATACGCAGCATTTGAGCAAGTGGTAGCCTACTACGTGTTAGTATTTTAGCCCTCTGATAATGCTTGATTGACCTAGGCTAAAAGTTATTAGATTAACGCAAGGTTACCTTTGAGCTATCAGTACTATAGGAACTAAATGGTAAACAAAGGACGCCGCTTATGGAATCGCTTTGAAATGACTAATACTTAGTGGAGTTTCTAAGGCAAAAAACAGGAAATGAGAGATTTAAGATATGGTTAATTCAAAGAGATAATTAAAGTGAGTATTGTTGTATTCCTGTATGCTTAGTCTCTCCTGGGTAGGTGGGCCATGGTACTGTGATTCTTCAACCCTGATGAGAGGACATAAATCTCCATCCTGCTTTAGATTCTAGATCATCCAAACTTGTGATGTGCATATGATTGATTGTTACATTGCATATGATTAGTAATTATACTTGTTTGTTATTGTTTGATGTATGGTTTGGTCAAGTTATCTCACTGAGCCCGTGGTTCGCTCACCCCCCAGCAATTTTTATGCAGGACTAATACTAGCTAAGATTGGGCTAGGAATGTGTGAAGAGAGCTTCACCAACAAACTCTATTAAAGATAGAAATATAGGATATGGTAAACTTAGAATGTAAATTAGATAATTTTTTTTTATAATAATTGAATTTGTAAGTTGTAATTTTGAAACCCATTTTCATTATTTGGTAGGGGATACCGATTCTCTTTGATCTTGGTAGAAAGTAGATAATCAGATTCCATAGTTGAAATCCAGTAATATAATATATCATTTATATGAAAAACATTGATAAATAAATAGAGTTTTGTACATTTTGACTTATAAGACGGCTCTCATATTCCGGGTACACATGTGATATGATAGCTTTAGATTAATCCTATTAGGCTCCCTTTTGAGGCATGACAGGTTAAGCAGCCACTTGTAAACCTTAAGAATTTTTATACTAGTAAAAAAATAAATAGAATCTATATATATAACTACAAACCTTAAAACGAACTTTCATATATAGTAATAGATACCAAAGGCAATATTTCATAGTAGGTATCAAAAACTCAAAATATAGAAATAATTAAGATAAGATTTCAAATGCATTAAAAAGTAAATAACCAATAAAGCTTATAGTTAGAAAATGATAATTTAATGATGAATTGTTATAATTATAAATACACAATAAGCACAAAAATAGATCCATAACTAACAATGTAGACTTTCAAATAAATGTTTAGATTACGTCATATTCTAGTTAGAGAATTCCAAAACTCATAGAGACTAAAATCAAAATTAGCCTAATTGTTACTATAAAGACCCAACCCACCAATCCTTAAGATTTAGCAAGTCAAGTCCCCAACCACATATAATATTTTCATATTATATGAAAGGTTGTCCTAAATCTAACAATTTATGTGAATTGTTTGTTTAATCCCACTATAACTTGATATAAAGACTTTTTACACATGGATTACTCACTTGAGTAATCTAATCGTATAGAACTTTTAAAGAAATAATTTATAATCTTGTGTCAAACATATGACACAACAAAACTTACATGAGTTTTACAAAACAAGAAAAATAGACTTTAAGTCTTTATATACAAACAAGGCTTAACTAACAAGCCTCTAATCAAAATACAAAATACAATATTTAAACCAACGACTTGATAAAAAATTTTCCTTCCTTGTCATCTTGCACTCAATCCTACTCGCCCCACTCATCCATAAACTTCTCCCAATCCGACCCATAGCCCATATCATCATAACAGTCGTCATCACCTGAAATATAGCATCAGTGAGCCAAAGGCCCAGTACACAGCAACAACACTCAAAAGCGTAGTGGCAATCATACCTAGACTAATGCAATGCAACATTAATGTTTTATTTAACTTTCATTAGAAATCAGTGATCAAATCATCATTGGAGTATTCAAACTCCGAACAAGCCATGGGGTTCTGGGGATCCTGAGTAACGCTCACGACGCTCAGGGGTTGATATAGATAGCCCGAATATCTATATCTCCTAGATAACGTTATACTGAAAAGAATAATCTCATATAGGTTATATAGCCGTTGCCAACTTCACTTAACTCAATCCATAATATAAATTAATTCACATGCTCCATAAACATTGAATTAAATTATACTATTTCTTTTCAAGAATAAGTAAATGTTGCTCAGTTACTACATTTCCTATCGATTATCCGCCGAGCCTAGTCATTGCATCATGACTATTGGCCTAAGCGCCTATACTAACATATCATTGCATCATGATAAGTTACCGCTCCTTGGACCGGATTCAACGGTGAAAACACAAACAATTCAAGCAATACTTAAGTCATTTAAACTATATCAGATTTAAGTATGCCTATCCTAACAAGCATACAAGCAAGTCATGCGTACTTGTACTAGCTCGAGAATCAATGGAAATAACCGAAGGGGATCACTCACTGTAAAAGAGTAATTACAAACTCACACTTTGTTCAAACACTAATTAACTAATTGAAAATATAAATAAATCAAAGAAATCCAAATAAATTAAACAAAGTCATAATAAAGCATTTAAGCATCCTATTATATCCTAGATCGCTTAATAAATATGTAATTGATCATATATCAAACTTCGGAAAATTTTAAAGAAAGTTTTAAAAATTCAAAAGCGCAGGGGATACGCCGGCAGCCAATGTCGGCAGCTTTGAGCCGGTGTTCAATACTATGAAAATTAACACTGCCAACGCTGGCAGTGCTTAAGAGTACGCCGACTGCCTTCATTCTACGCCGGCGGCTTTGAGCCGGCGTAGGATCCAAAACCTAAAATTTTTAAAACGTCCAAAGAGGTGCAAGCCGTCCGCTTACACAGATACGCTGGCAGCCTCTCCATATACACCGGCAGCTTTGATTCCCAGTAGCCGGCGTACAATGTAAAAAGATGAACGCCGGCTGACTTTTCCAGCGAAAGCCGGCGGCTTTTGGTCAGCCTTAAGAAATTTGATTCTGTGGGCTTTCAACACCGCTTCTAGGCGGCGGCGTAGAAACCCAAATGCTGGCGTACGTTCAAAATCTAACCTATACGAAATGGTTTTTATTTTCCCCTGTTTTATTACAACTTGTTCATTTTTCCAAAAATTCCCAAACTTAATCCAAACTTTCTAAAGCTTGTTATATGATCATTACATTATTCAAACAACATAAACTCCAACTCACAACATCAAACTCTCCACCACAAATCATCATTCACAAATCACACTTCAACCCCCAACTTATTACACCCAACACTTAGTCATCAACCATATGCATTTTTCAACACTTCCAATCCCTTATATTACATATACCACTAACTCCTATAGCAATATAACACTCCTCATACAACCAACAAGGTATATAAGTCATCAAACATAATTTAAACTTAAAGTCTATTGCTAAAAAAAAAACAATAAACTTGCACATTTTGAAGACATGAGACACATACTTACCAATAGAACTTTAGACCTTGATTTTGTGATCCTCTAGCATGCTTTTGATGGTGGAAAATGTAGAAAATGGGAGGCTTATCTATATAGATCAATGAGGGAGCTTTGGAGAAGAAGAAAATGGGGTTTTGAAACTTTTGAAGGCTTGTTTTGGAGGTCTGAAATTTGTGCACGAATTTTGCAATATTAAAGTTGATATTATCTTAAGGTTTGACTTTTGAGGCATAAGAGATTAAGGGAAATTAATGGCTTATCAATTGCTAATTAATGAACTTGTCTTTAGGTTAATTAATGAGGGGTTTAAGCTCCCTTTAAGTTAAAAGAATTAGGTTATGATGGGGCTTATGTGCATGGATCTATTTACTCATTTTAATGCATTCCAAAAATAATTATTACATGTTAATGCAATTTAAATTTTATGAACTAAACATTTAATAAATTCTAGAGTATTTGAATATTTAACACAATAATAAAACACATAATTCATCATGAACACAAATCATATTCAATACATATCAAAAGCATGTTTAAATTCTATAACATACATATAAAATATGATAGGGAAATTTCATGGTTATTTCAGTTACTCCTCAAAGGGTACCCTAAACGTAATAATCCGCAATATTCAATATTAAAGCTTAAGTACGACAACCTTAGTAATTCCCAAAAGCTTATATATTAAATATAAGGCGTGATCTTACAATTTTAGTGGACCATACTTTAAAATATGAAGTTTAAGAGATACAGTAACAATTAAGAAATGGAAATCATAATATTAATTCATAAATATAAAGTTTTACAAGGATCTTGGGGGCTTTCCTCTGCCAAAAGTACAGTAACAAAGCTATATCGCATACAAGAAGTTTTCCCTAGAAGTCTACATCTACATTAGTGTTGGACTTCATCCAAAACCTTCTTAACCAAAAAGGGAGGTACTTGGGTACATAGCCCACGTGGCTTCGGCCAAAGATAGGTATACTGTAGCAAATAGCTATAAGGGTATAAGCTACTAGCTTAGTGAGAATTATTTCCACAGATAAGTATACTTGAATAGCAATAATCAAACATGTTATTTGATCAACCAAGTGAAATGCAACAACCACATAAGCATATAGGACATATGATTTTCCAGTAATCATATGTTGAATAGATCTACGCCCTCCATTCGGGGTTAAGGGCAGAAATTTATATGCTTCTAATCAAACATTCCGAAGCTTTAGTTAATGTACTTCGAACCAAATGTCCCGAAGCTTTAATTAAGATCCAACGATCGTACCACTACCCCTTTCCCCCACAAGGGTAGTGATCCCATGCAATGTGACTCACAAGTGATATGCATGATTTTCGCTTAATTAAGGCTCATAGCATGATTATTAACAATTTAAGTTGACCATAGAATTTTAGACAAATCAAGTTCTAAACTAAATCAAGCATTGATTTTAATCGATTCTTGTCTTGATATTCTTATCATTCATTCAAACGATATTACATGCATACCATTCAATCTTTTCCTTAAATCTAATACTTCTAGACTACAAACACAACCAAGTAAGATAAGTTATGAAAATAAAGCTCACTTGCCCATGGGTTCACCAGTCTTCAGTCAAAGTAGTCTTCTGGATATGGGAGATCCTCCTCAAAATCACCTAAACAAGAAAATACCCACAATGAGTATTTCTTGATAGTTCTATGGAAATTTGACAAAACTATGTCATTAAGTTTGTCAAAATTCATATAGAAGACAATTCCAATTTAAAATGGCAATCACTTGCTCATTTTAACTCGGAATTGCATATTATATACCGTTTTCTACCTATTCTAAAAAATCTATCCAATTCTAAGGTTATTTCTATCAAACAAGGTCTTTTAGGTCGAAAAACATGGGTGACCAGATTCACCACGAAAATCCCATCCTAAAAACAATCATTTCAAACATTCAAAAATCCTTTGATAATTACTTAGTTATCAATATAGATTGAAAAACCCTTTTTATACATATACAAACTCATATCTTATGCATGATTCAAGTTTTATTGTCCACATTAAGACTTTACGAAAAACAATATCTTTTGAAAGTGTAAAAAATCAAAAGTTAAAAATTTTCCTTTTGTAAATCCTTAAGATAAAACCATAACTTTTTAGTTTATTTAAAATGAGTATCTTTATATTCTATTTAGTAGTTTCTTGGGTGGTTTTCTTAAAAATAAACTTTTAAATTTTTCTTTAGAAAAATCTCTCATTAGTGTTGTTTGCACTATAATTTCTCAAGTATTATTTTGATAATTATTTTGATCTTCTAACTTGACTCAAAGCTTGTTTATTTCTTCATTAGGGAGTTTCTTTTAAATTTAGTTTTTAAGAAATTTTTGTATAACAAAAAATTATCAACATTTAAAATAAATTTAGCAAAAACAAGCCTTATGGTTTTTGAAAAGACTTTTTCAAAATAGAATAGTTTTGCTAAATCATGGTAAGTTCTCTTTGGTTTTTGGAAAAGTAAAGTTTGTTGAAACAAAATCCTAAGCTTCATTTGGAAATTCTTATAACATGAATTTATTTTGGAAGAGTTTAGTTTCTATCTTTGTGTTTTAGACAATAATCATGAATATAAGCGTGAGCATGATGATATTTACGAGAGAAACATAAATTAAACAAAATAATAAGCAACATAATATAAGTTCAAGTATTGGGAGTCATAGCTTCATCAAGGCTCCCAGGACAAATAATAAATTCTGTCCCGATATTAAAGAAAAGAAAAGAAAGAAAAAGTTGTTTTGACTTGATGAGGACAAGCCTAAGATTAGAAAACTAGTCTTAAAACACGAAAGTAAATAAATTGCAATAACAAGTGAGCTTATATCCTTCAAAAGATATATATGGTCACATATATTTAATTAGATATAAATATGGAAGCATAATAACAACAATAATATAAACAAAATATCAACATAAACGAATATGGATTCATGAACAAGAACAAAACATGAATATAGAGTTGCTTCCATAACATATAGTTTAGGAAACACACTTTATGGTCATGTTAAGTTACATGACATTACAGTAAAAATATGAAAATAATTTTACCTAAAGATAAGATAAACAGTATATGTAAATGAGTTTTGTATATGAAGAAGAAGAGAGCTTGGGAGTGTTTTGGGAGAGTAATGGGAAGAGTATTTAGAAGGAGAATTTGAAAGAACTTTTTATAGTAAATTTGTGGATAGTGAATGTGAGAATAAAGTGAATGAAGTGAAAGAGGAGGGGGTTATTTATAGGAAAATGAGGAGAGGATTTTGAGTGATTTAATTAAATTAAAATTGAGATAAAATAGAGAAAGGGAGGGAGGTAGGGGGCATCGGCCATGAGCAGAAGAGAGAGAGAGATTTTATTTTTTGTAATTTTGTATATCAAAAGTAATAATGTGTAAGATAGATGTAATAAAAGTGTATTGAAAATGAAAAAAGTAGTGGTGTAGGTATGATAGTGTATAAGAGTGAATAGTAAAAAAGTAGAGATAGTGTGAACAATGTTGAATAGTGTAGAGTTGTACAATGAATAGTATACAAGACATAAATATACCGATAGTAAGAAAAATACGTGTAAAAGTGTGATATATGATATTTTTAGTTACTAAAGAATTATAAAACTGATATTTTTGAAAATCTTATATTCTTACGAGTCTAATGGTGTCAATGGAATATTTTTAATATTCTGGACTTCGAGACACGTTTTTCAAAACCAATATCCATTCGGGTTCGAGATGGATCAAATTTTAACCAATTTGATATTTTTAAACCTTATATAATTACGAACTATTGTACACACTTAGCTTACATCTACTCTATACACAAGTTAGGAGCGTGGGATTGCCGGACTTAAACTGCTAGGTTCTACAAGAGTTTTGTTGACCGTAGGGTTTTCGGTTTGGTTTTGGTTAAGAGATAACATAAAACTTGGGGGTCTATAACCTACCCACCTCAAAGAAAGTTTTGTCCTCAAAACTTAGAAATACATACCTGAAGTTTCAAACAAACTTAGATACTTTCGCCTTATCTCCTCTTCGGCTTCCCAAGTTGCCTCCTCATGAGAATGGTTTCTCTAAAGGACTTTAACATACTTTATCTCCTTTTTCCTCAACTTCTGAATCTTTCGGTCTAAGATTTGTACTAGGTGTTCTTCGTACGTGAGGTTCTCCTTAAGTAGTACTGGTTCTAGATCCATAACTCTTTCTAGGTCAGACAAATGTTTGCGTAGAATCGAGACATGGAATACATTATGTACTCCAAATAGGTTTAGTGGCAAAACTAAGCAATAAGCTAGATCTCCAACTCGTTCCAGTATTTCAAAAGGTTTGATATACCATGAGCTCAACTTTCCTTATGAGCGAACTCAATGTATACTCTTGATAAGGTTTATCTTTAGATATACATGGTCTCCTACTTGAAACTCGAGAACTCTCTCCTCAAATCCGCCCAACTCTTTTGCTGGTCCTAGGCTTCCTTCATCATCTGTTGAATGATCCGAACCTTATTTGTTGCATCTTGAACAAGATCTGGTCCTATAACTAACTTCTGCACTTCATCCCAAAACAAAGGGGATCTACACTTTCGTCCATACAATGCTTCATAGGGCGGCATCTTAATCGTTTAATGATAGCTGTTGTTGTAAGCAAACTCTACCAAAGGTAGATGTGCTTCTTAACTTCCTTTAAATTCCATTACGCATGCTTGGAGCATATCATCCAAGTTTTGGATAGTTCTCTCTGATTGTCCATCAGTCTGTGGGTAGTAAACAATATTGAAATGCAGCTTAGTCCCCATACTTTTTTATAGACTTATCCAAAACTTCAACACAAACCTGGGGTCTCGATCAGATACAATTCCTGCTGGTAACCCGTGCAACCAAACTATCTCCCTTATATAGAGTCTTGATAACTTATCCATAGAGAATGACATATTAATTGGGATGAAGTATGCTGACTTAGTGAGTCGATCCACTATGACCCATATAGCATTATACCTAGACAGTATTCTCGGCAATCCACACACAAAGTCCATCGAAATCTGGTCCCACTTCCACTTTGGGATAGGCAGATGTTTCAATAGCCCTTTTGGTCTTTGGTGTTCTACTTTCACTTGCTGGCATGTTGGGCACTTTATCACGAAATTAGCCACATCTCTCTTCATTCCGTTCCAATAATAGTGGCTTTTAAGATCCTGATACATCTTTGTTCCACCAGGATGCAGGGTATATCCTGAATTGTGCACTTCGCTCATGATTTCCTTTCTCAACTCCTCATCATTGGGTACATATAATCTCCCTTTCATTTTTACTACATCTTCCTCATCTATCTCAAAATCAGCATATTTTCCTTTTTATACTTCTTGCTTCACTTGCTGAATTGCCTCATCATACCTCTGTGCCTCTTTGATTCTATCAATTAAGGTTGGTTCCAGGACTAAGTTGGAAACTTCCGCTTCCACACTTTGTCCTACAAATTCGATTCTTAATCTTTCAAATTCTTTAACCAATTTCTTTTGATCAGTGAGCAGGGTAGCGACTTCTCCATGATTCTTATGGCTTAAAGCATCAGCGAGCATTTACTTTCCCTAGACAATAGTTGATTCCAAGATCATAGTCCTTGATCAACTCTAACCACCTTCTTTATCTCATGTTTAACTCCTTTTGAGTAAACAGATACTTGAGGCTCTTATGGTGCGTATAAATCTCACACCTTTGTCCATAAAGGTAATGTCTCCAAAGCTTTAAGGCAAACACGACAGTGACCAACTCTAGGTCATGTGTTGGATAATTTTTCCCGTGTGGTCTCAATTGCCGTGAGGCATACGAGATTACCTTCCTTTCTTGCATCAGGGCACAGCCTAGCCCATTCCTTGATGTGTCATTATGAGCTGTGTATGGCTTTTCTGGATCTGGCAAGGTTAAGATTAGGGTAGACACCAAACACTACCTCAACTCTTAAAAACTTTACTCTTGTTTCTCATTCCAGACAAACTTCTCCTTCTTTTGGGTCAACTAAATCAGTGGCTTAGCAATCTTGGAGAAATCTTATCCAAACTTTCTGTAATAATCGGCTAATCCAAGAAAGCTTTTAACTTCAATTACCGTCTTAGGTTGCTTCCATTCCATCATAGCTTTAATCTTCTCAGGATCCACTGATATTCTACTTCCTGACACTACATGTCCTAAGAATGATATCTGATCCAACTAGAAATCACATTTGGATAACTTGACGTATAACTTGTGTTCTCTCAAAGTTTGTAGTGTCATCCTTAGGTGCTCTTCATGCTGTTCCCTTGTCTTGGAATAGACCAAAATATCATCGATAAAGATTATAACACACTTATCCAAAAGCGACCTATATACTCGGTTCATTAAGTCCATGAATGCAGTGGGAGCATTAATTAATCCAAATGGCATCACTAAGAACTCATAACATCCATACCGAGTCCTAAAAGTTGTCTTTGCTGCATCTTCCGACTTAATCCTCAATTGATGATAGCCTAATCTTAGATCGATACGAGAAAACACACTTGCTCCTTGCAGCTGGTCAAAGAGGTCATCGATCCTTAGGAGTGGGTACTTATTCTTAATAGTAACCTTGTTCAACTCCCAATAGTCGATACATAATCTCATTGACCCATTCTTTTTCTTGACAAATAAGAATGGTGCACCCCATGGTGACACACTAGGTCTCATAAATCCTTGATCCAAAAACTCTTGTAGCTGTTTCTTCAATTCCTTTAGTTCCACTGGGGCCATCTGATAAGGAGCTTTTGAGATTTGTTCAGTATTAGCCGCTAACTCGATTTCGAAGTCGATTTCTCTCTTTGGAGGCAATCCCGATAACTCATCTAGGAAGACATTCGGAAACTTGTTGACAATAGGGATATTCTCCAAAATAAGCTTTTCTTTCTTCTCTTCCGTATCATCAATGTAGTTGTTTATCCTTTCTTGATCCTCCTCCATTATCTCCAACGAGTATAACTCTTCTTCTCTCGAGACGTGGATTTCCCAACAAACATCACTTTCCTTCCTACTTGATCCATAAATTCCACTCTTATTACGACAATCTATCGTGGCTTTAATAAGGGACAACCAATTCATACCAAAAACTACTTCGTATTTGTTCATCTCCATTATTATAAAGTCACAGGTAGATAGATGTCCTTGTACTCTTACTGTATAATCCTTTAACACATCTTTAGTTATAACAACACTTCCTATGGGGGTTTTGATCTTAAAATTGGAAGTTGTTATGGTTATTGATAGTCCAGTTTTCCTAGCCAGATTAGGTGTAACAAAAGAATTCTTAGCTCTAGAGTCGAAAAGAGCATATGCATTTTGACATCTTATTAGTACGTTTCCTGCGTTTTAATACGGAGGTCACTCCTTTATCCAACTTTTCACTTATCTTAAGAGTTTAAAACTTTTATACTGCAAGAAACGAAAGGACAAACGACTAAAAAGGTTCAAGGCTTACTTGTCACCAAGTTGCAGTTATATCCATCTCCGTACTCCAAAGCAGCAAGTTCTCCTTTGTTCTCTTCTTCACACATCCATTGGCCTTCCAGGTTATAAATTCGAAAGTTTGGTGCTAAAAATCCAGATTTGTGTCCATTTCCATTCCCATTATCTTTCCTCATAGGTACAGCTCCTCCTGAAGATCTTGCCACAGCGTTTTTCCTTGTAGACACTCATTGGCAAAGTGGCCTACCTCCTTACAGACATAACAAACGCTGATTGTCTTTTTGGGACACTCTGGCATCTTGTGGTTTCCATCTCCACAAAAGAAACATTTTCTGATGAATTAAGGACACTTCCTGGGCTAGTGCACCCCGTTGCATGTCCAATAGGTAGTAGCCTTAGATGCAAACTTCCCATTGTTGGTATTGTTTCTATAGCTGCTAAAGGATTTGAACTTCTTTTATGGGTATGATGAACTTGCTCCTCCTTGAAACTTCCTCCCAAAAACTGATGTTGTTTTTTCTATAGTCCTTACTTTCCTCTTCTTAGCCCCTTCAACTATTCAGGCTCTTTCCACTAACTCTCGGAAAGTCTTTATATCAAACTCCTATAGTTTCATCCTCAAGTCTTTGTCCAAACCACTTAAGAAAACCCGCCTCTTTAACTCCTCACTATATTTGTATGAGTCTAGTGCATATTGCAGTAACCAACTAAACTCAGTCTCATACTGCTCGACAATCCTCCCTTTCTGAGCAATTTGTAAAAATTCTGCAATGTATTGCACTCGGAGACTCCCTGAGAAGTAGTTCTCCAAAAACTTGTATCTGAACATCTCCTAGGTCACTGGTGGTAATAGCTCTCTCCTCTTAGATTCCTACCATACTCGGGCATTCAATCGGAGCATATATGTTCCATAGTTGACTTGTAGGTGATAGGGAACTTCGTAAACATCAAAAGACAGTTCAACTTGAGCAAGGCAGTCCTCGGCCTCATCAGGCTTGCCAAAATCTCCTTCGAAGTATCGGTTACTTTTGATGAACTCCGGTAGGGAGCTCTTGTATGATCTTGGTGGTGGAGGTGGAGGTAAAGGTGTGACATGGGAGTGTGCACTTCCATGTATCGGCATCTCTACCGAAGCTTGCAGCTAGGTAGAGTTCGTGCTGGCGCATATGCTGGAATGTTTTGCCTAAGTGCTTCAAGCACTTAAGCTAAATGCCCTAAGGTAGCTTGTAAATCCATGGAGGATTAACAGCAATAGGGTTTGGAGTTGACGCAATAGGTTGCTCAACTTCTAGATTAAGTTGATTTGAGGCACTTTCTTCTTGTCTTCTACCACGTCTACTTTGGCTGTTTTAGATTTTGTTAAGTCAGGTAGTTCTTTAATATCTTTACAATTTCTTTTTTAATGGAAATTTCGAAAATTGTAGAAATTGTATAAACAACATAATTAAGTAATGAATTCAAAATAAAAAAAATGATAAAAACATAACATCATTAGATAAGAAATTCAGATAATGGGTACAAGACCCTTACATCAGAAATTGAAATAACAACACAACAAACATAACAACGATGATGTTGACACAATAACGTCGATAACAACACAAAAACAGAAAAACCTTTCCCGCAAAGCATAAAAACTACTTGACCTAACGTCCTAGGTTTACGGTTACAAAACTTCCTTTTGGACATATAGGGTATGCTCGGGTCCTTCTCAACCTTCCTTCATACTTCCTTTCCTCATTCTTACGGTGTGGGTGCATCTCTAGGGTTCCTACTAGACGATCCTTGATTTCTCTTTCCTATAAACTATTGAAAGTACTTCTTCCTTTTCCTTGCTGCTTCTCTCGATCTCTTGTGTATATAAGCCACTTCAGGTATAGTCAATTCTGCCACTATATCATCAAGAGTCACATTACTTTGTTCATGAATAGTTTTCCAAGCAACATTCCCTATGACTTCTTCATTAGCATTCTCATTTACAGTTGGTGGTATACCATCAGTATCCATAGTTGGGTTTGCTTCCTGTTCTCTCTGAGCTCATCGCTCCTCTAAGTAGCGGGCAATTCTAACACGATCATCAGCTTCATTATTCCAAAGTTCATTTTCTTTAGGAGTGGCATGGTCTCTAGTCTCTTGCTTCGATTCTTCTTCTGGGTTTTCCTCTAAATCTTCTTCAGATTCTTCCTCATCTTCCTCAACCTCATCGTTCGCTTCTCCCATCACTTCCTCATCTACCTCATTCCTAATCCTTCTTAGATGTAACACTTCATCTACCTCCAGCTAGATACCTGTTAAAGTTGGTGGTTGAGTGGATGTGTTAGCTGGTGGCCAAAGAACGTCCAGATAAACTCCATTCTAGTAGAAAGTATCATCGACTTCTGCCCTGATCCACTCCGTAGGATCTGAAAATTCATCATATGCATACACAAATAGTGGTCCAATCAGATTCTAGGTCCAAAAGTCTGAAAAAAGTTGGTTTTTCTTCATTTTTTAGAATGAATGTCACTTCTTACAGCATTGGACGGTCCTCGGCTATTGCAGCAATTCGTTTTACAACATAAATCATCTCTAGTTCAGACCACCTCTTTCCTAAGGGATAATTGTGGATAGTCTCAACTATTTCTCCCCACTTGGTGTTTAACAATCGCTTCTTCCATATCAAGAACACCTCTCTAATTGTCTTAGGCTTTCCTGCCAGGCAAATTCTTCACACAAAACTCTCAGTCTTAATCGGTAATTTTTTACGTTCTCAAAAAGATCTTTGCGGAATCGAATGGCTTCCAAACGGGCCTCAATTAAGGTTATCTAATCATGAAAGAAACAAGTGAGAAATTTATTCCACCTATCCTATCCTATCTAGGTCTTCCCAAATTTTCCATTCTAATTGTTCTTTCTTAAGTTCATTTCTATAGCTCATGATTTCTAAATTCTTAACCATGCTTTGATACCAACTTAAACTATCACACTCCAAAGGGTATCCTAAACGTAACAGTCTGCCACAATTAATATTAAAGCCTAAGTATGACAACCTTAGTCATTCTCAAAAGCTTATATATTACATGTAAGGCATATACTTACAATTTTTAGTAGACCATACTTTGAAATATGAAGCTTAATAGATATGGTAACAATTAACAATTGGAAGTCATAATATTAATTCATATATATAAAGTCTTATAAGGATCTTGGGGGCATTCCTTCCCCAAAAGTACAATAACAAATCTATATCGCACACAAGAAGTTTTCCGTAGCAGTCTACATCTACACTAGTATTGGACTTCATCCAAAAACTTTTTAACCAAAAAGGGGGGTACCTGGGTACATGGCCCACGTGGCTTCAACCAAAGGTAAGTATACTGTAGCAAATAGCTATAAGAGTATAAGCTACTAGCTTAGTGATAATTATTTCCATAGATAAGTATACTTGAATAACAATAATCAAACAAGTTATTTAATCAACCAAGTGAAATGCAACAACCACATGAGCATACAAGACATATGATTTTCCGGTAATTATATATTGAATGGATTTACACCTTCCATTTGGGGTTAGGGGCGGAAATTTATATGCTTCTAACCAAACGTCCCGAAGCTTTAGTTAATGTGCTTCTAACCAAAGGTCCTGAAGCTTTAATTAATGTGTTTCTAACCAAACGTCCCGAAGCTTTAATTAAGATCTATTGATTGTACCACTACCCCTTTCCCCCACAAGGGTAGCGATCCCATGCAATGTGACTCACAAGTGATATGCATGATTTTAGTTTAATTAAGGCTCATAGCATGATTATTAATAATTTAAGGTGACCATAGAATTTCAGACAAATCAAGTTCTAAACTAAATCAAGCATTGATTATAATCGATTCTCGTCTCAATATTCTTATCATTCATTCAATCTTTTCCTTAAATCTAGTGCTTTTAGACTACAAGCACAATCACGTAAGATAAGTTATGAAAATAAAACTCACTTGGCTATGAGTTCACCGGTCTTTAGTCAAAGTAGTTTTCTGGATATGGGAGATTCTCCTCACAATTCCCTAAACAAGAAAATACCTACAATGAGTATTTCTTGATAGTTCTATTGAAATTTGACAAAACTATGTCATTAAGTTTGTCAAAATTCATATGGAAAACAATTCCAACTTAAAATGACCATAACTTGCTCATTTTAACTCTGAATTGCGCATATTATGTACCGTTTTCTACCTATTCGAAAAGATCTATCCAATTCTAAGGTTATTTATATCAAACAAGGTCTTTTAGGTCAAAAAACATGGGTGACTAGATTCAACACGAAAATCCCAACCCGAAAACAATTATCCTAAACATTGAAAAATCCTTTGATAATTATTTAGTTATCAACATAGATTGAAAAACCCTTTTTATACATATACAAACTCATATCTCATGCATGATTTAAGTTTTGTTGTCCACACTATGACTTTACGAAAAACAGTGTCTTTTGAAAGTGTGAAAAATCAAAAGTTAAAAATTTTCCTTCTGTAAATCCTTGAGATAAAACCATAACTTTTTAGTTTATTTAAAATGAGTATCTTTATGTTCTATTTAGTATTTTCTTGGGTGGTTTTCTTAAAATAAAACTTTTAAATTTTTCTTTAAAAAAATCTTTCATTAGCATTGTTTGCACTATAATTTCTCAAGTATTGTTTTGATAATTATTTTTATCTTCTAACTTGACTCAAAGCTTGTTGATTTCTTTGCTAGGGAGTTTCTTTTAAATTTATTTTTTAAGAAAAATTTATATAATAAAGAATTATCAACATATAAAATAAATTTAGCAAAAACAAGCCTTCTTATGGTTTTTGAAAAGACTTTTTCAAAATAGAATAGTTTTGCTAAATCATGATAAATTCTCTTTGATTTTTGGAAAAGTGCAGTTTGTTGAAACAAAATCCTAAGCTTCATTTGGAAATTCTTATAACATGAATTTATTTTGGAAAAGTTTAGTTTCTATCTTTGAGTTTTAGACAATAATCATGAATATAAGCATGAGTATGATGATATTTACAAGAAAAACAGAAATTAAACAAAATAATAAGCAATATAATATAAGTTCAAGTATTGGGAGTCTTAGCTTCATCAAGGCTCCCGACATAAAAGAAAAGAAAAGAAAAGAAAAGAAAGAAAAAGTTGTTTTGACTTGATGAGTACAAGTTTAAGACTAAAAAGACTTGTCTTAAAACACGAAAGTAAATAAATTGCAATAACAAGTGAACTTATATGCTCTAAAAGATATATAGATACACGGATATATTTAGTTAGATATAAATATGGGAGCTTAATAACAACAATAATATGGACAAAATATCAACATAAAAGAATATAGATTCATGAATAAGAACAAAATATGAACATAGAGTTGCTTCCATAACATATAGTTTACGAAACACACTTTATGGTTATGTTAAGTTACATGACATGGTAGTAAAAATATGAAAAGAATTTTACCTAAAGATAAGATAAGAGTAGTATATATAAATATGTTTTGTATATGAAGAAGAAGAGAGCTTGGGAGTGTTTTGGGAGATAATGGGAAGAGTATTTGGGATGAGAATTTGAGAGAATTTTTTGTAGTAAATTTGTGGGTAGTGAATGTGTGAATGAAGTGAAAGAGGAGGGGTGTATTTATAGGAAAATGAGAAGAGAATTTTGAGTGATTTAATTAAATTAAAATTAAGATAAAATAAAGAAAGAGAGGGGGGTGGGGGTGCCGGTGATGAGGAGAAGAGAGAGGGAGAGATTTTATTTTATTTTTTAATTTTGTGTATTAAAAATAATAATGTGTAAGATAGATGTAATAAAAGTGTATTAGAAATTAAAAAAAGTAGTGGTGTAGGCATGGTAGTGTGTAAGAGTGAATAGTAGAAAAGTAGAGATAGTGTGAATAGTGTAGAGTTGTACAATAATTAGTGTATAAGACTTAAACATACCGGTAGTAAGAAAGATACGCGTAAAAGTATAATATATGATATTTTTAGTTACCAAAAAATTATAAAACTAATATTTTTAAAAACCTTATATTTTTACGAGTCTAATGGTGTCAACGGAATATTTTTAATATTCCGAACCTCAGGACACGTTTTTCAAAACCAGTATTCGTTCGAGTTCGAGACAGATCAAATTTTAATCAATCTGATATTTTTAAACATTCTTATATAATTTCGACCTATTCTACACACTTGGCTTACATCTACTCTACACAAGTTAGGAGCACGAGATTGCCGAACTTAAACTGCTAGGTTCTATAAAGGTTTTGTTGACTTTAGGGTTTCCGGTTGACTTCTGGTTTCGGTTTAGAGATAACATAAAACTTGAGGATTTACACTAATAAGCTTGGAAAACTTTAATTGCATGAGATAAAACATTAAAAATAATTAATCACGTAAACTTAAGACTCAAAATTGTACTCAATGATAATCTAGAAAATTTGTAGAAGTTTTAAATAAATTTATAGAGACAGAACTCCTAAATAACTGATATAAATATACTTATTTAGCTTAATAAACTATCATAAAACTAAGATAATTAATTAATTTAATAAAATTATAAGTTTTAATTGCACAATTCGGTGCAAATGATGTGAGATATGTGGCCGGAATTATCTCAAAATTCTCTTGTTGAAATCTTCAAGACAAGAGTCAAATTGCATCAATGAAAGTCAAGAAAAGAGTTGCCACAACCAATCAAAATTGCCCAACCTAACACTCCATTTAATGCAAAGGAATTCATGCACAACAAGTGAGAATTCGGTGGAGAAATTGCCTCTTCTTGGTTGGAAATCTTCTTGCAACTTGTTGCCACTTTTACCTATATATATATATACCTCTTAATTAACTACAAAACAAAGTTTTTAAAGCACAACACCAAACACACCAAAGCAGTAACACCAAACACACAAAACACATAGAAACACAACCATCAAACAAGCTTCAACAAGATATACATACAAGGTTAAGAAGTGTACAAGTTAAGATAAGTAAAATTTGTTTTAAGTTAGTATATATAATAAACACTAGCTTAAACAATGTTCTTATCAACTTAGGTTTGTATCAAGCTGGGAAAGGGTTAAACATCACCATAACAGCTCTAAATAAGGTAATATCTTACTCTAAAACTTTATTTATACATTATGATATTAATAGAAGCTAGAAAATCATATATTATGAGGATTATGAGATGTCATATGAGTTGATATATCACAAATAATAGTTAAGAATCATGGAAAAACACTCAAAAATAGTTAAAACACCAGTATAATACATATATAGTGTAAAGAAAATGGAATATGAATTGGAGAAAAACGAAGAAGATGATGAACAGTGCCTACAGCGACCCTATGTTGGCAGTGTACATGGCTAAGGCCGGCAGTGTACGTGGGATAGGTTGGTGGCCTTCGAGTCGGCTTACACTCGAATGAAGCTATGTAAAATTTTCTTACGTGCAAACTCCGGTAGACTAGGGATCAATGCTAGTGGCATTGATGCCGGCGTACGTGCAAAATTTTTCCCTGAATGAAATTTGTTTCGTTTGTAACAATATAATATATATATATATATATATATTTAAAAAAAGAGAGAAAACATAAGATAGAATTTAATAAATAAATATAAAATAATTTAAGATTAGTATGTTTAAATATTTGTTAAGTGTTAAACTTTGGTAACTATTACAAATAAGAAACACTTTTGTTATATTAGATGAAAAGATTGTATTATAATAATTGTACAATAATTATTTTATTTAGGTAAGAATATAAGAATGGAAAATGTAAATAAATTATAATTAAGAATAATGTGATCTCTATAAATAATAGATAATAACATAAAATGAGATCAAGAGAAACATGATGAAAATAAATATTTGTTGCCATAAGGTAGTTAAACAAAAGAATGGTATAAAAATGATAATGATATTAATAATAAATTACTGAATCATTGAATACAAACTCTATAATTATCCGATAAAAATAAAATATTTTAAAACTATTATATTATTGGTAAATAATAACTTAGAAAAGATAATATAGATCTAGAAAATATAAAAACTGGTTTTAGGACACTTAGATTACCAATAAGATTTATTTATATAGATATAAATATATATCTAAGTAGAAATTATTTATTCGTCCAATAGGTGATACTGATTAGTCCGTAGATTTTCCTGATGACTATTACGACTTATCATCATGAGCAGGTGAGTAACTCAAATCTATTACATTTTTTGTGTTTGTAACTAGTGGCATATGTGATACAAATATAATAATATGGTTAATGTGAAATCTGTTGAGTATATGATATATGTTGTTTGTTTGTATTGGCAAACTAAGATAATAAAAGTGAAAATACAAATTGTCTGATGACTTGAGAAAGGCATGGTATATGTTTATGTGTAATGTATGATTACCTTAGGTTTCATTAAAAAATATTTGCTATTTAATTAAAACAAACATGCATTATTGCATATTTCAAAAGTGTGACAACCTGCTAAGTATTAGTATTTTGGTTCTCTGTTAACACTTGGTTTTTCTATACAAAAGATTTATAGTTTTACTTAAAATTATCTTTGTTCCATCGGTTCTATAGAAACTAAGTGGCAACAAAGGAGGTTGCTTGTGATATCGCTTTGAAATTACTAATACTTAGAGAGTTTCTATGGACTGATACAGGAAATGGTCTGTTCAAATACCCTTAAATTATAGTGATAATCTAGAATGAGAAATCGTTAATTTTACTATATACTTAGTTTCTTTTGGGCAGGTAGGTCATTAAGTAATTGTTCTTCAACCTTGATAAGAATGCATAAATCTCTTACCTGTTTGCATTCTAGATCTTCCAGACTTGTATTTGAACATTAGTTTGATTGTTATGCCACATATGATTGTTAATAAAATTGCTTGATGTGTAATATATCTGGTGATTTATTGAGCCCATGGTTTTGCTCACACTCTTAGAAACCTTTCAGGCTTGTTCTATGACTTTGGCTCATTTCTTCTAAGAGTATGACTCTAGTAAGATTTAGAAGCTGGAAGAATTAGGATAAGTGGTTTATTTTTATTTCCTAGTTATAAATTAGTTAGTATTTGAAATATCAGTTTATGTATTTAGAGACTTATGGGATTAGAATATGGTCTGTGATATTATGTTATTCAAGACTTGTGATGTTGGTTATTTTACTAATTTATGGCTTACGTGTGTTTGTCGTTTCTTATCGATGTAACAAAAAGATCCTGTTTGTTTGAAAATATATCATCTCTATAGGTATACTAGTAATAGTATATATGTGTGGATTATATGCTACTATTAGGGTAACCTCGAGGCGTGACACCACTTCTTTAGCTCATTGATGTTGAAAAGGAGTTCACATTCATTCCGCCCTTTATAAAGCCTTTTGAAGGTTATCAAGACCATGACAGGCTTTATCATACAAGTTCCTGATAAATGTGTAAAAATACACATTTATCCTACACATATATCACATTTTCGTGTTAATATTTGCATGTTTAGAGTGGAATTCTGACATTATCTAATGAATTGCATGAATTGGATCAATTAGGGATGGGCACGGATTGGTGTGGTTCAGTTCAGTTTGATTTGGTTTTTTCTAAAACCAAATCAAATCATAATTTATGGTTTGGTTTTTTTCCTTCCCAAACTAAACCATTAAGTAACGATTTAGTTTGGATTAGAAATTTTCTAAACCATTAAATAACGGTTTGGATTACTGATTAAATCAAAATTCTAATTACAAATTTTCTTTGTTTTAGTTTTTTTATATTTGTTTAGATACTCAAATATTTATATCACTTTACAATGTTTATATTATAAACCATGAAAAAATATTTTATGAATTCAACATACTTTTAATGCATAGTTCTCTATAAAATCAATTATCCACTAATAAAATATACTCACCAATAAATACATAGTAAGTCATAATTTATAATTTTTGATAGAATCATCAAGTTAATCATCTACCAATAAATTTAGCCAAAATAAAAATAATCTATCAACAAAATTCATCAACGAATAAAATGATTCATCGACAAAATACAGTAAACAATTAATACATAATAAGAGTTTATCACTAAATAAATAAATTTCATACTTTATAAAGTTAAAAACTATTAATAAAAATAATAGTTCATTATCAACAAAAAAAATATATATCATGAGTCTTAAAAAAATTTAAAAATGAACAAATGGATTTTAATCAATTTTCACCAAATAATAAATATAAAATGAAATCATATGAACTATATTACATTTAATCAATCATTATAAAAAATTCTATAGTGATAACTTACAAGTAAAATATTATTATATTTTTCTAAAATGGTTTGGTTCGGTTTTACGAATTTGTTTGGTTTACTTTCCAAACCAAATTATAAATTTACGGATTGGTTTGGATTATAAAACTTTTAAACCAAATTGTTAAAGAAAAACTATATTTTTGGTTTAGTTTGGTTTGATTATAGATTGATTCAGTTCGATTGATTTTTTTGCCGACCCCTAAGATCAATTAAGTGCAAATAAGTTGAAAAATCTATCAAATTAATGAATAAGAGTCACGTTTAGGGTCATAGGCTCTCAATTTGAACCAGTAGAGTTTAACTAGTGTTACATTCATAGCTTCAAGTCCACTCAATGGTAGTAGTAGTGAACTGGCATTTTGATGGCAATTACAGTGTGTAAATCCTACATGAGCAGCAGAGCAGCAGAACAAGGTAAGCTCCTTCAACAATTAGCAGCAACAGAGGACCGATCAAGCCTTCATGCCAACTGAACTCAACGTGATCAGACTTGGTTGAGGTATGTCGAGCGTTGAACGAACTGCACCTTCACCAAACAGCGAGCACCGAGCTCTCAAGTACCTGGTCGAGTTACCGTCATAGCAACCCATGGAGTGACCCTACTATCTAATAGAGCAGCAACAGACAAATAGCTCAGCTTCAACGAAGCAGCAAAGTTCCATGTTCTGAAGATGACATGAGGAAGCCAAGCTTCAATCCTCAACGAGCACCTACTGACCTGGTTGATCCATATGAGGAGCTGTTGGAACTGAATTGCCCTACATTCATGCACCGTCCAAGTCCAACCAACCTGAATCGACCATATTTAAAGTGACCTGAGATGCCAAGCTGCTGAAGTTAATATCGATCTAATCATTGTCAATGCCGAGCAGCTCAAACCTGAGCAGCAGTGATACAGGTTGCTTATATTGATCAGACATCAACGTGATCACCTCCATAACGAGTGCCAATAGCAGAGCCTCCAAATTCGAACATAGCAGTAAGCCATGAACTAATCGTGAGCAACAGTCAGCAAAGAACAAACCAGCACCTAGTCGAGCACTCAATCGACCAAGACTGACAAGACAGATACGAGCTTCAAGTAGTTTTAACCTGACGTGCAACAACAAACTGAGTTGCTATCTTAAAAATTGACTAGACATGCTAGCAGACATAAGGTGCAAACCCGATAATTTTCATACTAGTAAAAATAAATAAAAATATAAATGTAGAAAATAGAAGATCAATATAAGACTCAATAAAGATTCTAGAATAAAATGATAAGTAGTAATGAACCTATATATAACTTCAAACTCTAAAACAAAGTTCTTTAGATAGTAACGAATACCAAAGATAAGATTTTATAGTAGGTATTGAAAACTCAAAATATATAAAATAATTAAGATAATATTTCAAGTGCATTAGAAAGTAAATAATTAATAAAGTTTATAGTTAGATAGTGATAATTTAAGGATGAATTCTTAGGGTTATAAATACACAATAGAAACAAAAATAGATCCATAACTAATAATCTAAATTTTAAATAAAGGTTTGGATTACCCTATTGTTCTAGTTAGAGAATTCTAAAGCTCTTAGAGATTAAAACAAAAATTGACCTATTAAACATAGAAAACCCTATTCGCGTGAGATAAAACCCTAAAAATAGTTAATCGCATAAACTTTAAACTCAAAATTGAACTCAAAGATAATCTAGAAAAATTGTAGAAGCTTTAAATAAAATTTTAGAGACAAAACTCCTAAATAACTTATCTAAATATACCCATTTAGCTTAATAAACTACCACAACATTAAGATAATTAATTAACTAAATTAAAATTATAATTTTATGATGCAACTTTAGTGGAAATTTGCACCGTATACGGCTGAGATGTTCTTGAATTGCACCAGCCAAAATTGCAAGCAAATAAGCCAAATAAAATCAACAAAAGTCAAATAAGGAAGGTCGATGATCTAATCCAGTTTGCACAAATAGGTAGCTCAATAAATGCAAAGGAAACCAAGCACACAAATTGAGTTCTAGGTGAAGCAAATTCACTTCTCTTGACCGAAAACCTTCCTTGAAGGCTGCTGCCATCTTATTGCCTATATACGTATAAATACAACCCTTAGTTAACTCCAAGCAAAACTTTAAATAACACACAAAATATAGCCAAAAGCAGCCAAATTTGTTTCCTTTTTTGCACCATAAAACACATATAACCACAACTATTAAAATAGCTCAAACACAAACACAATACAAGCTTAGGAAATCAATAAAGTAAGGTAAGGAAAAATTCGTTTCAAGCTAGTTTATCTAATAAACCTTAGCTTAAACAATGTTTTATTTAACTTAGGATTCGTAACAAGTTTGAAGAAGGGTTTAGCATCTCTATTACAGCCCAAACAAGATAAAACTCCACTCTAAAACCCTATTTGTACATTATGTTATGAATATAAGCTAGGAAATCATATAATATAATTATTATAAGATATTATATGAGATGATATATCATAAAAAATATTTTTGGATCATGGATAAACATTTAGAAGTAGATTAAACACTAATATGATATACATATGAAACAATAAAAATGGAGTTCGAACCAAGAAAAAAAAACAAAAAAGATGATGAACAGTACCTACACCGGCCCTACGCCAGCGGCATAAACCACCAAAGCCGGCAGTGTATGAGGTTAGGCTGGCAGCCTTCGGGTCAACCTACATTGGAAAACACTATGCAAAATTTTGTTTCACATAAAAATGAATGAACGCCGATGGTATATATTGTCCTCCTAGACCCACCTCAAGGATTCGAGCTACAAGATTCAAAGAAGTACTCAACGAGTTGATTGAGAAGGTTCAAGAGGAGGAGATACATTTTCACACCATCCAAACTGAATCCAAACTAATCAACTTCATCAAGGCGAGCTTAGGAATGGATGAAGACTTATTACATGGTAGTGAGCCAAGGGCCCAAGGCTAGCTAGCTATACCATCGGCCTTCATATAGACAACCAGCATTGAAAACATCGTCTACATGTAGCATACACCTTACACTGGCTCTACACCGTCGGTGTTGATCAACTACGCCGCTGGTATAGAGGCTAGGCCGCCTACATTCCAGCTGGCATTGGAATCCGGATTGCTCTCGGCTTTTATTTTCTAAATTCTACACCATGTCTAAGCCGCCAGCATACTTATGTTATTTTGCCAACGTACTTTTATGCATATTTTAGTTTTTTGATGAGTCTTTTGGTTTTCTTATGTGTATTTATAAATAGTCTTGGGTTTTACATGAACAAGACGGATTATCTTTGAATGAAAATAGAGAAATTCTCTTTGGTTCTTGACGGAACTATTATGAACTTATCGTATCTAATCCGTAGCATTTGTTCTTCGACTTATCAATCGAAATCTCTACCTTCGATTGTGGCATCTATGAGTTATACCAAGGTTCTTGTCTCCATATAGGTATGAGTCGCGATTTCCATACGAATAGACAATCTTGGGAATTTAATCTAGACATATTGATATCGAGTTTCATCATCTATTGGCATGGTTCATATCAGTTTGGTATCAGTGCCTAGGTTTGTTTAAGTTCGCTTATCCTTTTAAATTTGTGTCTTTAGGGTTTAGGAGTCATAAAGTTTCTTCCTTTTTAAGGTTCTTGGTATTCTTGGTAAACCTTGCTAGTTCTTATTAGTCGATCTTGTTTGATTAGTAGGTGTTGTAAAGCATGCTTTAAGTGCACAGGTGAAAGAAGAGGTTGATGTGCAAAGAGAAAATAATTTCCACACTTAGTGCTATATTGGTGATAGCATTTGTAGTTTATTATTGACGGAAGTAGCTGCACAAATGTTGTTAGTTCTTTCATTGTAGACAAGTTGGGGCTTAATACCACTAAACATATTAATCCTTATAAGTTACAGTGGTTGAATAATAGTGGAGAAACCAAGGTGACTAGACAGGTTAAGATTGCTTTTCGCGTCGGAAGGTAAGAGGATGAAGTGATGTGTGATGTCATACCGATGCAGGCTTGTCATGTGTTGTTAGGGAGGCTATGGCAGTTCGACCGGAAGATGATTCATGATGGCTATTCCAATATGTATACACTAGTCCACCATGGCAAGAGCTATAGTCTTAAGCCCCTGGCCCCTAAGGAAGTCTATGAAGATCAGTTGCAATTGCAACAGTCTACTGGGAAACATAAGGGAGAGTAAAACACAAAAAGAGAATGAGCGAATTAAAGAAAAAGAAACCGTAAAAGAGAGGAAGGCTGGAAAGAGTGTGAGAGGCCAAGTCGAAAGGGGATCGGCTTTAGTGGTGCGAGAAAAGGAGAGTGCAGCTTTGCAAAAGGAAAGTTGTGAGGCAAGAGTAAGCATGGTAAGGAGAGCGTTAGTGATGAAGCAACCTATGTTGCTGCTGGTTTTTAAGGAAATTTGTTTGAGTACTAATGAACTTCCTAGCTCTTTACCTAGTGCTGTTGTTTCTATATTGCAAGATTTTGAGGATGTTTTCCTAAGGAGATTCCATAGGGATTACCACCTATTTGTGGTATTGAGCATCAGACTGACTTTGTACCTGAAGGATCTATTCCAAACAAACCAGCTTATAGGAGTAATCCAGAGGAGACTAAGGAACTCTAAAGGTAGGTTGACGACTTGATGGAGAAAGGATACGTAAGAGAGAGCATTAGCGCATGTGCAATACTAGTAATTTTGGTGCCTAAGAAGGATAGGTCATGGAGAATGTGTGTCGATTGTCGAGTCATCAACAACATCACAATAAAGTATTGGCATCCTATTCTTCGCTTAGATGACATGTTAGATGAGTTTATGGGTGAAGTATCTTTTCCAAAATTGATTTGAAAAGTGGATATCACCAAATTAGAATGAAGAAAGGTGATGAATGAAAAACCGCATTTAAGATAAAATATGGTTTATATGAATAGTTAATTATGCCATTTGGTTTAACTAATACACCTAGCACTTTCATGAGACTTATGAACCATGTTTTGCCAGCTTTTATTGGAAATTTATGGTTATCTATTTTGATGATATCCTTATTTACAACAAAAATTTGGATGACGATGTAATTCATTTGAAGGCTATTTTGGATGTGCTTCGAAAGGAGCAACTATATGCTAACCTCAAAAAGTGCACTTTTTGCATAGAAAGACTTGTGTTTCTTGGTTTTGTTGTGAGTGCACAGAGAATACACGTGGATGAAGAGAAGATTCATGCAATTCAAGAATAGCCAAGCCCAACAAATGTGAGTAGTGTTTATAGTTTCCATGGATTAGCTAGTTTTTATCGAAGGTTTGCGAAGGACTTCAACAACATCGTTGCATCACTCATTGAAGTCATCAAGAAGAATGTTGGGTTTAGCTGGGGAAAGCAACAAGAAAAGGCGTTCCAATTGCTTAAAGAGAAACTAACCCATGCTCCGTTACTTACATTACCTAACTTTGCTAAAACCTTTGAGATTGAGTGTGATGCTTTAGGGTTAGGTATTTGAGTAGTTCTTATGCAGGAAAGAAGACCCATTACATACTTTAGTGAGAAGCTAAGTGGGGTGACTTTGAATTACCCTACTTATGGCAAGGAGTTGTATGCATTGGTTCGGGCGCTAGAGACATGGCAACATTATCTTTGCCAAAAGAGTTTGTAATTCACATGGATCATGAATCCTTGAAGTACTTGAAGGGCCAACAAATGTTGAACAAGAGACATGCTCGCTGGGTGGAATTCGCAGAGACGTTTTCATATGTCATCCACTACAAGTAAGGTAAGGTGAATGTTGTTGTAGACGCGCTTTCAAGGAGGTACACTCTTATCACTACTCTTAGCATTAAATTACTTGGTTTTGAATACATTAAAGAACTGTATGTTAAAAACCAAGATTTTTGTGGCTTGTTGTGAGAAGGGAGCCAATGGCAAAATCGTGTATTCCTAATTGTGCCATCCAAGAGTTATTGGTGAGGGAGTCTCATGGTGGGGGATTAATGGGACACTTTGGTGTAGCTAAGACTCTAGGGGTCTTACAGGAGCATTTTTATTGGCTACACATGAGACGTGATGTTGAGAGAATTTGTGAGTGATGTGTAACCTGTAGGCAAGCTAAGTCTAGGGTTCAAACTCATGGCCTTTACACACCACTGCCTATTCCTACTGAACCATGCATTGACATTTCCATGGATTTGTGTTAAGATTGCCCAGGTCTAAAAATGGTAGGGATTCTATTTTTATGGTTGTGGATCGATTTTTGAAGATGGCACATTTTACTCTATGCCACAAAACTGATGATGCTTCACATGGTGCTGATTTGTTCTTTAGAAAAATTGGTCGATTGCATGGTATGCCTAAAACAATTGTTTTTGATAGGGATACAAAGTTCTTAAGCTATTTTTAGAAGACCTTGTGGTGTAAGTTAGGAACTAAATTACTGTTTTTTACTACTTGTCATCCACAATATGATGGTCAAACTGAAGTAGTAAATAGGACTTTATCAACTTTGTCAGGGCTATTATTAAGAAGAACATTAAAACGTGGGAAGATTGTTTATCACATGTTGAGTTTGCTTATAATCATACCACATACTCTGCCACTAAATTTTCACCTTTTGAGATTGTATATGGGTTTAATCCACTCACACCATTGGATTTATCTCCTTTACCTATGAATGAGTTTGATTTTGAATTTAGATGGTAAGAAGAAAATTGAATTTGTTAAGCAGATTCATGAGAAAGCAAGGCTCAACATTAAGTGACGGTCTGAACAGTATGCAAAACAAGCCAACAAAGGGAGGCGATAGGTTGTTTTTGAATCCAGTGATTGGGTTTGGGTTCACATGCACAAAGAGAGATTTTTGACACAAAGGAGCTCTAAATTGCTTCCTAGAAGCAATGGACCATTTCAAGTCCTTGAGCACATAAATGATAATGTTACCAGCTGAGTATACTGTAAATGCTACTTTTACTATTACTGATCAGAGTCCTTTTTATATAGGTGATGAAGATTTCAGGATAAATATTTCTCAAGAGGAAGGGAATGATAGAAGCATGGCTAGAAGGTCAAGAGTAGATCCACTTGTGATGCCTCCTGAACCAGCTTCAAGGACTTGAGGTAAACAATTCAAAGAAGCACTCAATGGGTTGATTCAAAAGGTTCAAGAGGAGGAGATACATTTTCACACCATCCAGATTGAATCCAAACCGATCAACATCATCAAGGCGAGATCAGGAATGGATAAAGACTTGTTGCATGCGAGTGGGGCAAGGTTAGCTAACTACATCGCTGGCTTTAAATCAAACACCGCCGGCCTTCATAAAGACAACCAGCGTTGAAAACGTTGTCTACGTGTAACGTATACCCTACACCGGCTCTACACCATCGATGTTGATCAACTATGTCATCGGCATAAAGGCTAAGCCAACTGTGTTCCAACCGACGTTAAAACCCTAATTGCTTTTGCCTTTTATTTTCTAAATTCTACACCATGTCTAAGACACCAGCATACTTGTGTTATTTTGCCACCATACTTTCATGCGTATTTTAGTTTTCTCATGAGTCTTTTGGTTTTCTTATGTGTATTTATAAATAGTCTTGGTTTTATATGAACAAAATAGATTATCTTTGAATGAAAATAGAGAATTTCTCTTTGGTTCTTGACGGAACTATTTTGAACTTAATGGATCTAATCCATGGTGTTCGTTCTTTGACTTATCAATCGAAATCTCCACCTTCAATTGTGGCGTCTACGACTTATACCAAGGTTCTTGCCTCTATATAGGTAATGGGTCGTGGCTTCCATGCAAACAGATGATCTTGGGAGTTGAATCTAGACATATTGATATCGGGTTTCGTCATCTATTGGCGTGGTCCATATTGTAAAGCTAGTAGCCTTTGAGCCTGTGTACACTGGATGCAAGTTACGTAAAATTTGCATGAAGGCCATCAATCTGGGATTCAACACTAGTGGCGTTAGATGTCGGCGTACCTGCAAAATTTTCCCTGAATGAAATCTGTTTCGTCTAAAAAAGTATATAATATATATATATATATAAAGAAAAAACAGAAGATAAAAACTAATAAATAAATATAAATACTTTAAGATTAGTATGTTTAAATATTTGTTAAGTGTTAAACTTTAATAACTTTTAAATAGAAAATAGTTTTGTTATATTAAACAAAAGATTAGAAGATGATGATCATTATATATAGGTAAGCATATAAGAATGGAAAATGTAAATAAGTTATAATTAAGAATTATATGATTCCCATAAATAACAGATAATGATATGAAATGAGATAAAGAGAAACACTATGAAACTAAATGATAAAAAATAAAAATTAGTTACCATATGGTGTCCAAACTAACAAACAATATAATAATGATGATGATGATGATGATGATGATGATGATGAAATCCTAAATTATTAAATATAAAATCTACAATTATCCGATAAAAATAAAATATTTTAAATTATTATTTATGGGTAAATAACAACTTGTAAAAGATAATATAGATCTAGAAAAGATAAAAACGGTTTTTAGGGCAATTAGATAACCAATAGGATTTATTTACACAAATATATTTATATATCTTATTAGTAATTATTTATTCATCCAATAGGTGATACTGATCGATCAATAAATATTTTTTAAACTATTATGACTGATCAACATGAGCAGGGGAGTAACTCAAATCCATTACATTGTTTGTGATTATAATTAATGGCATATGTAATGCAAAGATAATAATACAGTTGATGTGAAAATCATGATGAGAATGATTTATGTTGTGAATTGGTTGCTTGCGATGCCAACACAAGTAAATGAAAGTGATAATACAACTGTGTGATGTTTTGAGATGATGAATTGTATGTTTGTGTGTAATATGTGATCACCATAAGCCTGATTAAGAATTATTGGCATCACTATAAAAATTATCATACATTACATGAACTACATTATTGCATATTTCAAAAGCGTGATAGCCTACTACATATTAGTATTTCGGTTCTCTGTTAATGCTTAGTTTTTTTATAAAATTGTTAGTTCTTCCAAGATTATCTTTGTTCTGTTGGTTCCACAAGAACTAAGAGGCAATGAAGGGCACCGCTTGTGGTATCGTTTTGAAATTACATATACTTGAAGAGTTTCTAAGAATTGATACAGGAAATGGTCAATTAAAATACCTTTAAGTTAAAGTGATAATCTAAAACAAGAAATCGTTGATTTTCCTATATAATTAGTTTCTCCCGAATAGGTGGGTCATTAAGTAATTGTCTTTTCAACCCAAATGAGAGGGCGTAAATCTCTTACCTCTTTGGATTCTAGATCATCCAAGCTTGTATTTATGCATATGATTGATTGTTGCATTACATATGATTGCTAGTGAACTTATTTAATGTGTAATATGTCCGATTATTCACTGAGCTTATGGTTTCGCTCACACTCCTAAAGACCTTTCAGATTGACACTACGACCATGACTTGTTTCTTTTAGGAGCATGACTTTGGTAAGAATTTAGAAGTTAAAAGAACATGGGATATTTGAGATAGGTTGTTTATTTTTATTTCTAGTTATAAATCAGATGGTATTTGAAATATCAATTTATGTATTTAGAGACTTATGAGATAGGAATACGGTCTATAATATTATTTTATCCAAGATTTATGTTGTTAGTTATTTTACTAATTTAAAGCTTACATGTGTTTGACTTTTCTTATCAATGTAACTAAAAGATCCTATTTGTTTGAAAATATGTCATCTATGAAGATAACTAGTAATAGTATACATGTGTGGAATGTATGCTACTTCTAAGGTACCCTCAAAGCTTGACATAAGGTAGTTGTTGTACAATGATAGAACAGAGCTATACTCGGCTACTCCCTAGCACACTCAAAAGTAGACGTAGATCTAGCATTGAGCACCCTAATTCTACAATCTAAAACGCACAACAATAATACAATGAACTGCTTCAGTTAAAATGGACCTATAAAGTTCATGTTCCACACACTAAAATGCTATAGTAATGATTTTCCCAAGTTGCATCCAATCCATGTCAAGCACCAATTAGCTTAGTTCTAACTGTAGAGCTACTGCTTACCATCAACTCCGAGCTATTGACTCTACTCACACCAAGCTGTTGTGAAACAACCACTGATTCGAGCATCCATCTAAGCTCATATTGACCTGCTTGGATCACAACGAGCTCATCCAACTAAACTAAGCTGATTTGTGTAGAACTGATTTCAACATTGTCTTATTTTGTTTTTGATGTTTTGTTTGTAAAAAATTTAGTAGTTTTCTTTTCTTTATGTAATTAAGGGGCTACTCCACTCATCCACTATATCTCATCACATACACTACACAGGGAAACAAAGAATCTAAACTCCATACACTATAAATACCCATCGTCTTTCCCACAAAAAAAAAAAAAATTATTACCTTCCATAATCTAGAATCCATCTTTCATTCTTCACTATTCCACATTCCATTTTCCATTCATCATCCACCTCATCTCATTCCACCTGACCTCACCTCACTCAATCTTACCTTCTAACACTATTCATTATCAACTTTCACAGTGGAGTTAGGCCCAGAATCATTAGGAAGATATTTTTTATATTTCATGTATATTCTTTCAATTATCTTTTGTTATGGATTGTAATAAGAATTTTACCATAAATAAAAGTATGTTTTTTAGTATGAACTATTTTGTTTAAGTGGAATTATGTGATGGATTAATGGATTTCTTAAGTAGATGATTTGTTTTTATAACGGGTTTTGTTAAATTGGAACTTTGATTATTTCAATTTCAATATTCATGAGATAAAAAATAATTTTCTATGGATTTGCTTATGAATTAAGATTCAAGACACTCAAAAGGGATTTGAAGATCCGACTGAAATAAAAAATAAAATTTCAAAATTGACATGGACACATGCTATTTTGGTTTAAATCTTATAATTCACAATTTAATGAAATTGAAGTTTTGGTTTAGGACATGACACATGCTTGAATCATAATTTCAATTAGAGTAACATTATTTGTCAGAGAAATGTTTTATTTAGCTTATGGTTATAGACAAATTACTCGAAAGGGATATTTATGCTGTAATTAGAATTTTACAACCTGAAAGAGAAGTAAATTCTTATGACTTTAGTCAAAATCCAATTAAACAAACTGATTATAATTAAAAGGCAATGAAAGGAAATTTTATTTTTATCGTTGCATAATCTAACACTTATGATTTAAAGGAGTTCCAGAGTTATTCTAGTGCTTAGTAGTCTTTTGTGTTAAAATTAGTTATAATTTTTAGCAGTAGAAGTAGATCATTTAGTTCAGCTCAAAAACTTAATATCACTTTTCTTAGCTTAGAGAAGATCATTACATTTTGGTAGTTAGTCGATTAGCTCCATATGGATCATGACCTAATTCTCACCGATTTTATTATTACACATATACCTGACGCACTGGTCGGTAGTTTCACGCTTTAAAAATGAGTTTAGACATAAAAAGCACGTGTATCAGTTCCAAAGGCGAGGTTATCTTAATGGACAATCACGAAAGGTTGGATGAAAGGTCGAGTTCATACTTTGGTGCATCCCAAGGAGCTTGCCATCTTTGCTTGACAATAGAGATTTGAATGGGTGCTTCTTCGAGCAAAGAGTCATGGCATATTCTCCACACAAAGCACGCTACTTTGGTTTTGATTAAAGAGTGTCGTGTCTTCTTAACATTGCACAGAGCTTTGATTCTTGCTACTAGTCAATCTCACCAATTGACTTCAAGAATATTCTCCCCACAGTACGATAGTTATTCTTTCCTTCTATAGAGCATCGTAAAGTTGCTTCTTCTGGTTAGCTAACACACTAGTCAAATTGTATAGCTGTCTTCCATGACTATGCCTTTGCACATGTAAGTGATACCTTGAAAGCCCCACTCATATATCGCTAGAGTTCTATCTCAAATTGCCAAGGAATTGGACCATCAAGTCAACTGGTAATATTTAAGTAGTTGAAGAGCCTGCGTCTAACAAATTGAAGCCTTCTATTGATGTAAAGTGCGAGACGCCTCCTTTAAGATCAAAGAGTAATCATCCACTACCTTAGTTAATGGATTGTAGGCAAGCAAAACATGCACTCATTGAGAAGGTAGCTAATCTTCTTGCATATAAATTGTTGTTTTTACTTTTCTTATCATCTAACGCTTTCTTTATTTACCTTTTTTTAGGTTAACACAAATTCTCTTGCAAGTTCACATTACTCAAGTAGTGCTACTATACTCGTGATAATATCAGGTGATGAGGGTTATGGCCTGTACAAGACTGATTATGAACCATTTCCAAACCCTTGTGGTGATAATGAAAGTAATGATGGCAACATTGAGGATGCTAATTATGAAGATGATGAGTACACTCCTAGTGAAGGAAGTAAGAATGCATCTGATGTCAATGCACCCACCGAGCTCCATCCTCCTTCAGTTGCTGGCATGTCTTGTGAGGACATGGTACAACTTCAGAGGATCATGCTGCATTAGAGGAGATGACTTCATTTCATTGTTTTACTGTGTTGTCTCATTTGATAGCACCATAAGACAGTCTTAATGCCATGGATAGGGAATTCTAGGCCAACTCTCCTATGTTGGGGATAGAGGTAGCTACTGCAATGGTGAAGATGATTGGTGAAGCCATGCTTCTGGTGGGCAAACGTTGGAGTTCTTTATTAATAGCAAAGCTAAAGCAACTTGTCAAATTTGTTGAGGGGGCTCATATGTTACAGTTCAAAATTGATGGCTTATGGCTTGTTGCTTGCAAGGCCAATAGGTTATTGAATTACTAAGATGCCAAGGGATATCATGACAATTTGATGGAAAAGTTACAGGAGATCCAAGCAGAGATTGTAGTAGCAAAGACTAAGATGGAAACCTCTTTAAAAGATGATGATCTAGAATTTGTAGGAGGCTTGGATTGCTAGCTTCAGTTTAGATCTGCTTATTCTTTTGTTTCCATTTTGAACAATATGTAAGCACTTCTTTTTACTTGAATGAATAGATTTGAATTTGTCTCAATTCATGCTTTGCATTTTTTCGCTCATATTTGTGAATGTCAAAATTCTACTCAAGCCATTAGTGGCATGTGCTTGCACTTGGGAAGCAATGCTTTCACTTAGTAGTAGTGATTCACGAAGTAATGAAGGTTATATGATTCTTGTGTTGCGCATTGGAGCAGTCCTCTCAATTTCTAGCAACAACATTATTATGACTTAGAGTAGTAGAGCGAGCTTTAACCAGCGATAGTATCGTGTACTTCATAGGCTTGCCAACTTAGTAATGAAGTTTAGTTGGTCAAGAGGGTATGCCCCAATACCTAATCGTCAATCACATGCTTTTAAAGCATTAATTTTCACCATGTTAGATGTGACATTGTATTGTCATGAGCTTAGCAAACAATGTTTTCACTAGTCAGCATGTCATAGTCATGTTGTCGCATACTGAGGAGACTATGCTCTTACTAAGTAGCAGCAACATATATGATTAATGCTTTAATTTTGCTACATTAACTATCTTTGTGTGTTAAGGAGATGGATCTCTAACTTTGTAGCAGCTAAAAGGAAATTTATAAAGTAATAAGATAGGAGAAAGAGAGAAATCATGTTAAAGAGGCTTTGATAATGTAGGCCATAATTTCATTCAAATTATACTAAAAGTACATCCATAACATTTACATATGAAATTTCTTAATATATAGAAGTTAATAGGTACTATAACTTTGTCATTAGTTGGATTCAGAAGCCTATAGTAGCTGCTGACATGAACCTCATGAATGATGAAGGGGCTTTCCCACTTTGGCGTGAACTTAGGTGCCAGAATATGTCGCCGCATATGCTCTGCTGCGCAAAGTATAGTGTCATGTTGAACAACCAATTTTTAACCAGACGATCATAAGCAGTGCTAAATAATTGGCAAGGTTGTGCTTGGCAATGCCTCACCTTTCTTCTAATGCTTCTAAGTCCAACATGCGTAGAGTATCTGATTCTAGATTTGCATTGATTACTAATAGTGCAGAAGGAACCAAGATCTCTATAGGCATTACTACCTCAGACCTCTATATGAGGGAGAATTGTCATACCCTAAAAACAGGCATGCACGAATAACTTGAAGTTATCATATCATGTGTGCACCCATAATATGAGAACCATCTTGTAAGTTAAAGTTTGCAAGGCTCTACCTAAATAATTACTGTGTAAACATCTAATATGAATATATTTGTGATAAATAAAGGATATCCGATATCCTACAGTCTACCAGGGCCGTAGAGAGTTGGTATCCCCTACCAAAAAGTAAAATAGAGCAAAACATCTATATTTTACAAACTTGATCCTACAACATTACATTTCTAATCCATAAACAAAGCTTATATTATGCAAGAGACAAAATCTTAACAAAATGTACTATCTATCTATTTCTCATAACATATTGTCTTCTATCATCAAGGGTTCTTCTCCACATTGATCTATCCCCAAACCAAAGTCTATGCTATTCCTGTAATAACACTATAGGGTGTGAGCTCAATCATAACTTAGTGGATAATAAAATCAAATCACAACACAATCAAATGTCAAACAAGTTTTATTTAACAAACATATGTAATGCTCACTTAACCATATGATATGCACAATTTGGATGACTGGAATCCAAACTAATGGAGATTTACGGCCTCTCTTGGGGGTTGAAGGACTAAACATAGGTCATTCACGCCTAGAAGAACTGTGAACTAAGGAAGGGTTGTATACTCAACTTGAGCTTTCAACTCATATCTTTCTTAGCACAAAAATCATTTCTTTATACTATAGATATAACCATCAACTGCCCTTTAGATATCACTAAGGAGGGAGGATTTCATTATAAATACTTTTTATTGAAAGTTAACCTCTAACTTCTCCGTAGACTTAGCTAAGGATGGAGGATTTTCTTGAAACTCATTTTATTGAAACATGGCCTCTATCTACTCCCTAGACAAGATTAAGAAGTAAAGACTTCTTCTTGAAATAATTTTGTGCATAGAACTAAAACATTTGCTTCATCAATCAATTTTCTTTTCAAGCCCCGTCTCCTTACCTAACCGGCTTGGGGGAATAGTCCACACCAGAGCCCCATAGGACACGAGCAGTCTTTTGGAGAATGGTCCACTTCCTTAGACCATAGAACCTTCCCAAAGCATTAATCCCTTAAGCTGACTCCAACACGGGCGATGTCCTTCGGTGCCTGCTTAGTTCCCACGAAGCCGGCAACCCTACTAGTAGCCAACAAGCAGACCCACTGGTCCCAACATGTACTACTATAGAATTGGAATATTAATATGTGATGTGAACCCCAACCAATGCAAATGTGATGTGATGCAATGCATGACCAACTCATTTAGGGTCAACTAAGATTTATATCATATTACTTAATGATCATATCAATTTCAGACACTCAACAATTTTTAACGCACAATTCACACAAAGTAAAGGTTATCATTCAATTCAATCACCGAATAGCAAACAAATCCCTAACCCCATGCATTTTCAGTTATTTCAATATTAGCTTATGTGTAACTATAATACAAACACAAGCAAGGTGAAGAGATTGTTGTTACCCACCTAGCGTCCAAGCTAAGTCTTAACTATTCTCTAGGAAGACTAAGGCATCACCCCCAAAAACCATCCAATCATCAACAACATTAGCATCATCACCAAATCATCGTCATCCTTCATATAAAATCCAAACAAGAATAGAAAGTTGACTAAAGGCTATAGAAGAGAAAATAACACAAAACAAACATCTATTCATATACAAAGCACTCATTTCTTAACAATCTCAATGGAGCTTATCAAATCAACTAATTCTAGTTATATTACTATTTCATTTCATTTCTAAGAATCATGTTAACTGAAGTCCATAAACTCATTTAATATGTATAGACTATATTAAGTCTCATTTAGTTACCAAACTAAATTAAGCCAAGTGATACTTAGATTTGTTAACTAAGTTCATTTTATGTCTAAGAAGTCTATACTTGTTATATTAACTCCTTACTCTAGTGGTCTTGAAGAAATCATGATATTATTAAGCTTAACTACTTATACACAACTAATGAAACAAATCCATTTTAAGCTTTGTTATTTTTAGAGTTTCCTATAACTTACAACATAGCAATTATAGGATTTTTTCTAAGCTTTTCATAGCATTTGAAATCACTTTAATCCAAGTTTGGATGATGAAATCATGATAAAATCAGGTTAACTTGACAAAGGAAAAAAGAACAAAGGAGTTTTAGATCCATACGGCCGTGCCAAGGGTGGTGGTAATCACCATGCCCCCCAACACGCCCTATATCAAGGAGCATGTGGAAATTGGAAAGGGGGCAGAAGCCACTACACCCCTTGCCACCACCTATGGTGGCCCAACAGTAAGGCACAATAGCTACCACGCCCTATGCCACGGCCCGTGGTGACGGGTGTGTCAGCCTAAAAATGCATTCTTTGTTCTTCTTTTGCTTCTTCAAGCCACTTTTCTACATGATTTAATCATCAAACACCATTCTAACACCATATTAACTCAGCAATATAACCTATGACACTTCTACTCATATTTCTTTTTCTCATTTAATCAATTCATATCATCAATTCCTTTTATCCACACATACTCAATATAACTTAGATTCTAGCATATACTCATATATCACAAATTTACTAGCTCATACTCAAGCTTTACCATAACTAACATTAAATCATCATATAACAATAATCACAACAACTAAAAACAAAAGATGACATCATACTCACATGGTTGATGAATTTTCAATTTCCTTTTCTTCATCACAACTACTATTAGAAGGTTGATGAAGCTTCCTCTAGCATATTGCTCACTTCCTAACTTCCATCCTGGCTTTAATCTCTCTTATAGTCTTCTTAGGATTGAGATTTGTTAATGGAATTGAGAGAGAAGAAGAGAAGGAGAAGAAAGAAAAAGAACCGTAGGAGATAAAAGAGAAGAAAAGAATGAAAGGGAAATAAGGGCAGAAATTAAGAGAGAGAGAGAGGTTAAATATGATAAATATAAAGTTAATTAAGGATTAAGGACCTTGATTCAAACTTATCAGATCATTATCTTGAGCATTAAAAACAATCAGAAAAAGATTTTAGAATATAAATAAGTAATATCATTAACTTGACTTGCAAACCAAGTTTAAAAGTTCAATTTTGTAGAATTGATATTTAGTTAAATTTGAGCTTAAAAACTGATATTTTTAGATAAGTAGGTAATCTCAAAATTCATGAAAATTGAAAGTATAGAATTTAGATTATAGAAACTACCTTTGAGTATTTTATAAATCTAAATATCAAGCTCAAGAAAATCTTATATCATTTATAGATCAAGAGAAATGGATATCCAAATTAAAATTAATTGATAAAATAGTGAAATTTGGTTTGATAGAAAATTAATCAAAGTAATTAAACAAGTTGAAAGAAATAAAGTTCAAATTTGTTAACTAAAGGAGATTTAAGAAATTTGGTTCATGAAATAGATATGTGAAATAGATAAAATATTGAAAAGTAGTATTTAGAATCTCAATTTCAATTAAGTCTATTACTAATTGATTATATCAATCTATCCGTTTATAACCTATAATTCACATTACTTATTTTAATTAAACTATCTAAACTCAATTATTAATTACATCCTAATCAACTTTAAGATTAATCATCCATTAGTAGATGACAACAAATTAATTTTAGTTTTCATGATTCAAAGGCTTTTGATCGTTTTAAGATTTTATTCTCCCACTCACTTTTCATGTTTTATTCTAATTAATTTAGACTGAATTTGATATTGTTGCCACTTTCATTGCAATTTTAAATTATCAAAAAATCCATTATTTATTGAGTTAATATATCATATTTCTATATCCATTATCTAATCCATCTAATATTTTTACTTAAGTTATACTTTCTTTCTATATTAATTTGGGGTTTATTCTAACACTTTTATTTCCACAAAACGTCTTAATATTCAAGTTATGTAGATTTAGTACCATTCCTTTATAATTATTATTTACTCATCATTCATTTCTTTAATTATCCTTAATGTTTTGTTTTATAACTTTGGTCATTATTATTACTAACTTGAATCTTATTTCCATTTATTTAGATCTATATATATTTTAATTTCATCCTTGCTATTTTTATAGAATTTTATCTCAAAACATAATAATTCATAATTTGTAAACAATTATCAATTTATTTAATTTTCAATATATTTAAATCGCAATAAATTTGGAATATCTTCCATGACTTTTCTTAAAACTTTTTCAATAATTTTACATTTTTGTTAATGATTATTATTTCTGAATTGTATGAATTTAGATTATTACAAGAATGATGTTGCTTGTGTAGGATTATGCTTGGATGTTCTGTAGGCCTATAATGATTGTGGGAGCTTGTCATGCCATTCCATATGATTCTCATGCACCATACGACTGAGTACCTTCATGAGCATCTTGTTTGTCACACCTCAAAGGATATCCTAAACGTATAGTCCAGTGCATACTAAACGAGACTTAAGAATATCTACCAAAGTTATTCAAAAGTCTTGTATTTGATGCAAGGCATTCGCTTATGATAATAAAATACATATGGAATTAGAGATAGGTAGTTTAATTTAATAAAATAAGCATAAAAATATAAACCATAGATATCTCAAGATCATTTACAAAATACTAAGGAACATTCCCCTGCAAAATAATAATCAGTCCAGGTATTAGTTTTTAATAACAACCTGAGCATTAAGGTTTCCTATAGAAGTCTATACAAAGTTGATTATAAACTTTTAAGAGAAACTCCTAACTTCACATTACCTGATTTGGCCAAGTCCAGGGATACAACCATAGGTACGGGAATTGCATTAAAAAGAAGCTATGGGGGTATAAGCTATGCTAGCTTAGTGAGTAAATACTTCCAGAAAACACATATCCCACAATTACATACATACACGCAAGTTGATTAATCATCCATATGAAATGCAGCAACCACATGGGCAAACAAGACATATGATCAACAAAAATCATATGTTGAACAAATTTACGCCCTCTATTCGGGGTTAGCAGATTAACGAATCCTGCGATACTACTTTGAATTACTGTTTCATTTTATGGCTCACGGATAACCCATCAACTGTATCGTTTTATGGCTCATGGACAACCCATCAACTATACCATTTTATAGATCATGAAGAACCAATCAACTGTACCGTTTTATGGCTCATGGGTAACCCAACAACTGTATCATTTTATGGATCACGGAGAATCAAACATGATTAAATACATCATCCCCATCGTGAAGTGATTAAGTTTGTATTACTTGTTAGTCCGAACAATCGTTAATTCAATTTCATAGATGATCAATCAATTAGCAGACACTCACAATCATGGCATATAAACATATATCAATTTATCACCCAGTTTCGATATTCTTAACACATTTTTCTCAACACATCAAGATAGCATACATAATCCCATATTTACCCATCATGCATTTCCAATTTTTATCTTTGCCTATCATTCTAGTGCAACTATAATTTACAAGCACAATACAGAATAGTAAATATGAAGTACGACTTATTCAGCCATAGACACTGGTCTCTAGTTGTAGTAATAAGGAGGCAAGAATTCTTCGATTCAAAGCCACCTAAATGAAAGAAATACCCAAATGAGTATTTCAAACCATAACTAATTCCAACTTATTAAACAAAAACTCTTAAGTTCGTAATTTTCGTGGTAGATGAAATTCCAATTTAAAATGGCCATAACTTGGTCATTTTAACTCAGAATCTCGCAAATAAGCTATCGATTTCTATCTACTTTGAAAGATATATCCATTTACGATGTTATTCCTAAGTTTTGAAAACTTTTAGGTCCTGCAAAACTCGGATCAGATCTGATCATTAGCAAAAAATTGCATTTCCGAAATTGTTTTGTAAAATTTGCGTTGTTTCTACCAAGTATATTATATGTGCATGTAATATCAACAAGATATTATCATGAATAACATGATACAAGCTATCTATATGTATACTCTTGATGGTATTTGATTAAGAAGAACTTTTAGAAACTCTCATTTTTGCAAAAATTTCAATAACACTTGATTGAGAAAAACTAGCTTTATTTCTTTGAAAATCATCCTTATTTTTACTAAGATAAAGCCTTGATGGCCTATATGTCTAATACCTTCATTATCTTATTAGAATTCTTCATTTAGGAGTTGGAAAATAGATCTTTAAATAGGGGTTTTGCCTAGTTATGAATTTTACAAAACTTTAAGGAATGAAAATATTGTTTGATCTATAATTTGAAACCTTTCCTTTGTTTTAGCATTATACTTTGACAAAATCTATTTATTCTTGTCAAAATTAAGTCTTTACTACCTCTATTCTCTAAGGCTTCTATTTTTCTATTAAAATCCTCATTTTGACATTTGAAAATAGGTGTTTAAGTGGGGGTCATTTCTAGACTTGAATTTTGTCAAATGTTTTAAGGTTATTTCTTGGATAAAACTCATTTAATCTTTCTAAAATTAAGCCTAACCAAACCTACTCCCTAAGGCTTCCATTTCTTTAATAAAACTCTTGTTTTAGGGTTAGAAAATAAGTGTTTATTTAACATCTCAGCTTAACGACAAATTTTAAGTTCTTGTTGGGTTGAAACAAAACTTAGCTTAACTTTTGTAAACTTTTCTTATTTTGAAAATTTCTTTTAGTAAAACTAGGCTTAACTCATCAAAATCATTCTTTTATGAGACCTATTTCCTAAGCCCTTCTGTCACGCCCCGTAGGGTATCCTAAACGTAACAGCCCGCCACATACTAAGTAAGACTCTCGAGTTCCCTACCCGGGGCCTTCGGAAGTCTTAAGTAGATGTAAAGCGTTCCTTTACGACAATAGAATACTTCAACAAATGGAGTTAAACAGTTTAATGAGGCATGCATTAGCCGTAGATAATAAATCAAAACGCATAATGTTAAAGTTTACAAAATCTAAGGGGCATTCCCCCGCAAAAGAATAACAGTCTATTACAGTCATCCCGAGTCCTTAGTTTCCAATGGAAGTCTATACAAAAGGAATGAATTAAACTTCTATAGGAAACTCCTATATCCGGTACCTGCGCTGTGGCTTGTCTTGGCCTAAGCCATATAAACTCATGCTGCAAAAGATAGAAACTATAGGGGCGTAAGCTAACTAGCTTAGTGAGTAATACTTCCATAATACAATTAAATACAATCATTCAAGCAAGTGATTATTCAAGCAAGTGTATGCACCATACAAATGTGATCAACAAACATATGACCAACCGGAAATCATATGTGATGGACTTGCGCCCTCCATCCCGGGTTAGCAGATTAACGAATCCTGCGGTACGACGCCGTTTAAGCTCACGGTCAACTGATTTAAAAGCTCGTTTTATGGATCACGATTAACCTCACATTCGTTTTATGGATCACGATTAACCTCACATTCGTTTTATGGGTCATGAAAAACACCAATGCAAATGCTCCAACCCCATTGTGACATGAATGAACTCAATTTATAGTCGGAGTCGAGTAGTTATTAATTCAATTCTTTTAAGTGACCAACAAGTATTCGCAGACATTCATCATAAGATTCTAGTAAAACAGTCAATATCTTAACACCCGGTTTCGATATACCTTAAGCTCCATTTCACATATCAACAATCAACAACATAAATAATTCCCACATACCCCATCATGCTTGTACAATTCCTTTTATCTTTGCCTACATCACTAGTGCCACTACATTACATTCACAAGCATTAATTGAGAGTGGAAGTAAACTCACTCGGCCATGGGACACCAAACTTCTTAATAATAATAATCGGGAGGTAGAGTGTCGTCCTGCTCGGAATCACCTACCAATCAAGAATAATCCTAATGAGATTCTCACCATGTAATTAAATCAAACTATACATCTAGACTAGTTGAATTCGGATTTCTCGCTATTTTTGGAAGTTCCGACTTAAAACGGCCATAACTTGGTCATTTTAACTCGGAATTTCGCAAACTTTATATCGATCTTCATCTACTTCGAAAGATATATATAATTCAAGTATTAAATCCAAGTTTTGGAAATAATAGGGTCACGGAACAGTGGGATCAGTTCTGTCCCGCAATTGACCCAATCTCGAAAATTTGCTTTGCCTTTGATAAAAAGTATTCCTAGATGATGATTCATGCATGAATGATATGGGAATGAATTACTAATGTGTATGCTATGTAATGAACTCAATATGTGCATGGTCATGATGATTTTTGTAGTAATAAACTTTTAGGAACTCCTAAGTGTTGGGGAAAGTTTCATATAAACTAATTCTAAGAAGTTATTTTCCCACATTCTACTCCTTAGGGTTTCTTTGGTTTTTAATCTTGTAATCTACTTATTATTTAACTAAAAATAGGTTCTCAAAGTCTATAATAGTCATGGCCTCCATTCATGCACAAAAATTCACATTTTTCATTTGGTAAACATGTTTTCAATTAAGCTATTTGTAAAAATCCGAATTTTCCAAATTTTCTTTTCTCACATTTTTCTTAAGGGAAATCTAGTCTAATGCATTAAAAATTGGGGCTTCAATGTATACATTATCTAAGGACTTCATTTAACTTATAAAACATTCATTTTAGACTTAAATACTAAGTGTTTGTTTAGGCATTACACAAAGTTACGAATTTGACTACACAATTAAAGTCAACACTTTTCATTCTAACTTCACCTCTTGTTTTTCTTATTTTTATTATGCCTAACTCATCTAAACTCATGAAAATAATTCCTTCAACATGTCTATTACACATACCCTTCATTTTTCTTATGAAATATAAGTTTAAAAATGATTTTGGAGGTCTTTAGGGTAGGGTTTCCATTTCATCCGAATTTTCAACTTTCCATATCTAACAAAGTCCTTCCTTTTTCAATGTTCTTGCCATCTATATGTGGAGATATACTATCTAACATCTCTATACATGAACAAGACTTCATTTTTATGATCAACAAGGCACATAAACAAAAATGAACCTATGATCATGCATGTACATAAAGTGGTGAATGTCTAAACCTTAGATCTACTACATATGATGTATATAACATGGATCTCATGGCATGAACAACAATATAAATACAAGATCACTACTTTATATGCATGAACATTATGAAATCTTAACAAAATACATCTAAACACTAGATCCATGTCTTATGATGGCTTGACATTCTTGTTCATGCATTTCCATGTCCCTAGCATGAGCATCATGGGGTTTTAATGAGGAAATACACAAGATATGGTCTTGCCATGATAAGAACTAGGAAAAACAAGGCTTGAATCAATATACCAAAGGAGTCTTGAAGTGAAAAAGAGAAGGAACAAAGTGGAAAATGAGAGGGAATGGGGAAGGGGGGCTCACGGCATCCTTAGAGAGAAAAGAGGGAGAGTTTTGTTCTTTTAAAATTTTTGAAACAAAAGAAATGAAGAGAGAGAGAGAAAAAGATGTATATATATGAAGGCATTAGGGTTATTAGTGAATAAAATTTGTAAAAACAAATCAAATGGAAGGAAATAAAAGGGGGGGGGGGGGGGGCGCCGGCCATTCCAAGGGGTGTGTGGTGTGTGTGTTTGAAATTTTTTGATATTTGTATTTTAGTAAATTAAATGTAATAAATGTGATAATTATTTAAGAGACAAATTTTCTTGGAAAAGAAAATTGAAATGAGTAGTTGTAAGGATGTAAGAATAGGGTATGGGTAGTGTGTAGTGTAGGTTGTACTTGTGAATAGTAGACAAGACATCTACTTTACCGGTTGTTCCGAAAACACGGGAAAAGCTATAACTGTAATTTTTATAGCTCGGAAAATTATGAAATTGATATTTTTGGAATCCTTATAAAATTACGGTTCTAATGAATATTCCGGAATATTTTTCTGAATCCGTGGCCCGGGGCACGCTTTTCCGTAATTGGGCTCGGGAAGGCCCGGAATTGCAAAATTCCCGAATTTAAAACTTTCAAAGGTTTGAAATATACTTTGGAACAACAATTCAATTTCATTCACTCCAAAATATTTATTTTACTATGAAACCGAAGGAAAGCCGGATTTAGGGTTCCTAGGCTCCATTCACTAGACTCAATCTGATCGGGTTAAGGTTTCGTTTCCAATTCCTGGGGTTTTCTAGCTACTGAGAATTTTCGGGGTTTACACCTTCATTTGAAATGTAAATCTTCATTTTGGAGTTAGAAAATAGGTTTTCTAAATAGGTGACTTTTTCCATCCGAATTTCCTTTAATCATTTTTGTTGAAACTAAAGTAGATCTTGAACTTTTAGGCATATCCTCATTATTATTATACTACTACAAGTCTTTATTCACATAAAAAAAGTTTTAATGGCTTTTATGTACTCAAAACACATAGATCTATTATATCATGCAAGTCATGGATGCAAATGCAATATGAGCATTATGTAGATGAGGATAATAAAAGAATATATACACAAAATATCCATAAGAGCAACATATAACAATAATATAGCAAAATAATAGTAAAACAACTTAAATAACAAGATCTAAAATATTATGATGGCAAGAATATCATGTTTAAGTGTTTTCACATCCCTAGCATAAAGCTCATGGGGATTGTAGTGGAACCACACATGTATGATCTTGCTATTACATGTTTTATTATAGTAGGATCAAGATCTATTACTTAGTTAGTGTATGGAGTAAGAAAACTTGAAGAAAAAGAAGTGTGTGTGTAGGGAGGGGGAGCTCACGGCAAAGAGAGGGGGAGAAGGAGAGAAACTTTTCCAAATTTTGATTTTTGTGTAAAAAGAGAGAAAGTGAAAGAGTGAAAGTATGAATGTGTTTATATAGGAAAAGAAATTAGGGTTTGTGTGATTATTAAAATGGAGAAAAATCAAACAAATGAGAGAGGACCAGGGGAGGGGGGAGCACCGGTTTTAGAACGGTAGGAGAGAGAGAGATGTGTGATTATTTTATATAATAAAATTCAAATTTAATAAGTAATTTAAGTAATAAAACGTATTAGAAAAGTAAATTTGTAAGGAAAATGATGTAAGATTGTAAGAATAGGTTGTAACGATGTAAGAATAGGGTATGGGTGGTTGTTTTTGTGAATAGTGTGATTAGAAATAAAAAAGTAGATTAGACAATTAAATTACCAATAGTAATAAAAATACGCAAAGGGGCTAAACTGTAATTTTTATAACAAAAAAATTCTTATAATTATATATTTGAATTCCTTATTAAATTTTGGTTCTAAAGAGTCCTATATAATATTTTTCTATTTCCGAGTCTCGGGGACCGATTTTCGAGAGTAGATCCCAATCAGGTTCAAAACGAATGAATTTTCTGAAATCTGATTTTTTTTTTTTATGTTTTGATATATTATTTAGGCCTATATTCTAAAGCTAACTCATTTTTATTGTTCTGGGTTTTTATTCTCGGTATTGCAGGACTTAGGGTTCCTAAGTCTAAACTAGCCCTAGGATATTTTTTTAGGATTTTGATTTCTGGTTTCGATTTTCAAAACCGAGTTCAGGCTGCTAAGAAAACAAGGGGTTACATTATTAGTGGCTTCTGCTTGTCCATTTCCCTTGGGATAGGAGGGTATAGAATTCACATAATCAATATTATAAGAAGCTAATAGTTGTCGAACATGTGAGTTAATAAAAGGGTGTCTTATTATCCAAGAGAACGCGCTTTGGGATTCCAAAGCGATAGATGGCATGCTCTTTCACGAAACTCACTACTATTGGTTTGGTAGCCTTCTCCAATGGGATTGCCTCTACCCACTTGGTGAAACACTATATCCCAGCTAAAATCTAAATACATCCCTTCGATGTTGGATAGATCGGACCAATCAAATCCAATGCCCAAGTATGGAATAGCCATGGAGTAGTTAAGCTATGCAATGCGTCAGAAGGAGCATGGATTGAATGGCCATGTTTCTAATAAGCAATGCACTTCTTTGCAAAGTTGAAGGCATTGTTCTCTATGGTGGGCCCATAGTATCCTAAATCCAATAAGTGATAATACAACTTTCTTCCTTTGTGATGCTCCCATCATCTCCAAAGTGAGCTTCAACCAATATAATGTCTATTTCAAGAGGGGCGATGCACTTAAGAGGTTTTCCCGTGAACAATACCTTGTACAGCTTGTCTTCATACATGATATACTTCCTTGCTTTATGTTTGCATAGTCGAGCATTTGTGCTATTTGTGGGTAATGTGTTATTCTTTAGATAGTCACCGACACTTGGCATAAAGTTGCATTCACCCTGATGCGATAGCTGAGAACATTTTGGGCAGCTCATCTACAGCTGAGAAGCATCTTTAGACATGGTTAGCCAATAATACCTTACGCATTAAATGCAATGATATAGGGGTGGCCCTTCCTCTTTACGCCAAAGTTTGTGGTATTTTTCTAGCTTAAGATGGGCTTGCTTTACATAGATGCATTATGCTAGGATGCCTTCTAGACCTTTGGAGTAGAGGAAGTCATTAATACGAGTAAGATTTTTTAAAGTTGGCATAGAAGCTACACCAGGTTGTGCTAGGAGTGTCTCATACTCAACCTCGTTATTAGTACAGTAAAAGTCTAACTTGAATGCTAAAGATATCCCCTAGCCTATCATAGATGTCAACACTACTCTAGCTCTTGTCCAGCACTATTAGAGAAGCCATCAAAATTGTACTTGCACTCTCTATCCAGTTTTACCATCATTAGGTCCTCATGGAATTCTAATGGAATCATGTTTGTGGTATGAGTTCCTTCTATCATGGGAAATTAGGCTAAGAGGTCAGCTAAGACTTGAGACTTGATGGCCTTAGGTGGCATGACTGTGATGTCAAATTTGATAGCATAAGTAATCCTTCCTAATAAGGCTAGTGGCAACAGTAAGTATTTGTAGGATTGAAGTTAGTGATAAGATTGTCTTTATGTGCCAAGAAGTAGTGTTGAAGCTTTTGTGTGGTAAAAACCAATGCAAGACATTGCTTCTCACATGCTGGGTAATTGATCTCACTTCCTTGAAGGAAGCAACTCAGGCAGTACACTAGACGCTTTATATCATCAAGTTCTTGAGCTAGTAAGGCACAAATGGATGTATATGTGGATCTTAGATAGAGGATCAGTAGCAAGCCTTTTACTGGCATAGTAATTGTTTGGGGGGAGGTAAGTTTTCCCTTAATCTTCTACATTGCCTCCTCTGAGGCTGCCCCCACTGAAATGAAATTCCCTTCTTCATTAGGTATTGTAGGGGATATGAAAATTCTGCTAATGTGGATATGAATCGTCTAATATAGGAGACCTTCTCCTAGAATGTCTTCAATTCCTTTGGATTGGTTAGCGAAGGCATAGATCATATGGCATGTACCTTAGATGGATCAATGTCAATACCTTATTTATGAACGATGAATCCAAGGAATTTTTTGGATGATACTCTAAACATGCACTTTAGCTGGTTCATAAGTAGCCTACATCTTTCAAATACCCTCTATAGGTGAATCAAGTGATCAGGTGCTTAGTCGGACTTGATGACTATGTCATCAACATAATCTTCCATGAAATCATGCATCGTGTCATGAAAAAGCGTGGTCATTGCCCTTTGATAAGTGGCACTTGTATTCTTAAGGTCAAAAGGTATGATGGTGTAATAAAAATTTCCTACTGGTGTTCTAAAAGCGGTGCATTCAGTGTCTCCAACAACCATCTTAATTTGGTTATACCCACTAAAACCATCCATAAATGAAAACAACTCATTGCTCACTATGGCATCTACTAGTGTATTTATGTTAGGAAGTGAGAAATCATCCTCTGGGCATGCCTTGCTAAGGTTACAGAGCTCGATGCAAACATCTCTTTGTCCATTCTTCTTCCTACTAGCACAATATTAGACAACCATGTAAGGTATTTGATTGGCTTGATGAAGTAAGCTTAAAGCAGCTTTTCAGTCTCTTCCTTTATTTGGAATTCAATTTCTGGATGAAAGATACGTTGTGTTTGCTTTAGAGTCTTGACCTCGGGCACAATGTTCAATTTTTGCACCACTTCCGTGGGGTTTGGTTTGGGCTTTTGATCATATGTCCAACTTCAGAGTCTTAGCCTCGAGTGCAATGTTCAATTTGTGCACCATTGCAGTAGGGTTTAGTTTGGCATTTCATCATATGTCAAGGCAAACACATCTCTATAATGGTTCAATAATTCCACCAAATTGACCTTGATTTTCAGCAAGAGGCTCTTGCTAATTAAGATAGGTCATGGAGATTCCTCCAATCCCATTAGATCCAACTCCTCTACCTCCTCTACTTGAGGTTTCATTTGATATTACATCTGTGGGGGGTTGGGTTGGGTTTCTTATACTATCATGGGATCTGAAGATGACATGAAAGCTTCTTCAAATCCCATAGACTGTCATAAGTGGTGTACCCTTTTCCCATCAGGTCTAACAAAACTTTCAACTTCATTAACTTGCTTCTGCTTCTTCCTACCTTTACGGGAGCCACATTTCCTCTTTTTTCTTTTGTTTCTCTTAAGTCTCCTCTCGGGTTGGTAGTGATATGCTAGAGGGTTTTACGATATTTATCTCTCCTTCCTCAACATACTCATCGAAGAAGCTAGCTTCAACAAGATATGACTCATTGTGCTCAAAGGTATTCTTTATAGTGAGAATGAATACATCTTTCCCTTTCCAATGATCCTTCATACACTGATGCAATATTGAAGGTATAAGGCTATGATTGTGCAGTCATTTCATTCCAATAAGCAAGTGGTAAGATACAGGTGCATTGATCACATGGATAATATGAAGCCCTAAACTGGCCCAACCTTGAAGTCGACATTAGCGTATGTGTAGTTGAATTGGTGAAACTAATTAACGAGAATGGGTTGCTTCACAAGCTATCTCTTATCTATATTCGCAACCTTGAATGTTGACATTAGCATGATGTTTATAGAGGCACCATTATCTATGAATGTCCTCTTGATGTGATGTTCGTTGAGTGTGCTTTCAATGTATAGTGGACGGCTATGGTTGGGATTTCTCACATACTTGTCTACTTCTATAAATAATATTGCGTTCTCATGTGTATGTGCTATTCTTCATTCAGGTTGCATTGCACTACACTCCTTGTATTGTCTTTTAGAGATCTAGGTGAGTGTAGTTGCTACTGTAAGTCGTGCCTCTTCATTGAACCTTAATAAGTCAAATAACTTCTTGAAGTTGGCAGTTTTCATTAAGGCAGTAGCCACTATTGAGCGTTCGCTTTTATCATCATCAATCAACATTTCTTTCTCTTCTTGTACCTTGATCTATGACACTTCTTCTTCCTCATTCCTTAGATTGTGAGTAATAACATTTGTTATACCCCGTTTGGCATTGTATGCGGGGAGTAGATTATCGCATACGTCATTACCTTCAATGACGAGTTCTCCATTATTGATTCGCTCATTGTATGTCTTATTAAGTGTCCAATGCTCCTTAGTAGGATGACCTATGGTCCTATGATATCTACAGAACTTAGGATCATTCTTCTTAGTTCCATTGGTAACGCATTCAACCCTTAGGAGGTTGATGTTTCCATTTCTCAATCATTGATCAAGTACAACATAAACCTTTCCTATAGGGCAAAGAAACGAAAGCCCTAGTGCAGTGCTTCTCAGCTTATTGTTCATTGGCTTCTTACTTTCTCTAGAATTTTCTCCTTGGATTAAGCTAACAGTTGATGGTCTCCTTGCAAATCTTCCACCTTCTCCGTATTGTCTTGATACGGAGTTATTGATCCTCTATGTGTTCTGAACGAGAGCAACAAAAGAAAACAGATTAAGATTCTCAAATTGGATGGCATATTCAGTGAACATCCCTTGGATACAGATCGTCACTAATTCTTTCTCGTCACAAACATCGTGAATATCCAAAGAGCATTCTCTAAAACGCTCGATGTAGTCCATAAGGTCTTCCTTTGGCTTTTGTCTTGTTCTTTTCAGCTTTAAATCATAAAAAAAACTATAGACTTTTAATGTCTCAATGAATTTCAGTAGGTGTTCTTTAGCGCTATCTTTCTTTCCATCAAATATCATAAATTTAGGACTAGCATAGTCCTTGGGTAAGGTTTCATGGTGATGTGATGGTGGTGTGGAAGCTTTAAGTCTAGTACTCCTATAGAGGACTTAGCCCGAATCTCCTTCAAATAAACGTCTAAGTCTTCCTTTGTTATGAAGGATTCCCTTAGCATAGACACTGATGGCGTAGTTGGCTAATTGTTACGGTTAGTGGAGCAAGTGCAATTGGTGTAGCTGGTACAGCTGATGCTATTGGTGCAACTGATGCAATTGTAGAGTTGGTGCTTATGGAAATTAGGGTTAGGTAAGGGAGCAGTCTCACTCAAGTTGGTACAAGAATATATATATGAGGATGATGACCTACTAAGTTGGGATCTTGCATTATTTGCTTCGGATGATGGGGTACTCCTCAGCTGCAACTTGCAGTGGTAGGGTTTGCACATTCACTGCCTGAATAGTGGAAGTAATATTTGGTTGAGATAAAGAGGGGGCACTTTGCTGTGTAGCTTGGGTGGGGCTTGACGAGGTTGCACCTTGGAGTGCATCAGCATTAGTAGCCATCCCTGGTATGAGGCGAGTGAGTATAATTGAGAATTAGTTTAGGGTCCGAGTGTTTTCTTGTATGGTTCACATTATCTCCACATTGCTTTCTTGTATGGCAAGTATGATCTATGCATTATCCACAATGATGCCCTGTGTGTTAGCATTGACATCTTCTAATGCCGGCATGTCTTGCTCAACTATATCAAGATTAGTGTTCCCAACATCCTGACTCACATTTTCGTCAACATCAATTTGCTTTCTTCTTGGAGGTGCCATCATAAATATGTCAAGTTCCTCATATCCCTAATGGAGTCACCAAAAATGTAGATGCAAGGTTCTTCCAAAGGTAGTAACGCACGTATTGCATGAATCTCGTACCTAGCAAGTGACTTCAGAGTGCTGTTGAGGAGATGACACTTGATGATGGGATGACTTGGAGAGTATGATGGGAAGGAGGAACAGACAAACTTAGTGTCGTGAATGCACAAGTGATGAATAAGGGATCTTGAGTAGACCTCCCTCATTAACATTACAGCTCTTGAGTAGTTGAGGTAGAAATCACTTGAGTTACTTTGTCTGATCTTTCTGAATAGAGCCTCCTCTATAGAATGTTGCTTGTCTTCTCTCTCAAAAAGTTGGAAATGATTATCCTAAATTAGCTCTTTATGTTCCAAGGCCAATAGTCATCTCTTGCGTTTATGAGCCTGCCTAAAAATAGTTAGATGCAGCGAACCAATCCAACGATCTCTATTTTGAGCCCACCAAGTCAAATCTCCTTAAGCCATCCCAATAAATTGAACTAGACTTACTGGATTCTGTTACTCAGCCCATAAGTCAAGCCTAAATACATAAATAAATAATAATATATAATATAAGCCCATTTATAGATACAAGTATAGATACAAATGAAAATTAGACAATTCAAATAGAGGATAAGAGAGAGCCTACCGTAAGTGGCCAAGAGCCATTATAAAAACCGAGACATAGATTTTCTATAAACCCCAGTATTCTTAGTAGTCAAATAAACTCCGGGGATCGAAAAGCAAAACTCTAATCTAGTCCAGTTTAAGCTTAGTGAGAGAAGCTTAGAAACCCTAAATCCGGCTTTCATTCGGTTTCATAATAAAAGAAGTTTTATAAAATAAATGAATATGAATTATTGTTTTAAAGTATATTTTAAACCTTAGAAAGTTTTAAATTTGGAAAATTTTCAATTCTGGGCCTTCCCGAGCTTAATTACGAAAAAACGTGTCTGGAGACCAGAAACTTAGAAAAATATTCCGGAATATTCATTAGAACCGAAATTTTATAAGGATTTCAAAACTATAAATTTTATAATTTTCCGGGCTATAAAAATTACAGTTATAGCCTTTTTCCAGTATTTACTTTACAACCGGTAAAGTAGATGTCTTGTCTACTATTCACAAGTACAACCTACACTACACACTACCCATATCCTATTCTTACATTCTTACATCCTTACAACTACTCATTATAATTTTCTTTTCCAAGAAATTTTGTTTTCTAATTAATTATTACATTTTATTACTTAAATTACAAATTTTATCAAAAATTCGAATCTCTCTCTCTCTCCCACACACATGGCCGGCGCACCCCCTCCTAATTTCCCCTCTTATTTGTTTTATTTTTACTTCTTTATTATAACTAAACCCTAATGCATTCAAAATTTACAAAAGAAGAAAAACTCTCTCTTTCTCTCCTTAGTGTGCCGTGACACACACTGTCACGCCCCAATGAGTACCCTAAACGTGACAGTCCGCCACACTCAATATTAAAGCTTAAGTATGACAACCTTAGCCCATCCCAAAAGCTTTCATATTAAATGTAAGGCGTACTTTCACAACTTTAGAGAACCATATTTGGAATTATGAAGCTTAAGGAGATATAAAACATACCAAGAAAAGAGGATTCATAATAACATTCATTCATAGCAATGGTTTTACAACTTAGGGACATTTCCCAAGATCACTATTCTATTACAAAGCATGTGTACATCAATACTAATGCTACACTTTATCTAAATTTCTATTATCCCATAAGAGATTACCTGCCCGCATGGTCCTCGTGGCCTTAACCATAAATAGGGAAACTGCAAAAGATATCTATGGGGGTATAAGCTAACAGGCTTAGTGAGAACTATTTCCATAAATAACTTCTTGTAATAAGATTTCAAACAAGTTATTTAAACAATCAAATGTAATGTAACATACTGTTGGTCCCGAAAATAATCAAGATGGGGTTGAATTGATTATTTCAGAAAATTAAAATTTTGCCTTTTAAAAACAATCCCCTTTGATTTTAAGTTAAGAAAACAATATGAACAATTAAACAGTAATAACATAAACTATGGAAATATAAATAGAGAAGGGATAAGAAGATCAGGCAGATATTTATAGTGGTTTCGCCTTGCGCATCAGTCTACTCTTCCAGCTCCGAGCCGGGGACCGTTATCTACGGGTTTTGTTCCACTATATTCAATAAAATCAATTACAAGCTTGTACAATTCTCTCTGCTCGATTCTCACAGCTATCCTCTAGCGTCAATCGATCTACAGAGTCTAAACTAGTAATTGAACTATCTCACTGAAGACAACAACAAGTTGCTTCAATTATCTAAAAGACAAATGTAAAGATTACAATAAAATTTTGCTACAATTATGCACGTGGAAAGAGAACAGAGAATATTTGCTTTTTCAACTCTAAAGATTTTTCAGTCAACGATTGAATCAAGTTGCTCTCGGTTTTTTTTGTTTTTCTTTTTCTGTCACAAGTTCTGTCTTTCTTCTTTTAACTCTGTTCACGTCTTATACCTTCTAACGTTTGAAATTGTTGCGCTCGAGATAAGATAAATATCCCAAAAATCTCGGATGAAAATCTGTACCTTCTTATCCTTAATTTGATTTATCAAACGCTGCTGATATTCTTCGAGAGATAATCTCGTTCTTCTTGTTTTCTTCGGTTCCAGATTTGAATTTGAATTCTTGATATGCTGAAGTAAGATAAGATCAGCTTGAATTTCGTGATTTGAGATAATCCACTTGTTTTCTGTTTGAAAGCTTCTGATAAAGTTGATCTTGAAGATAAATCTGGAGAACTGTTGCTGATTGCTGATATCACGGTCTTCAACGTGATCTTTGTGTGTTATCTTTTTAAAGACAACATTGTTCTTATTTTGATTTTCTTAAAAATATCCAACTCGAATTTGTTTTTATCTTGAGAAAAATCATAAAAACCTAACTGTTCTAACCTCAAATCGTTCCATCGTTAATCAACTGTAGCTTCTGTTCTTTATTTCCAAAAAACTTCTTTGAAATAAATAATCAATCCGACAATTTATTTAATCCCCAAGGATAATCCAACTTTAGTGGAACTAATAAGTATACTGTCCGAATATACTTATTATCTCGGAGCTAGGTCTTCAAAACTATTGATCTTTTTCATAAATAAACGTAGATCTTGTTTGAGAAGATGAACAGTAACCATCTTTAACTCAGAATTACTGCTGAAGTTTCTTGAAAAAGTTCTGTAAAAACTTCTGTGTTTCTGGAAACTAACTTCAATTCAGAATGGTTGCTTTAGTTTCTCCCAAAGGTTCTGTGAAAGGTTCTGTGTTTCTGGATTGTTTTATACTTTAAGTATCCTTCTGAAAAACATTCTGTGTACCTTTTTCTTTTCTAAACATCATCCGAAATCTTCATATCGTTAACAACTCTTGTCTAACTTATCTAAAAACTTGTTTATGTCCAAGACTTAATATCATTCAACCTTATATATTTGTTCAACAACTTTACCAATATTCTGTATAAAATTCTGAATATAATTCTGCACACTAATAGAGTAGTTAGTTCATTGAGTATTTTGTTATCATCAAAACTTTAGATATTTAGAGAATCAACATTCTCCCCCTTTTTGATGATAACAAAACAATTAAACATTCATTCATAACACATTCACACATATATTCACAATTCATCACACATTCACATTCATATCAGTAACCTTTTCTCCCCCTTTTTGTTATCAGCAAAATTAGGAAGAAAACATGTTAAAAGTTGATATAAGCAGTCTATCAAAAATTACATCACAGGTCTGATGTGAAATATCAACAAACAGAAACAAAAATATCCGTAAACAAAGAAAACATAACAAAAATTAATGCTTTTTAGGTCTTTTTGTGGACTTTCGAGCTGTCCTTTTCACACGCCTACGATAATTGGATGGAAGAGGAGATTGAGCAGCAAAGTGTTGTGGAGGTGGAGTAAGATAATTTGCTGGATGCTGAAGCACATCAAGAGGAATAAACGGCACAAGACTTAAGTTTGGAGGAGTGGGTTCATAGGGCTGTCCAGATCGAGGAGAACCATGATCAATTGAAGTGTCAGTTGTGACAGCTTCTGGAACAGGTTCTTGCTCAGGTGGTGAAGATCGACAGAATGAACGTGCTGAATCAGAAGGCATCCTAGATGGTGGAGGTTGGGATTGTTGCAAAGAGGATATCTGAGTCTTGATCTCTGAAGAAATGAACTTTGTAAAGTCCTGTTTAAAAGACTCAAGAGAAGCCCAGCATCTGCGCAAAAACATCTTTGGATTGAAAAGAAGATGCTTCTCCTGGACCTTCTGGAAAAGAATCTTCACTCTCCGAGGAAGAATCCTTTTGCAAATTTTCCCTTATCTGAAATTTACCACCAGTCATAGGCTTATATCTTTTCTTTTCCTTCTTTTTCATTGGTTCTTTACCAGCCCTGTGCTTTCCTTGATCTGCTCCCTCATCCAATGAAACTTCTGGAGAAGCTTCTGGAGTTGGTTTTTGCTCCCCCTCAACTGTTGCCTTAACCTTGTCCCAGTTAATTTCTTTCCTATGTTTCTTGTGCAAGTAAATCGCACCATCAACAGCATACCAGAATTTCTTATAAGGTCTAATTTGCATGTGATGCATGCTTTTCTCTCCAATTCTTTTTAGACCTATAGGAAATTTTATTTTCTTAGGAATGGGAATTCCTTTATATTTGAATATTTCCATAAGAACATTCCCATATACCCTGTACTCTTTTCCTTCCAAATTCTTTTCAAAATTCTCTTAGCCAAATCTATCTTAACCTTCTGCATCATACTTAAGATAACCAATCCATCTTCCTTTGTTACTGTCGTAGAACTCCCTTTGCGAGGAAGAATACATTCTCGCACAATTTTGTGGAGCATTCTAACGACTAGTTCAAACTCATATACAAACACATCATCATCTGGAAACTGTCCTACGTTTCCATTTATTCTCAGAAAAATATCATTTCTTCTCAAAGAAACAACAGTATTATCATCATGACAATCTTTCAAACCAAAACATTTAATTAGATCATCACGTGAGATTGTTATGTTCACATCTTGAACCCTTGACTTCAAGCTCCTAGAATCGACATACCTCAAATTCCTATAAAATTCCTCTATCATTTCTCCAATTACATCTCCAGTCAGATTACATAACTTTCGACAACCAACATTATCTAGCCATTTATTCCAGTAAAATCCATTCCTCTTAAAATATTCAAAATCTATAAAGGCACAGTCATGGATTTTTACCTTCTTATATGGACATTTTCTCAGATTCCTTGACTGTCTTGCTCCTTTTGGATGGGGTCTGTTCCTTTGACGGTGAAGGTACTTCTTTCCTTTTCTTGGAGGAAACTTTGGAAGTTTTCACTTTCTTGACCTTCATTACAGGTTCTGACATAGGTTCTGGGTCAGAACTTTGTGACACATTTTCCTTGGATTTTTTCTTTTTCGCTGTTTCTTTAGATGGTGGAGAGCACTGTCCAGATTCTTGTTTGTTTTTAGTTCGTTCTTCACGAACCCTAGATGATGAAACTGATTGAGAGAGGGTTTGTTGAGAATCGGAGGATTGTGTATCTTGAATAGAAATAGGATCTTTAGATGTCACGGTTTTGAATTTTTTGTTGGTGATACGTTGAGATTTGCAGGAGCCATGTTGAACAGAGAGTTCGCTGCAAGGATTTCTTAGGGTTTTCTTGAAATGAAAAGGAGAAATTATGAAGAGCCAAAGCGAGGGTGACACTTAAGAAGACAGAGTATTGAGAAGACGAAAAGACAGAACTTGAGCGCCAAAAAAATTACAAGTTCCCGTACTGAAAGTTGCGAACAATTAATGTCTTCCTCTTTCTTTTTATTAAGAATCTTCGATTATCATTTGTCAGTGAACAAACTTTAAGATATTAATTTATTATGATTATTATTTTCAATAAAAAGGATTACAAATTCCAATTTCATTCCTTATAAATTCAAAATTCAATTTTTCAAGCGGTTTTGTAAAAATATCAGCTAATTGCATATCTGATGGTACAAATTCAACAACAATATTACCATTAATTACATGATCACGAATAAAATGATGTCGAATTTCAATGTGCTTAGATCTAGAATGATGCACTGGATTTTTTGTTAGATTAATTGCACTTGTATTATCACATTTAATAGGTATATTTTTGAAAAATAAACCATAATCTTTTAACTGTTGTTTTATCCAAAGCATTTGTGCACAACAATTACCAATAGAAACATATTCTGCTTCAGCTGTAGACAAGGCAACAGAATTTTGTTTCTTAGAAGACCAGGAAACTAATTTGTCACCTAAAAATTGACAAGTACCAGATGTGCTTTTTCTATCAATTTTACAACCAGCATAATCTGCATCTGAGTATCCTATTAAATCAAAATTTTGATTTTTGGGATACCAAATGCCCAATTTTGAAGTATTTATCAAGTACTTGAAAATTCTTTTAACAGCTGTCAAATGTGTTTCTGTTGGTGCACTTTGAAATCTAGCACATAAACACATACTAAAGAGAATATCAGGTCTAGATGCAGTTAAATACAATAAAGAGCCAATGAGACTTCTATATAACTTTTCATTTACCTTTTTCCCATTAGAATCAGAATCTAACCTTGTTGAAGTACTCATGGGAGTTGCAGCTCCTTTACATCCTTCATACCCAAATTTCTTCAGAATTTGTTTAGTATATTTTTCTTGATGTATGAAAATTCCTTCTTTTGTTTGTTTTATTTGTAGTCCAAGAAAGAATGTCAACTCTCCCATCATTGACATTTCAAATTCTGCCTGCATATTCTTTGCAAAATCTTGACAGTATATTTCATTAGTAGAACCAAATATAATATCATCTACATATATTTGCACAACCAAAATATCTTGTTCATAAGTTTTTAAGAATAATGTTGTGTCAACTGTTCTCTTTGAAATTAAAAACAGATTTAATCTTTCATACCAAGCCCTTGGAGCTTGTTTTAAACCATACAAAGCTTTATTTAATTTAAAGACATAATTTGGTTTAATAGGATCTTCAAAACCAGGGGTTGTTCAACATATACTTCTTCTTTTATAAATCCATTTAAGAATGCACTTTTTACATCCATTTGAAAAACTTTAAAATTTTTGAAACATGCATATGCAAGCATTAAACGAATTGCTTCTAATCTAGCTACAGGTGCATATGTTTCATCAAAGTCAATTCCTTCTTCTTGTGAATATCCTTTAGCTACTAATCTTGCTTTATTCCTACTTATTTTTCCGTTTTCATCTAGTTTGTTTTTAAATACCCACTTAGTTCCAATTACAGATTTTCCTTCAGGTTTAGGTACAAGATTCCATACATTATTTCTTTGAAATTGATTTAATTCCTCTTGCATGGCATCAATCCAACTATTATCATTTAAAGCTTCTTCAATATTATTAGGTTCAATTTCAGATAACATAGCAAAATGATTTTCAAAATCTTGTAACTTACCTCGTGTTTGGACACCAGTTTGTATATTACCAATTATTTGTTCAGATGGATGAGCAGACTTGTATTTCCAACCTTTAGAAGTTTCTGGTTCAGATCTTACAATTTCTGAACTACCTTCTGTTCTTGCTTCTGTCTTCTTTTCGGAAGGTTAGATACTTCAGATATAGGTTCTGTACTAGGTTTGTTTTAGGATTGAGATCCTTTTCTTCATCTGACTCATCATCTTTTGTATCTTCAACAAACTTAACATTAATTGATTCTTCAACAATTTTTGAGATTTGTTATATACACGATAAGCACGACTATTTAAAGAATATCCTAAAAATATTGCCTCTTCAGATCTTTCATCAAATTACCAAGATTGTGAACATTCCTTTTTACAAAACATTTAGATCCAAAAGCATGAAAATATGAAACAGTAGGTTTCTTACCTCGAAACAATTCATAAGCGGTCTTTGTTGTCATGGGCCGAATATATACTCGATTGATAATATAGCAAGCTGTAGACACAGCTTCTGCCCAAAAGTACTCAGCAACACCACTTTCATTTATCATAGATCTAGTCATTTCTCGTATAGTTCTCTTTTTGCGTTCTACAACTCCATTTTGTTGAGGTGTATATGGAGCTGAGAAGTTATGAGATATCCCATGTTCTTCACAAAAATTTATAAAATCTGAATTTTGAAACTCTGTTCCATGATCAGTTCGTAAACTAATTATGGAAACTCCTTTTTCATTTTGTATTTGTTTTGCAAATTTTTGAAAGGAATCTGATGTGCATTTTATCCTTGACTAAATTTAATTAATTTATAACCTATGATCTGTTCCTATGTATGGTCAACGCTAGGCAAGTGCACCATCAAATTGTAGCATAGGACTAATTATAGGGTCATATTCCACGGGATCGTTAGCAAGTACCACTACTCACCCTCTTGTTTATTATTAGCCGATTGAATAAGATTTAGTTAAATAACTTAAACTTATAATTAACTGCTAATTATATTAATTACAAAAATTCACTAACCGGACATACAAAACAAAGCTTTACTACTATAACAATATCACAATTGCAATAGGTTACTCCATCATATTTGCATGAATTAAAACCAATTAATCCTATTAATTGCTTATCTGCTGAAATTCTAAATTCGTAGTCCTTATTATCATAACGAACTAATTCTAATCCCGAATGCATTTAATAGAATCTCTTATAGTAAATGGACAATTTAGAATTGCTTTATTATGCTCTTTTATCCTTAAATTTCCTAAACTATACAGCAAGCTTCATGATAATATCTCTATTAACAGGATTAGCTTGTCCTAGTAACTTAGATCTACTTGATGAAATTATTTCTCAACAATTTCCATCAATATCTAGTGTAGAATCTTGTCATGCACTACAATTTCTAACTTTTATGAAGACCCATCACTAGAAATTAGTAATTAATTGATTACTAACTATTAAGTACAAGTTCATGCTAATATGACTTCGCAACCCAAGAATCTACTCACACATGTTAAAATACGAACACAAACTTATCAACAACATGATTAACGATGAAAACAAGATGACAGATAGAGAAAAGAAGAGAAACCCCTTTCTATTACAACAATAATGGTAGAGTCACAAACACGAACACTTGATTCCAGTATTCTCTCCCTCGTTTTCTTCCAGAATCGAACAAAATATAATCACTTGATGAACAGTTACAAGACACGTTGATGATAGAAACTATGAACATGTGTGTAGGTATGTAGAATGAATTCGATAAAAAATTCATGAATGGGTATCATCCATTTATATCTACTCTCTTTCTAAATGGGTTAACAAATGAAAATATACAACGTTTACTAATCGATGCACTGTTTGGACGAACGGTTGTAAAAAATTCATATTGTTGTTTCCCAATTAATCACGGTCGTGACTCAAGTTCCTTTAACTTCATGCTTCACAAGTTATAAGTCACGGTCGTGATCTTCACCAAGGTAGGTACTGGCTTCGAATAAAACTCCTTTCCTCCTCATTCACGACCGTGATTCCACTCTTCATAGGAAAAATTGTGGTCCTTGCTTCAAGTCACGATCGTGATTGGCTTCAAGGTGGACAATGACTTTGCTGCTACTTGGATCGCCCGTGACTTGAAATCCTTTGCTAAATTTCTTCTTTGATTTCTTTTAGTCACTCCATTGGGTCCTAATTTGACCTGAAATGAAAATATACACTAATTAAGTATCAATTCTAATACAAAATCTTATCATTAAACTCATAATTGAACTTAATTTGCTTATTATGAATAGATATAATCCATGCTTATAAGAATCAAAGGTATCCTATTTTCTTAAGAACATAACCCAAGTATATCTCGAATAGTCATCTACAACACAAATCCATATTTACATCCACCCATACTAAGAGTTCTAGTAGGTCCAAACAGATCAAGATGCAACAACTCAAGAGGTTTTCTAGTTGTTATCACATTTTTACTTTTATGAGTAACAGATACCATTTTATTTTTTAAACATGTATCACATTTCACATCCTGTTTAATACTTATTTTAGGTAAACCTCTTATTATATTCTTTTTGGATAATTTTTCTAATTGATTAAAATTAACATGTCCTAAACGTTTATGCCAAACAAAGATCTGATCATTCATAGATAACAAGCAACATGCATCCTCCATTTTATTAGGTCTTATCAAATATATATTTTTCTTTCTAAAACCTTCAAATAATTTTATACCATCTTTGCTAAATGCAAAGCATTTATCTTTTTCAAAAACCATTTTATATCCTTTATCACATAACTGACTGATACTCAATAAGTTATGTTTCAAGCCTTTTACTAAATAAACATTTTCTATAGTATGAGGTGACATACCAATATTTCCAGTTGCAATAATTTTACCTCTACTGTCATCTCCAAATTTTACATATCCTTTTTCTTCCCATGTTATGCTATTGAACAATGAAGCATTTCCTGTCATATGTCGGGAACATCCACTATCAAGATACCATGTTCCATTGATTTTAGCTTCATGTTCCTGCAAAAATAAAAGGGTTAAACCTTTTTAGGAACCCAAACAAGTTTGGGTCCTTTGAAAGACAAGCTCGTTTCATTTATTTGTTTTACTTGCTGAATACTGAGCTTGTTTCTTTTATAATAACAATACTTTTCTATGTGACCAATCTTATTACAACAGAAACATGTATATGTGTTATTATTATTATTCCAATACCTGTTGTTTACCTGTCTCTAACTATTTTGTCTCGGATAACTTCTGTAATAGTTTCTGGAATATCTTCTGATATGATTTCCATAAGAATGTTTTCTTTCAAAATCGCTTCTGGAATTCATTATGGATTTTTGAACGTACTTTTCTTTTCCACGTATTGCTTTATAATCAATCTTTTTAACACTTGATTCCGCATTTACAATTGGTTTGGCTCTCACAAATATAGTTTTCTTAGATGTATTTGAATTTAAATAATTATAACCTAAACCATGCTTTTCACACACAATCTTTGTGATGAAATCAACATTTTTAGCTTTTCATCACTTTCATTGAACTTATTGAACGTGTTCTTTATTGAATTCGATAATTCATCAATTTTTACTTTCAAAACGCTTGTTTCATCTTTTAGCAAGTTATTATCTTTTCTTAGCTTTTCATTATCCTTAAGAAACTTTTCATTCTCACTCTTCAAGATATCATTTTCATCGCAAGCAAGGAATTGGTTTGCTTTAATGCGTCTTTTTCATTCTTTAATGATTTTATCTCATTATCAAATTTAGCAATTTTTAAATCAGCTTTCTTAAGAGCTTTTAAAAGTTTTTCCATTTCAGCAATCATATCATCTTCAATTGATTCATCATCAGTTTCAGAAGTTACCTCAGAAGTAGCCATGAGACAAAGGTTTGCTTCTTCTTCATTATCACTTATAACTTCTGGTTCAGCTTCTGACTCATCCAAATCGCTCCAAGTTGCCATCATTGCTCGACTTTTCTTCTTGAACTTTTCAATCTTTTTGATTAAAACAGGGCACTCATATTTAATATGTCCCGGTTTTTTACATTCATAGCACACAATTTCTTTCTTCTCTTTCTTTTCTTCTTTGTCCTTATAGCTTTTTCCTGCATCAAATTTGTTAGATCTATTGAAACTTTTGAACTTTTTACCTTTTTTCTTCAAGAATTTGTTGAATCTCCTTGTAAGCATGTTAATATTTTTCATCACACTATCCTCTTCTGAATCAATTCAACAACTCTTTTGGCTTTGAAAGCTATTGCCTTTGAACTATTTTCTGGTTCTTCAGTTGTATCATGATGTGACTCGTATGCCATCAGCTTTTCCTTTAACTGACTAAGTGTCAGCTTATTTAAATCTTGAGCTTCTTCTATGGCTGTCTTTTTGGCATCCCACGATTTAGGCAAAATTCGAAGCATTTTCCTGACAAGATCAGAATCATCTAATTTCTTTCCAAGTGAGGTTAGTTCATTTAATAGCAGTGAATCTATTAAAAGCATCTTTAATTTTCTCATCAGACTTAATTTTAAATAATTCATAACTTGAAGTAATGAATTGATTTTTGTTTCCTTAATTGTGTCTGTTCCTTCATAAGTTTTTGAAAGAGTATCCCATATTTCTTTTGCTGATTCACAGGAGGAAATTAGATAAAATTCAGAAGGAGCTATGGTTGTGAGTAAGAGATTCTTAGCCTTATTGTTCTTCTCAATCAACTTTAGCTCTTCATCTATGAAACTCGCATCATCCGATATTGCTATTGGGTTGTCTCCAAATTGATCACCTGCCAAGAAGCATAATCATTAGCTTTGATATAAGTTTCATTCGCATTTTCCAATAAAGATAATTTGAACCATCAAAATATGGAGCTCTATTAATTGCAATATTGTTCTCAGCCATTTTGTTTGGATCACTCAATTTAAAAGGAGTCCTGCTCTGATACCAATTGTTGGTCCCGAAAATAATCAAGAAGGGGGGTTGAATTGATTATTTCAGAAAATTAAAATTTTGCCTTTTAAAAACAATCCCCTTTGATTTTAAGTTAAGAGAACAATATGAACAATTAAACAGCAATAACATAAACTATGGAAATATAAATAGAGAAGGGATAAGAAGATCAGGCAGATATTTATAGTGGTTCCGCTTGTGCATCAGTCCACTCTTCCAGCTCGAGCCGAGGACTCCGTTATCCTACGGGTTTTGTTCCACTATATTTAATAAAATCAATTACAAGCTTGTACAATTCTCTCTGCTCGATTCTCACAGCTATCCTCTAGCGTCAATCGATCTACAGAGTCTAAACTAGTAATTGAACTATCTCACTTGAAGACAACAACAAGTTGCTTCAATTATCTAAAAGACAAATGTAAAGATTACAATAAAATTTTGCTACAATTATGCACGTGGAAAGAGAACAGAGAATATTTGCTTTTTCAACTCTAAAGAATTTTTCAGTCAACGATTGAATCAAGTTGCTCTCGGTTTTTTTGTTTTTCTTTTTCTGTCACAAGTTCTGCGTCTTGTTTTCTTTTTAACTCTGTTCACATCTCATACCCTTCTAAAGTTCTGAAATTGTTACGCTCAGATAAGATAAATATCCCAAAAATCTCGATGAAAATCTGTACCTTCTTATCCTTAATTTGATTTATCAAACGCTGCTGATATTCTTCGAGAGATAATCTCATTTTTCTTGTTTTCTTCGGTTCTAGATTTGAATTTGAATTCTTGATATGCTGAAGTAAGATAAGATCAGCTTGAATTTCGTGATTTGAGATAATCTACTTGTTTTCTGTTTGAAAGCTTCTGATAAAGTTGATCTTGAAGATAAATATGGAGAACTATTGCTGATTGCTGATATCTCGGTCTTCAACGTGATCTTCGCGTGTTATCTTCTTAAAGATAACATTGTTCTTATTTTGATTTTCTTAAAAATATCCAACTCGAATTTGTTTTTATCTTGATAAAAATCAGAAAACCTAACTGTTCTAACTTCAAATCGTTCCATCGTTAATCAACTGTAGCTTCTGTTCTTTATTTCAAAAAAAAAACTTCTTTGAAATAAATAATCAATCCGACAATTTATTTAATCTCCTAGGATAATCTAACTTTAGTGGAACTAATAAGTTTACTGTCCGAATATACTTATTATCTCGGAGCTAGGTCTTCAAAACTATTGATCTTTTTCATAAATAAACGTAGATCTTGTTTGAGAAGATAAACAGTAACCATCTTTAACTCAGAATTACTGCTGAAGTTTCTTGAAAAAGTTCTGTAAAAAGTTCTGTGTTTCTGGAAACTAACTTCAATTTAGAATGGTTGCTTTGAGTTTCTCCCAAAGGTTCTGTGAAATGTTCTGTGTTTTTGGGATTGTTTTATACTTTAAGTATCCTTCTGAAAAACATTCTGTGTACCTTTTTCTTTTCTAAACATCATCCGAAATCTTCATATCTTATAACAACTCTTGTCTAACTTATCTAAAAACTTGTTTATGTCCAAGACTTAATATCATTCAATCTTATATATTGTTCAACAACTTTACCAATATTCTGTATAAAATTCTGAATATAATTCTGCACACTAATAGAGTAGTTAGTTCATTGAGTATTTTGTTATCATCAAAACTTTAGATATTTAGAGAATCAACACATACACGTGAGCAAACAAGCATATAGTTTTCCGGGAACTATATGTTGAATGGATTTGCGCCCTCCATTCGGGGTTGGTGATACTTAACCTCAAAACAAGTAGTTTTAGTCAAAAAGTTTTAATCTTGCGAGCACTCATCGCCAAGCATTCCGAATCTACTTGATTTGACCTTGCTTTCGGATCTTCCACCAAGCATTTCTCTTAAGCCGCCAAGCAATCACTTTCGGATCTTCTGCCAAGTGTTGCTTTCGACATGAGCTTACTATCCTTCTCACTTAAGGATAATAACCCAAAATGCAATGTGACTCATTCATGATATGCATGAATCCATTTATTTATAAAGTCATAGCATAATTATTTTTTTGAATTTAAGGTGATCAGAGAATTTCATACCAATCAAATGTTATACTAAAACAAACATTTAAAACAATTCCGGCTCCGATATTCTTAAAATTCTTTCAAAAAATTATTTTACATACACATCGGTTTATCTTTTCCTAATTCTAATGCAACTAATTTACAAGCACAACAAGTATAGCATTTAATGGAAATAAACTCACGATGCCATGTCGACTATTCCTCTAGGCGGATGATTCGTTCACACACTCCACTTAATCGTAATAATCCTCGGGGTAAAGGAATCCTTCCTCGGGGTTACCTAGCCAAAGAAAATACCCACAATGAGTATTCCTTGATGATTTTCTTGAAATTTGACAAAACAATGTCAAAAGAACGTTAAAGTTCGTATAAAGGAATGTTCCAACTTAAAATGGCTATAACTTGGTCATTTTAACTTCGAATTGCACATATAATATACCGATTTCTACCTACTCGAAAAGATCTACCCATTTCCAAAATTACTTTAACAAGCAAGGTCATATAGGCCCCGAAACAGTGGCGACAAAGTTCACCATGAATTTTCCAACACAAAACAACTTTGATTCAAGAAATCAAATTTGTTTGACAAATACTTAGTTATCTATATAGTTGAAAATTTCTCTTTTTATAACTATATAACTCATATTTAAGCATGCTCAAGTGTTTTGTTGTCCAATTATTTTTCTTGAGTAAAATAATGTCAGTTTGAAGTTTTTAGAAAAATATAGTTTTCAAAAATTGTTTTGTAAATTTCTTGAAATGAATATCTTGTTTCCTTTGTTTTCTAAAAATGCTTTATGTGGGTTTCATTATTTTTCCCAAGTAAAATTAAAATTTTCTATTTTCTAAGTTTTCTATACTAATACTATTTTGGAGTTTTTAGAAAATACACAATCATTCCTATTTATTTTTCTTGTGCAAATTCCTTTGTCTATTTGTTTGCAAAAATCTTTACTTGAAAATTTCTCATTCTTTTCTCATGCCTTATGTTTTTCATGGAAATCATCCATTCATAAAAGTTTATTTTCTTGATAAAACAAGGTGGAGTAATATGTGACTTAAGAACTTTTTATAGTAAAGTAGTTTTTAAAATCTTAATAGTTGCTTCTTATAACTTGAAAAGAGATAACTTTATTTTTGTTTTTCAAACCATAGATTTCCTACTTTACATAAACTTGTTCCTAAATGTAAAAAAACTCCTTCTTGTCAATTATTTTTAGAACTTGAAATTTTGGACAACAATTTAAATGAACATGACTTATGAGAAAATAGCAAGCAAAATAACATAAGTAATAAAATCAAGTATTGGAGTCTTAGCTTTTTCAAGGCTCCCGGGACTAAGAAGTAGACTAGTCCCAAAATAAAATGAAAGAAAGAAATAAAAACTTGTTTTGACTTGATGAGGACAAGTCTAAGACTAGAGACTAGTCTTAAAATAACAAGGAATAAATAAATAAATTACAATGAATTAATAAATAAATTGCAAAGGCAAGTAAATAAATTGCATTGCATAAAAGTAAATAAATTGCAAGTGAGCTTATATGCTCTAAAGGATATGTATATATATATAGATAGATAATAATATTTAGATATAGTAGCAATAATATGAACAAAAAAATAACATGAACATAAATAGATTTTTCATGAACAAGAACAATATATGAACATAATGTAGCTTCCATAACTTGTAGTCTTTGGAAACTCATACTATGGTCATGTAAAGTTACATGACATGAAGAAGAAGAAAATAGTAGAAGGTGGTTACAAAGAAGACTTTGGTATGGTTATGTGGTTATGGGTTTTAGTTGTTGGTAGAAGTTGTTGTAGAAATATTTTGAGAGAGTTTTGGGATGGTATTTTGAGAGAGTTTTGAGAGGAGAAATTGAGAGAGTTTTGGTAAGAATTTGTGGGTAGTGAATGTGTGAAAGAAGTGAAAGAGGAGGGGGCATTTATAGGAAATTGAGGAGTATTTTTGTGTGATTAAAATAAAGAAAAATTGAAACAAAATTGAGGAGAGAGAGGGGGCATGGGCGCCGACCATATTGATGAGAGGGGGAGAGTGATTTTATTTTTTTGATTTTTGATAAATGAAAGATATAATGTGTAAGATAGATGTGAAATAAAGTTATGAAAGGTAAAAAGTTAAGGTTATAGGTTATGGAGTGTGTAAGAATAGGTGTAAGAAAAAGTAGAGATAAAAAAATAGTGTAGAATAGTAATGAATAGTGTAATGTAAAATAGATATGACTAATAAAGTACCAATAGTAAGAAAATACCCGTATAAATGCGATATCTATTATTTTTAGCTACCGAAAAATTACGAAATTGATATTTTTGAAAACCTTATATTTTTACGAGTCTAACGGTGTATTCGAAATATTTTTACTATTCTGGGCTCTCGGACACGTTTTTCGAGAACTGTATCCTTTCGAATTCGAAGAAACCCAAAATCCGAAAAACTGATGTTTTTATATAATCTACAGCTATTACGAACTATTTTAGCTAATTATTCCAACTTCGTTTTCCAGGGCCAAAGAAAACGGCAATGCTGGACTTAATCGGTTACGGTAAACTAAGGGTTTTGTTGACCTTCTAGGGTTCCGTTTGACTTCCGGTTTAGGATTTTATGCTAAACCAATTCCAAAAATTTGGGGGCTTACACACACACACACCTTCACAAGTTTATTTCATCTTCTATTCTTCTTCAAATCTCCATTGGTATGATGATTTCAAGCTTTATTATTGCTAAATCTTGTAATGGCAAGACTTTTCTTGTGTGTTTTCCACTTTAAATCCCAATGAGCACATGCTAGGGACAAGAAAACACTAATACAAGAATATCAAGCCATCACAAGAAGTAGATCTTGTGTCTAAAGGAGTTTTTGTTGAAATAATATTATGTTCATGCATGTAAAGTAGAGATCTTGCATAAAAGTTTATGTTAATGTTATTAAACTCATGTTCATGCACTATAAGTGGTAGATCTAGTGTTTAGACACACATACTTTCATTGACATTTATGTTCATGTGGTTATTTTGAGCTTGCATGCATTTATGATCATAAAACTTTAGCCTTGCATATATAAATGTGTTAGATGATAGATCTTTATGTATATAAGACAAGAAACCTAAAAAGAAAAGATTTTTGTTAGAAAGGTCAAAGGAAAAATTCGGATGATTTTTGAAACCTATTTTAAAAACCCTTGAAACCACTTTGAAACTCATATTTTTCATGAAAAATGAAGAGTATATGTAATAGGTATCTCTAAGGAATGATTCTTACAAGTTGAAATGAGTTTAGACATGAGTAATGTGTAAAACAAGTAGTGGAATTAATATAAGAAATTTTGAGTTAGTGATCAAATTGTCAAATTCGTAATTTGAGATAATGAAGATGTAATCACCTAGTAATTGAGCTCAAATTGCATGTTTTATGAGTTAAATGATGTCCTTAGACAATAGATATAATAAAGCTTCAAATTTTGATGCATTAAACAAGTTTTCTCATAAGGAATATGCAAGAAATGAAATTTCCAAAATTCGATTTTGTGAAAAAGCTTGTTTAAAAACATATTTGCAAGGTGAAAAATGTGAATTTCTATGAAGAAATGAAGGTCTTGGATAGTATAGATGATGGAGAGTCATTTTTATTTAGGTAGCAAGTGAATTTTAAGAATAAAATCCTAAAACACTAGGAAATGCAAAATTGGAAAGAATAGATTTTTAAGAAGTGACTATTGTGGAGTTTTATAATAATTAGGAGTTCTTAAAAGTTCATTGTCAAAAATCATCAAAATCATGCATATATTGAGCTCATTACATGACATTCATACTAGGAATTCATTCATATTCTATCTATACATGAATCATCAACTAGACACATTTTTACCAAATGCAAAACAATTTTTCGGAAATGAAAAAGTTACAGAACAGATCTGATCCCTCTGTTCTGTGATCTTATTGTTTTCAAAACTTAAAAATAATATTATAAATAGATAGATCTTTCAAAGTAGATAGAAATCGATATAAAATTTATGAAATTCCGAGTTAAAATGACCAAGTTATGGCCGTTTTAAGTTGGAACTTCCGCAAATAGCGAGAATCACGATTTTGTTTAGTCTAGATGTATAGTTTGAATTAGTTAAGTGATGAGATTCTTATTAGGTTATTTTATTTGGTAGGTGATCCCGAGCATGACGATACCCTACCACTCGACTACTATTATTAAGAGACCGGCGTTCCATGGCTCACTTTCAATCTCAATTATTGCTTGTGATTGTAATAATAGTTGCACTAGTTGCTAAGTAAAGATAAAAAGAATGATTATGCATGATGGGGTTAGTTGGGAATTATAATTGTCTATTGTTGATATGTGAAGTTGAATTTAAAGAATATCGAAGCCGGGTGATAAGTTATTGCTTGTATAGAGATGAGCTAGAATTGATTGTCTGCGAATATTGCTTGGCCACCTAAAGGAATTGGATTAATCAAGTATTGGACTTCAATTATAATTTGAACTCATTCATATCACGATGGGGATGGAGCATTAGCATTTGTTGGTTTTTCGTGATCCATAAAACAAATATGTTGGTTAATCATGATCCATAAAACGAATATATGTTGGTTAATTGTGATCCATAAAACGAATTATTGTTCAGTTGACCGTGAGCTTAAACGGCGTCGTACCGCAGGATTTGTTAATTTGCTAACCCGAGATGGAGGGCGCAAGTCCATCCGCATATGATTTCCAGCTGGTCATATGTTTGTTGAACTCATCTGTTTGATGTATTTCACTTGCTTGAATGATTTGTCTTAATTGTGATATGGAAGTTTTCACTCACTAAGCTAGTTAGCTTACGCCCCTATAGTTTGTACTTGTTGCAGCATGAATTCATTTGGCTTAGGCCAAGACAGGCTACAGCTCAGGTACCGGAGCTAGGAGTTTCCCTTAGAAGTTTACTTCGGTTTTGTTTAGACTTCCGTTGGAAACTAAAAGACTCTGGATGACTGTAAATGGACTTAATATTATTTTGCGAGAAATGCCCCTTAGACTTTGTAATTTGGATATATGTGTTTTGGTTTATTATGTATGGCTAATGAATGCCACATTAAACTTCTTAACTCCATTGAATAGAGTATTCTATTGTCGTAAAGGGACGCTTTACATCTATACAAGACTCCCGAAGGGTTCGGATAGAAATTCGAGAGTCTTCTATAGCATGTGATAGACTATTATGTTTAGGATACCTCTATCGGCGTGACATTTTCACTGATGTTAAATATTTAGTAAAATGCATACATGAAAAACTTATCCGATTTTTCAATGAAAAAAGAAAAACCTTATCCTATTTGCCTATTTTGTATTAGTTTTATACTATATTATTTATATATTTTAGTTATGTATTAAAAGTACTTTTCATAATTTTTAGATTCTATATTTATTTATTTAGTCAATGTGATTTCTTTCCTTTTCTATATTTTCTTTTTATAATATTAGTTGTTCGGATTTCTCAATTTTTATTTGGATTAATTAAATTTGAATTTTATTAAACTTTTTATGGTTTATTGAATATATTGAAATAAGTGTAAAGTTTACCTTTCTTTATTCAATTTTGTTGTTACTGATCTATTTAGCTCATGGTGAACTAACTAATTAAATATCTGTAAGCTATATCAAATATTCTCTTAAGATGTAAGAGTCTTATAGGTTATTTATTTTCAGTTTATAAAAAAAAGGATGAAATACCTAGATCCAAATTTTATATTAGTTTAACATTAGAGTATGGTGATTTTGGATGTGTGTCTAAGATGCCTTCTGAATTTGCTTGTTATGAATCCTGAATTGTAAGTTTTGCAAAATAAAGTGTTGCTTTTTTCGGTTTCAGGTTTAGACATCTCAAGGACCCAGGTTGCTAAAACAAAACTCGAAATCATCCTTTGTTGGTAGTAGGATAAGTCCCACCTATGGAATTTTCGAGTGGGGAGAGTTTAGACCCATCCCCTTTTACAAAATAAAAATAAATAAATAAATAAAAACAAACAATAATTTTTAATTTAATTTAAAATAAAAATACAAACTAAAATATAAATTAGATGAAAAATACTACATTTTAGCCCATTTTCATTTAAAATTATCAATGATATGCCATTATTTATACACTAACGAATCCTCTCTGAGTTGAAATATTAGCAATTTGGAATCGAAGTAACACTCTAGAAGTAGGATTGTTATCTTAGAGTAGCTTTATATAAAGCATCAAATGTGTTTTAAAAATATATATTTATTACATGCTATTATCAACAATGCATGGTTTAAACACTAAAAGCCCGCTTGCTTCACCATAATAGCTATCTCATTTTCTATTTATTCATTATGGCCTATGGGCATTCCATGACGTGTTTGCTTCATTTTTAACCCATAATAGCCATTCAATGTTGAATTTGTATTATGTATAACATTGTATTGGGATTCTTTCCTTAAAATTATGAAATTTACTCAACTCTTTGTTCCACTCATGGTTGGTCACTATGATTATATGACAGCATGAGAATATATATCTTATCTCAAAAATTACTCTCACTCATGGTTTATTTAATTTAAAACCAATCAAAGTGAATTTCTTACTCGGTTTGCTGATTGGTTCGAATATTTCAGTTAAAGTGAGAGAATCCTACCATCAGGAATTCATCAAGGTTTTTTTAATATTTTGCAAGCACAACAAAAGCTTTGATTCTCTCGAGTTGTTACTTTATTGTTTAAGATTTAACATCGAATGGATTATGAAATAGTTGTATGTTATAGAAAACAATGAGTTTCGTCATCCTTATATCAAAAGAGTTTTTCGAGTTAAATGGTGGAACAAGTTCTATACCTATGTGAGATATGCTTACATTGGAGAAGCTTATTTTAATCAACAAAAGAAGGGCTTTGATCAAACAAGTGAATTCTTAAAAAATAAAGTAAAATCCAAGCATTATTTGTAGGAATATCTTAATCTATTGAATATAAGAAAAGATTCTTAAGCTAGCCTAAAAAATAAGTGAAAAGGAAGAAAAGGAGGATAATGGGAGCACTGATAACAATTCTTTACTCTAAAATGAAGATGATTGCTTTGGAGTTGATCTTGCTTAGAACGACTCTCGATACAGCAAAAGACTTTTCAAAAGGGTTGTAGTACAGATTCTTTGTTGCATAAAGCCAAAAAGCTTTTCAAAAGAGTTACAATACATATGCTCTATTCAAATTTAAGTAAAAGATTTGTCATGTCTCAAAACCAGAACAAATTTATCAACAGTAAAGATTCTTGATTCAACTATAAAAACAAGGTAAGAGTCGGAAGAGGGGCATTCGTTCAAGAACCTAGAAAATACTCTCAAGCTTTAGGCCATCTTAGATCATCCTTAAATCTTCTGTAACTGTTTAAACATCCTTGTAATTGTTCCCTATCATCATCCTTTGTAATTTTCAATGTTTATGTATCCTCAAGGATTATCTAATCAAAATTGGTAAGTTTTACCAGATTTATTAATTTCCATTTTGGTCATATCTTTTTTACTCTTTTATTTTATTTATATCTTAGAATTAAATTATATATTGAGCATCAAAACTAGAAATTACCAGACTAAGGTCTCTTAAAATTATATTAGAAAGCTCAATAGAGAGAATAGAAAACATTCTTGACCAACGTTATTATGATCTAACTGGTATATATCATGATGATAATAATTTTTATATAGAAGCTTATAGCCACATCTCTAAAGTAGGAATTAAAAGGTGCCAAGATAATATCACAAAAAATTGTTTAATAATTTATGGAAAGTATTTCTTAGTTTGTTAAAATCTAGCAACAAACAATTGAAAGATTAATAGAGGTAAAGAAAAAAAATTAGAATTTGAAATCTAATATTTACAAGGCACAACACAAAATCCTTACACTACTTCACAATTATTATCAATAACTTATAAGATAATAGAAACCAAAATGTGATATCTTAATAAAATTAGTATGCAAATATTCTATCATAGATATAACATTACTAGGAGTCAGTGGGTACATGGTGGGTAGGGTATGAAACATTACTCATACTAAACCCTATAAAGCATAGGGTATGAATTTCGTACTCAGAACCTATCTTGTGACTCCTTATACCCATCTTATATCCTGTACCCTATGAATTCTACAGGGTATAGGATACCATGTGGAACTTGTATTTTTTATTAAATAAAATCTCTATATTTTTTTCTTTTTTTTTTAAAACATAAAGTTTATAGTCTCTGATATGTTTTCATATAATATGCAATACTATTTTATTTGAATACATCCAACAAAAACAACATGCAGAAAGAAATTTAAAAAGTATTTTGTTAATATCACAAGTTCTTTAATATATAGAGTCTATTCATGTGTGAAAGTTGAAACCTACATCAAATACTTGAGGAATCTAATTATATGATATTAAACAAAATTATAAAACTTGTACAAAATTCCAAAATTAAAAACTTTGGAACTACTTCCATTATTAATTAGTGTTATAATTTAAACATCTCTATATAATTTGGGAGTTCAAATATGTACATACAACCATAGTTGTTTTAAAATAAAAATAATAAGTCATTATAAAATAAAATAGTATAAATTATTCTTTAATAAAACTTTCTGAAATGTAGTATACAAATAATAATCTTGAATATAAGTGATTGTAAAATAAAACATGGAATATCATTATTTTATATATTAATATTATTGTATAATATTTAATAGGATGGATACATGATACTTTAGAACCTGTATCTTTTATAAAATAATATAAGTTCTAAGGTGGGTACAGGGTCTGAAGACCTTATACCCATCGAGCAAGTTTTGAAAAGTTGATACTCGTACCCTACTCTATAGCCTTTAATACTCATCCGAACCTTACTTGGTCAAGTAGGATCCTAATGGATACCTTATATGATAAGGTTACCCGCTCAACCCTTAATATTACTGAAATTTATTTATAATTATCAATTATCTTGTTGTTTATAATTATTGTTTAAAAGATTCATATCTCTAATAGTAACCCTTTGTTCCATCCATGTTGTTACTATGATTCCATGGCAACGAGAATATAGATCTTACCTTAAAAATTACTCCCACTCATGGTTTCATACCTATACATGAAAAAATTTTAATTTCTCTCTCTCTACATATATATATTGTATAAGAAATGGTTTATCAAATACCCGATTTTGATGAACAAAGGAAATATCTACTCAAAATTAAAGAAATGTTTATTCAAAAGGATGAAAATGAAGAAGTATATTTGTTGCAAAAAAAGTAAATTATAATAGATTTTCAAATGAAAAACAAACCTATAACAATTAATGATCTTTAAAAAGAAATTAAAAAGTTAAAAATAAAGTTGAGAATTTAAAATCGAAATACAATTATTTAGAAGAAAGAGACAAAATAAATGAAAAAGGAAAATTTATTCAAGAAAAATCAAATTAAGGATTAAAAATTGTTGAGAAAAATGATCAAGAAGAAGAAGCAGAATATATATTAATTTAATTCATAAAATAAATATCCAAGAGTGGTATATTAATGTGGTCCAATTCAATAATAATGAATTTTCAATAGAATTAACTACTTTTCTAGATTCAAGAGCAATTAAAATTGTAATAGAGAAGGCTAATTCCAAGGAAATTCTTTGAGAAAATCACTGAAGAATTAGTCTATGCAAATGGATTGCAATGAAGTGTTGGACATTACTTCTTCATGCAAAGATTGTTCAAGGAGGAATCAATTTAAAAAAAAAAAAAAACTTTTTTGGGCCAGAATTTTAAAACAACCTTCATATGAGTGAAAAAAATAAATGATCCTATGATTTTAGAGCCCCAATCCTAAAATGTTATACTCATTCCTGTAACAATAGATTTTCAAATGAAAAAAAACCTGTAACAATTAATGATCTTTAGAAAGAAATTAAAAAGTTAAAAAATAAAGTTGAGAATTTAAAATCGAAATACAATTATTTAGAAGAAAGACACAAAATAAATAAATAAAGGAAAATTTATTCAAGAAAAATCAAATTAAGGATTAAAAATTGTTGAGACAAATGATCAAGAAGAAGAAGAAGAATATATATTAATTTAATTCATAAAATAAATATCCAAGAGTGGCATATTAATGTGGTCCAACTTAATAATAATGAATTTTCAATAGAATTAACTACTCTTCTAGATTAAAGAGCAATCAAAATTGTATTCGAGAAGGTTAATTCCAAGGAAATTCTTTGAGAAAACAACTGAAGAATTAGTCTATGCAAATGGATTGCAATTAAGTGTTAGACATAACTTCTTCATGCAAAGATTGTTCAAGGAGGAATCAATTTAAAAAAAAAAAAAAAAACTTTTTTGGCCCAGAATGGACCAGAATTTTAAAACAACCTTTATATGAGTGAAAAACATAAATGATCCTATGATTTTAGAACCCCATTCCTAACAATGTTATAGTCATTCCAAATTTCTCCTCAAGGATTAAAGACATTTATAAAGGGGAAAGAACTACTTTTTAAGTTTATTTTCCCGCTAAAAGAAAGAGAAGTCAATATGTTAAAAAAGAAAATGATTAATAAAATAAAGAAAATAAATTTTCTCAAATAAGAATTAGAAGATTAAAGCATTATTCAACAATTAAACCAAAAGGCCACCCAAGATAAAATAAAACCTACTCGAGAAAAATTTGAAAAGGAAATTTGTTCTAAATCCCTAATACATCTTGGTTAAGAAAAGAATCATATGGTAAAATTACCCTATATAGATGGTTTCACGGAGGATAAAGTTCAAACAAAAACTAAGCCAATTCAATTGATCCAAGAACTATTAGAATATTGCAAAACGAAATTAAAATATTATTAAACAAAAAGTTAATAAGAAAATCTAAGTTTTGTTGGTTATGTTTCAAAATCAACTGAGTTAGAAAGAGGTGCTCCAAGATCAATCATGAACTATAAAACTTTGAATTTTGTTTTAAAATGGATAAGAAATCTTATCCCCAATAAAAAGGATTTACTTAATAAATTGTTTAATGAAAAGCATTTTTTAAAAAATAAGGAAAAGGGGATATGAGAATAATAGATGTTGTCTCAATTAATTATGTTAATTTGACAAATATTTATATTTAATATCTTATGTTAAATAATATGGTAATTGATTATGAATGAAACACTTCCTTTGGAGTTTGTTGATTATCAACTAGAATAAGATTTTTGGTCAAAAAAAAAAAAAAACTAGAATAAGATTAACTTAATTATTTACATTTGTTATAAACAAATTGTTTTGATCAATCTATAGTGTTGGTAAGTTAGAATTATGGTCTGAGGTAAGTCTTAAGGCAGTGAGACCATTGGTCAGCAGGTGTACTCACCAGGGATGGATACAGGATTATATGATTGAGGGATCAAACCTTAATTAAGTTAATTTTAGAATTATTTATTTATATCCGCTCACTTTTATAGCTATATTACTACTTATATATTTATAAAAAATTTATTAATGATTTTACTGTGATATTTTTTAGAACTTCATGAAAAAAAAAAATTCAAACAATAAGAAGAGTATTTTTTGCATTTCGTAAGAAATTGCATAGTCACTTAAAAAATAAGTAATAATAAAAAATATAGAGTTACTATCTATGTAAGTTCTAATTTAAAAAAAAAAAAGTAAATCATGAAACATATCTCAAATAGAATATCTATTCAATAATTCATGCCTATTTTCATAATATTAATGGTAAAAAAAGTTACTAAATCAAATTATATAATTAGTGTGAAATATGATTGCTTTTAGCACAAATAAATCATAAAATATATCTATATAGGATAGCTATTTAATAATTCATGTACTTTAAATAACATCAACTGCTAAAAAAAAAAAAACAAAGTTAATAAATCTAATTATATAATTAGTATACATAAGACTCACTTATAATATGAATATCATAATTATTTTTGTGATATTTGAATAAAAAATAATTATTCACACGAATTTATTTACTTAGATATAATTTTATGATAAATGAATTTGATGCTATTAATTATTATGGAGACAAAAAAAAAGTTAAAAAAGGAAATATAAAGAGGGAGAGGGGGATAAGGAGTAGTTAATGTAATAAATGCATGTTGTTGAAAGAGTGGAAAATGGATTAGAATCTACGATATCATTGATGTAAACGTAAATATTTAACAAGCAAAGTTACATATTATTATTATGTCAAAATTTGCACTTTACAATATATACATTTTTTTTTTCTTTGTTATTTAGAAAAACAAATTTTTTCGAGGTCTTAGGGGCCGGGGTCCTTGCCAACCTTTCCCCCCCAACCCCACCACCCCCAAAAAAAAAAAAAAAAAAAAAAATCCCTTGTTCCCACAATATTAACTAACCAATTTGTTGAACAATATAAAAGTTAATTAATTAAAATGAGTCTATTGGGAAGACCATCCTCTTTGTCTAGTCATAGATCAAAAGCAAGTTCTTTTTCATAAATTCTAGTTCTAATCAAGATACTGACAGCTAACATGAAATTAAAATAGCTCAAATAGAGCAAGATCTTCAAAATTGGTCAGTAACTAGAGAAAAAAATAAAGAAAATTATAAAAATGGAAGTTTTAGTTTAAAACAAGGCTATATTATCAAAACAATTGAAAACTCATTGTCGCTTCCAAACAACAAACATGAATAATTCAATTACTTTCGAAGACATCAATAAAAAAATAACGAAAATATATAAAATTTTACATATAGGACTTGTTCAAATGTCAATATCATCACTCCATGGAATAGGTGTTAATAATCCAACCCTAGTATTGTTAAGGGATGCTAAGAATAATATCTTTCATAAATCTACTTTATCTTTATTCTTGAAAATTTGCATGATGCTATTCAATTTTCGGACTTTTTTTTTCGGTTAATTCAGAAAACCATACACAAACAAGATCCCATATAAAAAATGCTATCCTATTTTATGAGCATTATATCCAAATGCCATGAATAGTTTAGTACTGCATGTTTAATCAAAAATCCAAGTTATGGCGAAGGGATAAACACTATAGTCCTTATATTTAGAATTTATTATAAATGAATAAGTTCTAATATTGATCAAAAAGCTAAAAAGATTTCTCTAAAAGAGAAACCGTTTTATTAGAACCAAATACAAATGAATCAATAGTTTTTACTTCGAGACTTTGAATTGGGAAGAAATATCACTTCCAAAAGAGTGGTTTGTTGAAGAAGTGCTTCTTCCTAAACCTATTCTCAAACACTCGTCTTCACTTGCTCAAAGATTGATAATGGTAGTGTTAGACTTCAGATTCTTAGAATTATTGATAGAAGACCATCTAATCCTATTATTCAATCAAGGTGTCAATTTTCAACCTCCAATTCTAGAACCAATTTATCAATCAAATTCTGCAACTTACTCTCAAATAAATGAATTGGATGTCGTAAATAGGGAAGAATCTTTTGAGGTTTATAAAGAACTTTTTAGAAAAGATTCATATTCTAAAAAAAAAAAAATAAAGAAAACAAAAAGAATTATTTTAAAAGCTTAATAAAGAGGAAACCTATTCAACTATATCTATGTGGTATAATGATATGCAATATAAGCTTACAAGAAATTATTCCTTTTTCAAATGATTTTTTGAAAATTTTGGTCCGAAAAAGAGATTTTCTATTCAAACTATAGATAGACCCACTTATATTTGAAATACTCAAAAGGAACCTATAGTAGCCATTCATCCACCACTTCAAGAAGTAGATATTAAAATTGATGATAAAACAATTAAAGCATATCCCTTCAAGAAAACTTTTAGAGAAAATCCAATAGTAATCAAATGTAGGGTTCAGAATAACTATACTATTCAAATTTTGTAGAAAATAACTCAAAAAATCGATAGAATACAAATCTTATTAATTGAGAAACAAGACAAAGTTCAAGACAAAGGAAAATATTTTATTGGAGAATCATCGAAATCAATTTCAAGTATATATGAATTTACCAGAAATAACATTTACAAATGGTCTATAGATGGTATGGCTGTGCATCAAATATTAGATACTTTGAATCAAATGGTAATCGCTTCAAATTCTTATAAAATAAGAGGAAATTCTAATCATAAAATTGCATATATTCTTACATTAGGAGTTACTGGAATGCCAAAAGGTTGGTAGGAAAATTATCTTCAAGAAAGTGAAAGACATTATACCTTAACTATTAAGGGAATAGTGAAATTGTCTTAGTTGAAGATGTTGTTTCTACTCTTATTTTTGCTATCATGAAACATTTTCTTGGAGACCCTTCTCAATTTGGAGAAAGAATGGAGAAGTTCTTCAAAATTTAATATGTCTAACACTCAATGACTACCAATGGTATAAAGATGATTCTTATAATTATAGTTTTCTCAAATGAAGTCTATAATACCAACTATTGAAAAGAAAAGTTCGTAGTTAGGCTACCAAAATTATTCACAAATAAAGTTAGAGAAAGAGTAATTAGAGATAATGGTGTTTTACCATATTTCTCATCACTAACCTATGGTGAAATTATTAATTCTATTAATAAGGAGAGACTAACTTTTTGCAATGATTTAAAACTTAAAACAAAAATTCAAAAGGAAAAAAGGAAGCCTTAGAAAAGAATTAGGAGATTTTTCCTATCAATATAGTTTTGAAAAAATTCATGCCTTTCCTCAAAAGTAAAGAAAAGAAAGAAGATAACAAAATAGAAATATCAAGATTCTTATAAAAAGAAAGAACATAAAAAACAAAAAACATATGGGCCAAAGAGGAAAACTTTCAAAAAGGAAATTAGATGTTATAAATGTAGAGTTAAAGGTATGCAATGTTATGCTCTGAAGAGGGCTGAGGTATTCCCAATTTTGCCATGTATAACATTTATATCACATTTGATATGCAGGAATGATTTGAAATTGATTGGATTGGAATGCAATGAGTTTGGGAATAACAAATCGATTTCTATGTTTGAAAGGTTACATGGAATTGAATGGCTAAAAGGTAAATTATCGGGAATTTCCTTAGTAATAAATGCAAAATATGAATACATGATAGAATAAAAAAGTAATTATACTACATATAATTAATAAGAGTCAAATGAAATCGCGATTCCACATTTTCAAAGGCGGAATCAAATTCCCTTTTAAAGCCAAAATCGTCGATCCCAAGAATCATGATTCCAGCTTCTAAAAATACTTCCAAATATTGGGAAAGAAATAAAAGCTAGAACCATGATTCTATTCCAGTCCATTCTTATGTACCAAACGTGTCATTAGGCATTGTATGCAAAAGCTACCTATGACTTAGTGTTTATCGTAATCATTGCTAACCAATTTTATATTTTGAACTCATTTAATTAGATTTTTTAAAAAATTTATTTATTTGTAGAAAAGTAAACTTTCAAAAAGATTTCTTAAATGGTTAGTCCCATGAGTAAGCCAAACATATATATGAGTATAAAACTATTAAAGGCATTGAGAATCTTTAAATGGTATCTTTGTAAAGTACAAATAAATAATTCATAGTGAAGAGTATATATGCAACAAAATGTTGTTAAGAGGGTAATTTTGTCCTTGAACAAATGATTTTGGACCTGAGGATGTTTCGTGCGAATGAATGAACAAATTTGGCTTAGGCCGGCATCTAAGCTGGCAGCCTAAAATTCTAAGCCGCCGGCCTATATCCAAGACGATGACCGATAGCACCAGCTTTGGAGTTTTTAGATTTATCGAAGAATTTGGTTGTAAGCCAACATGAAGCCGCCGACATACACATCAAAGCTGTCGGCATTGGAATCAAAGCCACCAACGTAGTGGCCAGCTTATATCTGCGTTTTTCCTATGCTAAGGTTGCGTTTTTCCAAAGCCATTTCTTCCTATAAATAGACCCTAGACCCCACGAATTTGTTACACTTCTTCCTCAGTCAAACTCAAGGTACGTTGGTCTAATCTTGGTCTTTTCATTTCTTTTCCTTAGTTAAATTATTCCAATCCTAGTTTTATATATGTTTAAGGAGATCTAGGAGCGAAACCCTAAATTAAATTTGGAGGATTTCAGTTTCAAATCAAAGTAAAGGTAAGATTTGTATCCTAGTCTTGTGATATTTAGGATTGATAGATTATAAGAAAGCGATTATAGTATATTATTCGTGACAGGAGAATTGATTGAACGAATTAGGGTTTCTATTGCGAACAGGATCAGCGATATCCAAGTAAGTATGAATTCGTTCTTCATCTATGGATTTAAAGTTATGAACATTCATAGTTGTTTTGCTCATAGAGGATTGTATATATATGTGTGTGTATGTATTGTGAAGGGAATTTGTGGAGATTGGTTAAGAACTTTGGAGAATTTTTTAAAAGGGTTTCTGTGAAGTGCAAATGGGATAACAGGTGTGTTGATCTTCAATTAGATTCATGGAATTAGGGTTAGGGTTTGAAAGTTGTTATTACAAGTAAAATTGATTTCAATATATATATTGTTAAATAGGAGTATTTTAAGATTAGGGTTTTGATCTTTTAAGAAGTTCTGTTGGTGGATTTGAGTTGGAGCAATACTAGGTATGACCTTACCATGCTTATTTGTTTGTACTTGTAGGACTAGTTGTTATATCTGACTAATTTATATTTGAATTTAATTGAATCGAGTGTTGGTTATGCGTGGCTGCGGTTAATATAGAACTCATGGTGGAGAAGAACCATGGTGGAGGGTGATACTAACACTAGCAATCTGGTGATCCTTGTGTGTCATTGTCCTAAGTAGAGTTGCACTTGGAGATGATTCTGGTAGATTAGGAGTCGTTACCAGCTTTATTGTGGAATGCATCTATATATGTATATACTATTATATTATGGTTTTCATCGGGGTCATGAGTTACTCCAAGTTTAGGATTAGTGATCAATAGTCCTAAACTGTGTTGTTTGCAGGCTAATGAAAAGATAATTAATTTGTGTTTGTTGCATTAGAATATAAATTATATGTGTTATTGTGATTTGCATGATCATGTGCATGTGTTTTTGGTTTAGCGTACTGGGCGTTTTCACTCAGTCCTTATTTTTCCCACAGGTATAAGTGAAGATTCTATTATTTATGACTTAACGGGCTATGATGTATTCGTTGATGATGGGGAGTGCGGTAGCGGTTATGGCCATCCTGCTAACAATTGAGAGTTAGCTATTAGTGATTTGAGATGAAGAAACATATTTTGATTTAGTTAGTTTCCTTTTGAAGACTTTTATATGTAAGGATTTATTTATTTTTATATTGATGTCTAGTTGATTGATGAGATGAGGACATTTATTTTTAATATGAAAAAGTTTAAAAGTTACCTATATGTGAGTATTTAGTGATATTTGAAATACATATTTGTGGTTTTATGAATCTATAGCCTTAGATGTCTATCATGATAAGACATGTGATGAGCTAATAATGCCTTTAGGTTAGGGCTTTACAGTCTTCATGAGAACCAACAAAAAGTATTGGTATGGCAGTCAAAAAAACAAATGCAATCCATGGGCTCACATAGATTTGAATGAATTAAATTAATCATAGGATATAAATAGACAAGTTGACAAATTAATTAATAATTAATTAAATGAAATTTGATTTGAAATCTAAATTCTCTAAACAAGTCATTGAAATGTTTAGAGGATTCATAAACCCTTAATTCTTAGCCAAAACTCTAATTCTTAAATCCATAAAATTTGAGTTCATTTGCTTGTATAAAATATTTCTTAACCCGAACTAAATTAAATATCTTTTATCCAAAATAAATTCCTAAATTAAGTTCTTATTTTAATCCTTAATTTATAACCTATCGGTTCAGAAATCTTTTAAATACTTCTGGAACTATATATAAGATCTGGTAGTTCTAAATCTAATACGTTATTTTGAAAATATATTTATTTTTATCTTTTCCCCTTTTTCTTTTATTTTCTCCCCTGCCTTATCTTTCTTTTTCTTTCTCTCTCTCTCTCTCTCTCTTCTCTTCTTCTTCTTTCCCGTACCTTCTTCTTCTTCTTCTTCTCTCTCCAAATTCAAGACATGAATCTCAATTTCAATAAGAGAAAATGAGGAATCAAGTAGAATATGAGAATAAAAGAAGGAAATCAAAGCTAGAAGTGCAAGAAGTTGCATGATTTAGCTAAAAAGATATGTTTTCTAGTTTAATTCATATTTGTTTTATTTGTTGTTTGCTTATCTAATTGATGATTGATGTTGAAATGAGTTGGGATTGTTGTTTATATATGTGTATGTTGGATTAATGTTGTTGGGAGTTGAGTTGTGATGAAGAAGATGATGAATAGTGAAGTTGAGTTTTGTTATTGTAGTTGGGTGTTTGATGATTAGAAGTGGAGTTTATGTTATTTCAGTGGTATTTTGATCATATAACAAGCTTTGGAAAACTTAGGATGAGTTTAAAGAAGGTTTGAAAGTATAAAAGTTTACAAAATTTTGTGTTCAAAACAGGGGAAGGCGAAAATTTTTCATACAGCCCCATATGGAAGGGTGTTTCACCCTCTGACATTGAAAATGCACTTTCCTTGGTTGAAACGGCCCTATATGGGGGGTGTATGAATTGAAATGGCCCGTATGCAAGGTGTATCACTCTTGGATGGAAAAGTGCAATGTTATTGGGTTGAAACGGCTTTCCAAACGGCCTCATATGAGAGGGCGTTTCAATTTTTGATCTCTCCCCTACTGCAATGTTGTTTTGTAATTTGTTCATAATTTTTCATTCAATCTTTGATTGAGGTGATTCAAGTTGCGTTGGAAAGCTTAAAAAGAGATCTACAATTTTCAAGTTTTGAGTTTTTACAAATTCCAAAAGTATTAATGCTTAAATTTTGATTCTTTTTAGCTACTACACTTTCCAAAACAAAGCTAAAAACTTGTATTGGTTTGTTAAATGTGTTTTAACTTATGAAATGAATCTTTTTAAGTTAAAATGAGATAGATAAGTGATATTTGATGTGTTATGTGAGTTAATTGATGTAATTAAGCATGAATTAAGTAGATTTATTGATTTAACAAATAATTAGATTAAATCTAGAAGTTATTATGAAATAAACTTAGTTAACAAACCTAGGTTCAACTTGACTAAATGAACTTGAATGAACTAAAATGGATTATGTTGTTTAACTTTGATGAATTTGGCTAAGTTAAGTTAATGTAAGCTCGAATTGACATAGATCTTAGATATATAATGAATTAGTAATTAATCTAAGTCCAACTTGGCTTAATGAACTTTACTAAGCTAAAATAAATTAGGTCTATCTAAGTTTAATCAACTTGACTTAGTAAATGAATCAAATGACTAACTCTAATCAATTTGGCTAGATTTAGTTAAAAGGAGTTAATAGTTAATAACCGAATTAGATTAACAAGTTAAAATGATCTTTGATTAGCATGAGGAGTATATTGTTTTAAATATCTATTTGCATAAGTTATTAATGTTTTGTATATGCCATTGCTTTGTATATGTTTTTGTAAAAAAAACCTATAATCAAAGTGAAAAGAAATACTTTAATAGACAAAAGGAGAACTGTCCGTATTTTGGCAGGGCGATCTTCACAGTCATAGCGGGGTTCCTATTTAGTGTCTGATTAAATAGGGTTTAACAAAATGAGTTTGAGATGAATGGATAAATAGCTTAAGTTCTTATATGATTTTGATGAAGTAGATGATTAGTTTAGTTTAGTTTATTATACGAGTTCTTTCCTTAACAGAAGTGGATATCTGATTTGTCTTCCGGATTATCTTCTGAACTTCCTTTCGAGGCTATGTTTGGATTTCATATTCAAGGTACGCAGTAACTTGTGTATTGGATGTTAGGATAGGCATCTAATATGGATTAAGAACTTAAACTTGGATTAATAATTGATGAGTGTTGGTTGTGCTTTATGTCATTGAATCCGGAACCGGGAAGCGACAACCTTGTCATGATGCAATAGTACGGTAGTTAGGCACTTATCCCAATCTTTGTCATGATATAATGACTCAAATCCATGATGCAATGGTGGTTTCTTTTATTGGCTAAGTGGGTAGCTAATAAGGTTAACTGTATCGGTATATTCTTTACTTAGGCTTGAGAGGAAATAATATGTTTTAGTTCACGGGTATGAGACCATTGAACTAATTGATGTTATAGACCGAGATAAGTGGAGTGTATAAAGGAGTGTGAACTCTAGATGATGCTATTAATATTCTTTCTCGGTTAGATATAGGAGATATAGATATCCGATCTATCTATATCAACCCCCTGAGCAGCTGCTGTTACTCAAGACCCCCAGATTCCCATTGGCTTATTCCGGAGTGTGAGTGCTCCATTGTTGGTTTGTTTATTTTAATGGAAAGATAATAACTTGTGGATTGATGCATTGCATTTAGTTAAGCTCGTGTGCCACTCCGTGTGTGATTGTGTTACTGTGTATTGAGCTTCGGCTCATTATTGTTGTTATTGTTCTTTTCTCTAGGTGATATATTGAAGATGATGGATGATGAGACGATGATATGATAATGTTGGTGATGAAGATGTTAATGATGATTTAATGAAGATGATGATGGTGTTCCTTGAAGATGATGATGTTGTTATTGATGGAGTTGATGATGATGATTGACTCGGGTTTTGGGCACTTGTGATGACTCGGGAAGGATTGTGGATGAGTGATATGAGTTAAGAGCGCTGAGTAGTTTAGTTGTTTTGTTTCTTCTTTGTTTTGTTTTTAAATAAGCTTTTGTAAAGATTGTTTAAGTGAAAGTTTTTCCACTTGTAATAGTGGAAGTTTGAAATGCTTTTTATGTAGAAATGTTTTTATTAAAGTTTATTTTTCCGCTGCTAAATCCAGTTGTTACCAAATCTAACTAAACGATTTTATAACCTAAAATCGGATAGCAATGTTCAACATAAACACCTTCTTTTAAGACAACCTTACATATAATTCGTAAGAGTTATACGTGGTTAAGGACTTGGTGTGCTTAATTTGAGAATTTAGGATGTTGGGTCTTTACAGAAAGTATAGTAAAAACCCTAGAAAAAATCAAAGTAAGTCCTATGACCTAGTTGTATCACTTAGCAATAAGCTTGTCAATATCCGAACCATACCTTGTATAATTGTAATGATCATCATCAAATCCATTAGAACCTGAAGAAGATAAAAGTGAGCTGAAGCTTAGTACAATAGCAACATAAGCACACATAAAATGATCATATGCATGTAGTCTAAATGCAATGCAATAACTAGGGTTGCAAATAAGCTAAGTTACTTATGAGCTACTCGGGCTTCATTATTAAACGAATCGATCTTTAGCTTAAAGTGAAACTTATTTAACTAAGTGAACTGAGATCTAGCTTTGGTTCAAGCTTGTGAGATAGCTTGCAAATAGGTCCATTTAAAGCTCAAAAGCAAGTTCGTGAGCCAACCTCGATAGCAAGCTCGCCAACCAGGCTTGATAGCGGCCTCGTGAGCTCGATTATATTTATTATGTATAAAATGTATCATGTTATTTGTATATTTAATATATTATATTATATTACTGTATCACAAAAATGATATACTTTAATGAAAAGTACCAACATAGTAAAAATTCTAAGCTTTCAAAAGCCTAAAAAAAAAAGTGAATTAAACCCCAATATAATGTCTAAATTCACAAGCCTGTTATATTGTCACAGAATGATTAACTAAAGTAATGACTAATATAATGTAAAGATCTTGGCTAGTGTGTTCATCTGTTCAACCAGACCCAAGTAGGGTGTAACGGATGGACTATAATAGGGTTCTCGATTCGCTCGATCCATTAAAAACCCTATTGTCATGACTCGAGAGTTACTCTAAATGTAATAGCCCACTGTACATAATATTAAAGTCTAGGAATGACCATTTTAGTCACGCAAAGACTTCCATATCATGCACAAGGCGTACATCACAACTAAGGGAACGCTTTGGAGTAACTCAATTTACATTGATAAAAACTAAGTAACAAGGTAAGAGAAGTACTTATCATTAAATATAAATAAGGTTGATTTCAATTCTTAGGGGCATACCTCTGCTAATGACTTCAAGTCTACATAAATACATTTCCCAATGCTCTCCAAAATGTTATCATAAAATATATTACTTATAAAGAAATTTCAAGAAAGTAAATTCATCCTATGCTCCAACTTCTCTATAAGAGTTAAAAAATCCATCAATGATTTCCTTAATGTCTTGATCATCATATAAAGTCTTAAGCATACTTGTTTCGACAAAATCTATGAGGGTGTAAGCTTACAATATACTTAGTGAGATATTCTCTTTTAGTCGCATCTTGAATTCAAACAAGTTTATTAATTTCCACACATATGCTATGCATGTTATGCAACAATCACATGAAACAAACGATTATTTATAGGTATCTGGAAACCATACACAAAACGAATTTGCACCCTCCGTATCGAGGGTTATGGAAATGGTAGTCGAAAGTCTTCACGATCTTCTAATGCTAGTCCTCGACCACTCTGCTCATAATGATCAATCGGCGCGACTCGTCCTTGGAATGTATCTCTGATACGCTTTTGTTCCTTAAGTATGAGCATGGACGTGGGCCCTCTTAGCCTTGGACCCTTTGATTCTTCTCGCAGAGTAGTGGCTTTCGACACATGACTCGAAGGATGCAATGCATGTCCATTTAATTTTATCAAAGCCAAGTATAATTATGGTATACTTAAAGGTGATCAAGCAAACATCATACACTCATAAACAACATGTTATATTAATGATATACTTGAACAATAATTTGGATTATGAGTATTTCGTAGAAGTTCTATCCAAAATTTCTAATTTTATCTTGTTATCTTCAAAATTGGGATTATGTGAAATCCCAACTTAAAATGACCATAACTTGCTTATTTTAACTCGGAATTTTACATATAAGATGTCGTTTTCTACCCACTTGAAAAGATCAATCTATTTCTGAGGTTATTCTAATCATTTGAAGTCATTTGGGTTCGAAAATGAGTCAGTATAGATTGGTTACAAAAATTTCAGCTCCAATTGAAATTTTTCTAAATTCTATTTCATTTAAAAATTCCATAGCAAACACATATATTTTATATACTTGAAAATCCTTTTAATATATACATAGACTCATATATATATATGATTCCAGTGATGTTATCTTAAAAATAAAATTTGTATACAACCATTGTGAAAGATAGAGTTTTTGTGAAAAGTTATCCTTTGACTTGTGATGAAATTGATATTTGGTAAATTTGTGACTTAACAACAAGAAAATCATAATTCAATATATATATTATATATATATTTTAAAATCCTTAAAGGTCTTATATTTGTGCACAAATTTTTATTTAACAATTTATTTTATAAAGCATGGTTTTACCTATTTGTGAAATAAAATCTAAGTATATTTCTTTTAAGGAATTTCCTAACTTTGACTCGTTAAACAAATTATAATTCTTAGATTTTGTAAATGTGAAGCTTAATTAAAGAAAATCATGATTCCATATTTAATTTAAGTTCATGAATATTTTTTTTCATGCTAAACTTCTTTTAACTAATTATTTTCCAAAACATGAACCTTTATATAGTTGTGGGAAAAAATCATCCTAAATTGTATAACAAAAATGTTTCAAGTTTTAGCATATGAGAAAAATTAAGTGAATGAGTTCTAAACTTTTATGTTTATAATATTTCTTTCTTAATTCGAATTTTTTTTCAACACATAAACCTTTAGGGGTTGCTATAAAAATCTTTAGTCTGTTACAAGTGAGTGTCTAATTATTTTAACTATTATTTTTTTAATTTTATAAAAAGAAAATGAATTTACTTCTTAAAGCTTAGTTCCTTAAGTTATATATCGATTTTATTTCTAAGCACATTTTAACTAGCGAGTTGATCTTAGCTTGACTTGAAAAATTTGTTTTGTTCTTAGTGTTTATCAAAGTGTTGGTAATAATCTCGTAAGTAAGTTTTTAAGAAAAGTTTGCCTAATAAAAAATTATCAACATTGGGGTTTAAATAATAAATGTTATTTTAGTAGTTTGAAAGGAGAGTATGTAATGAAAATACTTAGTTAAATCTTAAAGAAGTTTATAATATTAACACTTCAAAATTTATGACGAACTTGTCTAAGTTTTTAAAGAATTTTGTAGAAACATGATTCTAAGTTTTAATGGAAAATTTTCTTTAAGTAACAAAAATCATTTTATTATAAAGAGTTTAGTCTTATTTTCTTTTATTAAACAAAGAACTCCTTTTGTTTTATTAAAACAACAATAATATAGTCATGCATGAATATAAACTAGTAGCTAAGTAAAATAATTTATACGAAAGATAAAAGACAGAAATAAAATAAGTACATAATAAAAGTCAAGTATTGGGAAGTCTTAGCTTGTATAAAGACTTCCTGGACTTAGACATGGGCAAAGTCAATAGAGAAAAATAAGAAAAATTATTTTGACTTGATGATGACAAGTCTAAGACTAGAAAGATCAGTGTTAATAAAATGGCATGAAAGAAATAAATTGCAAGAAATATAAGAGAATGAGTAAATAAAAAGTTATGTTAGTGAGCTTATAAGCTCTAAGAATATATATATACACATAATTATAATTAATAATATATAAGAGTTAGATTAAGAGCAATAAATCAATATAACAAGAACAATAATATTAAAATATTGTTAAACAAGACATAAACATATTGTTACTTTCACAGTATCTATGGGTTAGGAAAACATACGCTATGGTCATGTTATGTAAATATGAACATGAAGATGGCTTTAGGAATTTTTATCTATGGTTAAATGTGGGTTAAAGAAGAATGAAGTATGGGTAGTTGCATGTGGATGGTAGTTGTATGGGAAGAAAAGATTGTTGGGAAGACAATTTCAAAGAGGATATGTGTAGAGGGAATTTGAGAGAGTTTTGGTATGTAAATGAAGTGTGTGAAGGAAATGGAGGAAAATGGGGTATTTATAGATAAATGTGGAGAGAAATTATAGTTAATTAAATAAATGAAAAGAAAAGAAAATTGAGGGCATGAAGGGGAAGACAATGATTAAAAATTAATTTTTGTAAAGCAAAGTAAATAAAGAGAGAAGTTTACTAAAAGTAATGTTGGAAATATAAATGTAAGAAATAGGTTTATAGATTGTAAAAAAAAAATAATAAAGAGATAGATGAATAGTGGTGAATAGTAGTGAATACTAAATGAATAGTAGACCATACAAATAAAATATCGGTAGTAATGAAAATACACATAAAAATGCTATATATGATATTTTTAGATATCGAAAAATTCTAAAATTGATATTTTTGGAATCCTCATATTATTACAAATCTAATGGTGTAATAGAATATTTTTACCATTTTGCATGTACGGATCCCAATTTTGAAAACTGATCTCATTCGAGTTTGAAACGAACTAAATTTTGACAAATATGATCTTTTTAGGCTTTATTATATTATTATGGATTACAATCTAAAATTATCTCAATTTTATTGTTCTAGAGTTTCAAGCATGGGATTGTCAGATCTAGTCTCACTAGGGCTTGTTGTTGACTTAATGGACTTTTAGGATTCCGATCTCAATTTCGGCTTCAAGATTTACTCGTAAAATTTTAAAATTTAGGGGTTTATGTCATACTTATATTTTCGATTCAAAATTATGTTTACTTTATTATTTTTTGTGGTATATTTAAATTTTGAAATTCTTGAGATTATTGTCACGCCCCAAGAGTACCTTAGTAGTAACACATATATTATGATACAATCTAATGATCTAGACAGTATCACATACACATGCTATTACTAGAATTACCTTGAAAAATGATATAAGTTTAACAAAAAAGGATCTTTTCGGTTGCTTGATAAGAATGATGAATACGAATAATAATAAATCACCACAAATAGATCTTTCTAACTATTGTCTGAATAATTAAAATATTACAAACCACAATATATAACTCAAGTTCTTAAATATTAGAAACAACATTCTAATATCATATAATACATAAAACTAGGCAATACTATCTAACCTATCCCAAAATTCTTCAGCTTTAGAAACTTACCAGTGCTAAGCTCTTCGAAGGAACAAAAAAAGTCGTAGAGTCAACTATAAGGACTGTAGGTGTGTGAATAAACCAAGGTTTAATGAATAACCATAACATATCACACAACAAGCAAGTTATTATCAAACATATGTAATGCAGCATTCAAGCACATGAATAATACAAGTTTGGACAATCCGGAATCCAACATGATGGAGATTTACGCCTTCTCATCGGGGTTGAAGGAAAACCGATCTATGAATCATCTACCCAGGAGAAGCTAAGTACACATGAAAGCCACAATCTTACAATAGTTATCTCTTTATGTTAATGTTGTTTAAAGTATTCATTTCCTATTTTAAGCCTTAGAAACTCCACTAAGTATTAGACATTTCACAGCAATACCATGGGCGGCATCCTTCATTACCAGTTAATTCCCATGGAACTGATAGAACAAAGGTAATCTTGTGTAGAACTAATAACCTCTTGCCTAGAAAAACCAAGTATTATCAGAGAACTGAAATTCAACACGTAGTACGCTATCACATAATCATGATGCAGTATATGCAATTTATGCAATGCATGTCTATTTTATTTAGAATACCAATAATTATTAATCAAGTTAAAGGTGCTCAGACTTCACACAAACAATCAACATGATATACATTCAGCAAATTCACTAGCATTCCATTATCACTTTTATTCAATATTGTTTAGCAATCAAGTAATTCCAAACAGTAGGCAATACCCATAACCCATATACACACGAGTTTATTATTATTATTTTTGTATTATAATGTAGCTAAACTACAAACACAAATAATGTAATAAGTCTGAGTTATTCACCTGTTCATATTGTTCAATCGTAGTAATCGACCAGAAAATCCACAACAGTATCAAAATTACCTATTGAGATGAAAATATTCATCAATAATACTTATAAATAGAATATTGAATTCCTATGAGTATCTAAGTATCCTATGTCAGTATTTGATATAATTCCTATTGCTTATATCGATATCCTAAGGTATTGATTCTATAGAAAAGTGTATCTATCATTTAGTATTTAGCTTCTCCAATTTCTTTTGATTTAAATATCATTCATTCTATATCTAAGATGGACTTATTTAAATTTTCCTATTAAAGTTCTATTCAAATCTTACATTGTTTAATGTCCTTGTTAGTAGTAGTCTTTTATTTATTTTACTTTGCATGTCAACCTTATCTGTTCTTTTTAATTAGAATTTGTATTATTTTAGAGGATCTTCATTTCATTATCTAAATCTTTATCCATTTCCTTAGCCTATTCACAACTTATGAAATTATTAATATGTGTAACATCTATGAATTATTCATATTATTTTTCTTGTAATGTAGAATTCCTAATCATGCTTTTAAAGCTTATTTTATCAAGTTTTATGCTCATATAAGGTCCTAAGGCATTAGACATGAATTTAAACTAGTTTAGTTGAAATTTGAGCATTGTTTTAGCCACTTTATTCCTCGATCCGAATTTACTATACTTAAGTTTATAAAATTCCTAAGTTGATGTTCTCCTTAGCCATTAACATCTAAGCATTTCTACTACAATAATAATCTATTTAGTTGAATTCATCAATGGAACAATCACATCTCCCAAGCATATAACCTTTCTACAATGCTACACATTTCAACCTAATGTCTACACATGAATGTAACAAGAATATAATGCTAGGTTAAGAGTTACCTTGGCTTGATGTGGAAAAGGATCCCAACTCCCCTCCTTAGCAAGAACCAAACCTATATTAAAGGTTGGATAATAAGTTTTAACTAAATTAAAAGTTAACTGATTCTAACCAAGATTTTTTACCTTGTTGAGCTTGGATTTCAACTTGGTTTTGTGGCAAACCAAAGGCTATTTAACTTGGTTTTTGGTGTTGTTTGAAGGAAGGAATTGATGTTTTTGGATGTGTTTGATACTTGGATAGAATATAGGAAGTAAAATAGGGGTTATACTCTGTTTTGGAAGGTCTTCAAAGCTGTCAAGTGAAGGAATAGCAAGGGAAAAGAGGCTGTTCGCAACTCCACTTGTAGCTAGATTTTCAAAGTGATTTTATGGGAGTTGAGAGCTGATTTTGTATCTAACTTAAGCCTATATATATGTACTAAGTTTAGGCTAAAGTTAGGAGGCTAGGAAAGGTGTTTTGGACTTAGAAAAATATGTTTGTAGGAATTTTTGTGTAGATGTTGAGCTGTGTTGGAGGATGATTTTGAAGTATTTTTGGATAGATTTTCATGGCTTTTTGGAGTGTATTTATTATGTTTTTTTGCTAGTTAATTAATTTCATTTATATGTGTAAATTTGGGGCTCAAGTTGCTTAAAAATTGGATCAAAATCGGGTTGAAATCTAAGGTTGAAAATTGAATTTCTATTGCAGTTTTTCTTGATCTTTTTGGACTAATTTCTTCACCTGATTTTTAACTAATTTTTTATGCTTGAAGTTTCCATTTAGAGGCCTCTTATTGGTTGGTTTACTAAGCTTATAATTTTTCCAAATCAAAGCTGGTATTGCAGAGTATGGCCTACTATTTTCACGGAAATCCAAGCCAACTTGCAGCTGATACACTCTTGAATTTGTGCTACAATTCCTTACATTTAATGAGGATTATATGTGTAGTTTCCAGATTGGTTGAAGTGCCATTTTCAAGTTGAATTTATGTGTTCCATTTGTGCAAGTTGGCTGGACGGAAATTTATATGTTGTAGCCAAGAATCACTTGCAGCCGTGATTCAAATCTGTACTAGTTTTCAGTTTTTATTTATTTTTTTATTGCTTGCTTCATACAATTAACTAAAATATTCTAAAAAATACCAATTTATACGCATATGTTTATAATAGTTATGTAAGAGTTTTATCTAAATAAAATTATCTAAGTTCCCACAAGATTTTTAGGCTGTTTATATATTCAAATTTTTAGTTAAAAGTTTATACGATTAATTATTTTTAGTATTTTAACGTACATGATTAAATTTTTCAAGTCCAATAAATCAAATTAGAAACTAAGTCTTAGTGGATTCAGAATTCTCTAACAAGTATAACAGTGACTTTTGAAATTTTTATTTGAGATCTAGACTTGCATTGTTTATCTATATTGGTATCTACTGCGTATTTATAATCCTAGTAGTTTATCTTTGAATTATTGTTTTATACCAATAATTTCTATTAATATACTATAATTTATCGGGTTTAAAATTTAGGGCTACTTCTAATTATATCTTGAATTATTAGTTTAAGATACGAAATCTCGTTTTTGATATCTATTAAGTCAAAGAAATTTTTATTCGGGTTTTTAAACTAGGAATGAGTTCGTTACAACATGGATCTATTCTAGGATTTTTATCGGGTTCTAAGTTACTATCTAATTCACATTATCTATTTTATTATCGTATACTAGTGTGAAAAATCTTGGGTTTACAATTATTTAACCAAGTCTAGGATTATATGTTGATTTGGCTTGACTTTTAGTATTAATTTAAATTTTAGTTTAAAAAATTCATCGGAGGGATTAAGGTTTTAAAATTTTGTCATAGAATATTACTTGATATACTGTCTCGATTTTCACATTAGAGGTCATATAGGTGAATTGTTTAGCATATGGATTTTGCATCAAACGATTATTGGATTTTGTTTATTTTGTTTTTTTTAAGGTTTTCTTTTTCTTAAGGTTAAGTAATTTCCTATTTGATCTTGTTTAGAATTCAGTTTTAACTTGGATCGGTTTTTAGGGTTTTTTTTTTCAGTATTTAACTCTAGGATTATTTTCTAAAAGTACCGAAAAAAAATTCAAGGGTTTACACTTATAGGATTCCCATTAAAAAACCCCTATAAGGCTAAACTATATGGTTTTAGAATCAGGTTTGGATATAAATAAAAACTTTATAGGTTATATGGTCGAGTTTGAGTCATATAACAAACTCGATAATATCTGATAACCCGGCACTATAATTTAAAAAAATATAAATATAAATATTACTAAAGGGGCAAGGAGATGAAATGAGATATATAAGAGCTACTATCTTTTTTACCTTCTAGAGATGATTTTTTTTTTTTTATGTTTATTAGACTAGTTAAGGATTTTAGAACTTTTCATTCGAATTTATTGAAGTCGTGTTTGCTTTAATATTATTTGATGGCTTTCGTATTTTAGCCTCAATAGGAGATTTAATTTAACCATGCTCTTAAAATATTATGTCATTGTCTATGTCTCATAAGTAATATATTTATGTGTTTAAATCTTCAATTATGAGTATGATCTACCACATATTCTATTGATAAGTTAATTTTATTCTATTATTTTCATAGGAATTCAAGCTTATTTGATGAGTTTTTGATTAAATTCTTATGAATTTGGTGTTTTTAATGATAAATTGTTATTTTTTAGCTCCCTGAATAAAAAAAAGAAGAATTAAAGTGTTTATCATCGAATTTGGAGCAAATAACAGCAAACAGATCTGTCGCGCCCTAAATAAATATTGATTGACGCTAAAATATAAGGCAAGTTAAGCATAAACCGATCTGTTGCGCCTCAAATTTACCTTAACATGACCCTTGACAATTGTTTTGAGGAGATCGAGCCTAAACTTGAAGAAAAGCTTCTATTGCACTCTAAATCTGACCTACGACAATTGTTAAAGTGATACAAACCTTTGTCATACCTGTGTCGTGCCTCAAATCATTATAGCAATCAAGCCCTCAACAACACTAAGTAGCCCTCGATTGAAGAATGAACATAAAAGATAGCGTTTCATTAACTTAAGTCGAGCCTTATCCTTATTGCAGATTGAGCCCTCGACCCTTCCCTCGACGACGCAATGGTTTTAACACTTAATCTAGACGCGCATGTAGATGAAGAATCTGCATTCGTTATACAGAATCTACCACATTTACAATAAATCATCATTTTTTCTATGCCCTTGTCCTATAAATTAGTATGCACAACATTGTAATAAATGTGTTGTACTTATAAAGATTTTGTACAGTGTACAGAATTAACGTAGCTTAGTGAGAAAATTCCTAGAGTAAAAGAATCTCGTTTCTTCTTACTTTAGAAACTCTCAAAGTTTTTGGGTAAAACCCATTTTAACCCATTGTTTGTAATTTCTACAAGACTCTATGCAGAATTTTAATTTCTTTCAATTAATTTCATATTATTTCTTCACATAATGTTCGTAATGCCTAAACCTATAGAGAAATAATCTCCCAACTTAGGGTTTGTATACCCAAATCTTATTCATGTGATTTCAAGTGCTCTTTTAATTCAATATTGATTGGGTGTTTGTAATTAGTAGCTTGATTTTATTTTCATGAGTCTACTTACATGGCTCATGAATTAGATTCATGTTTAATTTCAACTGAATAGGTTGGAGGTCCAAATTTAATTCACAAATCCGGTAGTGCAAATACCTCACAAACAACTCTCTCTCTGGGTTTAGTTTCAAGAAATCATATGATAAGGAGTTGGTGAAGCAATCCTTGGGTGTCGTCGTGCATAGTTGCAAATTAATATCCTATTTTGCTCATAAAACAATTGTGAATATTATTAACATCAGCATAACTTCTGTTTCCCTTATGTTTTGTTAAATTTTTCTTGGCTAAGATAATAGAGGAAATGTGAGTATGATAGATGCCACCATTTCCTTAGGACACAACTTAATTCTTTCTATACTACTTCGGTAGGTATGCTTACCATTACTTTTGGTAGTTGTTAACCGAAGTTAGACAAGACTAATTAATTTTACAAATTTTGAAAAGCTTCTACTTTGAGTTGTGTTTTAGAAGTTATATTTTATACAACTCCAACACATAAAAACCGATATAAGCATCTATCCATTCCACATGCATCTTTTCATTTTTTAATGTATGGAAAATGTATATCAGAAGCATTGACTTCTCTTAAATTTATTATTAAAATTTGATAATAGGTTAGAATAAAATAGGGTTATAGGTTTATAAGGTCGGGTTTTGAGTTCTAAGTCAAACCCTATATGACGGGTTTGGATATAGTAGAAAACCCTGTAAGGTTAAAGGATTGGGTTTGGTAGACCTTACAAGATAGTGGGTCGAGTTTTGGGCTTATATAATCTATTCCCGAAACCTGACCCGGTTACATCCTTAGACCTATGGTAACGTCTTGTTCTCCTCTGCCTTGACTCTATTATCTTTGTCTGCAATATAAAGCAAGGTTTTCTATCAACTTAAATTCTAAAACAAAATCTTGTAATTAGAAAATAAATTCGTGAGTCCATGAAATGATCTATCTATTGATATGAATTCCTTTATGTGTTATCAATGTATCATACTAACTAGGGTTTTGTGTTTATGGCTATTTTGCAAGGAAAATGGAAGAAGAAGGTAAAAAGAGCCTACTACACTTTGAGCTCTAATGAAACTCTAAGGAAACATGGAGTGAAATGGAAGAAGATGATGACTAAAGTCTATAATTGGGTTGCAACTTTCATGTCCCTTTTCCCTTTCTTTTCTCTATTGTTTTTTTTTTTTTTTGTACATGTTTTTATAGATCTATTATTGTTGTTGTTAGATTTGTTAATCTCTATTAATTCCTCTATAGTTTGTGATGATTTCGCTAAGATTATGCAAAATATATTATGTAATAATTACTTCAAGAATTTTGTATTACTGTAAGGTTAATATATAGATCTATATGTTTGGCTTTCCCTTGGAAAGGTGAAAGCTTTGATGCACTTTATATGAAATTAGATTCTTATTGGAATCTTTGGTTAAATTATATATAAATGGTTCTTTTTTATTTAAATGTGTAAAGATGAAAGCTTTGGTTTATTAACACAACAACAAAAATATAGAGATAAAAAGAGAAAGAAACAAAGGTCTTCTTCTTCTTTCTTTTTGTCTTTCTTTTACGTTTACTTAAAATGATGGACTTTCTCTTCTTTATTAAGCCAAGCTAAAATTAATTCTTATTTGGTTCATTTTCATGTTTATGCACACTTGAAGTCCATAGTATTTTTTTACTCCTCTATTCTGGTGCTTCTTTATTTGATGTTGTTTTTTTCTTCCCGATCTAACTAAGATAAAGGAAGTTCATGTTGTTTTTTTTTGTGTTGGTGGTATAGGAGCTAGGTTTTCTGAAGTCAAAATTTTTGTTGGTTTAATTTTTTTTTTTTTTTGTATTGATAATACAAAATCCTGATCAAGAAAGCTTTACTTCACTGAATATGAAATTTAATGTGATTTTTTGGGGAACTTTTGGTTTAAACTTAACTGATATTATAGAAATTTTTTTACTTTTAATTTTTGTTTTGCGTTTGAAAAGTTTTCATGAATCTTTCACTTTTGTTATTATTGTCATTACGTGTATCAATTTACGCCCCGAAGGGTACTCTAAATGTGGCAGCCCACCACATATAATATCAAGACTCAAGAATGATTGCCTCAGTCACGCTAAAGTCTTAGTATTACATGTAAGGCATCTAGCATAGTAATAGGAGACGCTTTTAGGAAATATAGTCTAAGCAAGTAAAAATGAACATACAAGAATCTAAAAATAAAATATATCATAAAATTAATAACCAAAGGTCTATTACATGATCTCTTAAGGGCATACCTCTTCTAAGTTCCAAAGATCGAAATAGTCTTTACAATATTTAAACATTCATTAAAGATTTCAAAGGAATTCTAGTCTAAATCTTCAAGTAGGTTTCCTCCAAAAGCTTCAAAAGAATACTCACACAGATATGAGGAGACCTCGAGTACAAAAATAGTTGTTCCTGAGAATGCAAATACCTATAGGGGCATAAGCTTATGGGCTTAGTGAGTAGATTCCAAAATTCGTACTTGAAGTAACATATCAACCAAGTTTATTAGTGAAGCAAATGGAATGCAACAAACACATGAGCATACAAGACATATGACTTTCTGAGAATCATATGTTGAATGAATTACGCCATTCATTCGGGGTTAGGTATTCAGGCCAATTACGGCCACTACTTGTTTAAAACACTTTTACAGATCTTATCGGCTCCTATACGCCATCAAAAACTTGTAGTTATTACAGGCTCCTACTAGCCACCAATTCATGTAGTTCTTATCGGCTCCTACTCGCCACTTACATGATATACTGGTTATGCCTACCACCATTAGTATACACTCGTCCCACCAATTGTATAGTAGTGAATGCAATGTGACTTAACATATGAAGTGCATGCATAATTTCTTAATTAAAGTCTAGTCGTTATATTTACTTTCTTTCAAGTGAGCAACCAATTTCAAACACTTCAAGGTAATAATATACATACAACTTATTACAAACAAATCATGTTTCAATATACTTAATATTCTTTCAATATATTACCATACAACTTCCATTTGATTTTTCCTAAATTTTAAAGCAACTAAATTTACAAGCACAATCATAAGTATGAAGATTAAAGGGGAGTAGACTCACTCAGCCATGATGACACCTTTCTTTTAATGGATGAGTCGTTCGGGATTTCCACTAATCATAGTAATCTTCTGAATACGAACAATCCTCCTCGAGATCACCTAATCAAGAAGAATATCCAAAATGAGTATTTCTTTTTGATTCTATGCTACTTATAAGAAACTATGTCATAAGATCGTTAAAATTTGTATAGAGAGTAATTAAAACTTAAAATGGCCATAACTTGGTCATTTTAACTCGGGATTGCGAATATAATATACTGTTTTCTACCTATTCGAAAATATCTATCCAATTCTAAAACTATTTTTATCAAACTAAGTTGTTTGAGCTCTGAAACAGTGGAGATCAAAGTCAACACGAATTTTACAAAACTTACTTTCTTATTTTTATAAAAACTTGAATGAAAGAAATAGATATTATAATAGTTGTAAGACCTTTGAAAAGTATATATATATATATATATATTAATTTACTCATGTTAAATACATGAAATTAATGAAGTTGTCTCAACCATAATCTTTTTTGTAAAAGTAAAGTCTTCTAAAACTTTGGAAAAGTAAAACTTTTGAAATTTCCTTCTTAGTTTGCTAGAAATTTTCTCGAGTCATTTTAAAAGGAGTATTCCATTTCCTTAGTCTTTTTAAATTTCAAAAAGATGATTTCCACTTTCTAAATTCTGTATAGATTAGTTTCTAATTCTTTTGAAAGTATTAATAATTTTAAAGAAGTGATTTGTTCATTAATCTTATTTCTTAAGATCATTTTATTTTTACGAAAGGGGATTTCTTGGTGTTTACCAAACTAATCTATTCAAAGCATTGATGAAAAATGAAGTTTAGTAAAACTTTTGTTAAATCAAGAATTCATTTCCATTTTATGACTTTGTAAAGTATATGTATGTATTGTATAAAAACTCATATGTTTATAATGAACTCCTCTAGAAAAGATTTGTTAAGATAAATTCCTAAATTTTTATGAAAAATTAGTTCCTTCATAACAACATTTATCTTTAGATATGAACTTCTATTTTAAGAAAAAATTTTCCTTCTTTAGCTTGTTGAGACAAAATCAATGTGTTCATGCATGATCATGAAATAGAATTATGAAAACATAAGAAAAACATAATGGTAATAAAATAAGCAAGTAAATAAATATGTCAAGTACTTGGAACCTTAGCTTCATCAAGGTATCTCGGGACTAAGAATAGACTAGTCCCAAAAGAAACACAAGAAAAGAAAGCAAATATGTTATTTTAACTTGATGAGGACAAGTATAAGACTCGAGACTAATCTTAAAATAGCACGAAATAAATAAATAAATTACATTACTTAGAAGTAAATAAATAACAATGAGCTTATATGCTCTAAAGATTATATATTAATACATAATTATATCTAGCTACATATATATATAGGATTATCATGAAATCAAAATATGAGCAAAAGTAAAATAACAACATAAAGATACATAAAATATTTTCATGAACAAGAACAATACATGAACATAGTGTAGCTTCCTTAACATTAAGTTTAAGAAACTCACACCATGGTCATGTAAAGTTACATGACATGTCTAAACAAAATTCTAAGAAAATTCTTACCTAATGTGTTTGTAGAAGAAGAAGAAGAAGAGGGTTTTGTGGAGAGAATTTTAGAGAGTTTTAGGATGGAAGTTAAGAGGGGAATTGGAGAGAGTTTTGAGAGTGAAATTTGTGAGTAGAAGATGTGTGAATGAAGTGAAAGAGGAGGGAGGTATTTATAGGAAAATGTGGAGTGATTTTTGAGTGATTTAATTAAAAAAATTGAAATAAAATAGAGGAAGAGAGAGAGCGATTGCGCCGACCTAAGGAGAGGAGAGAGTGAGTGAGATGTAGTTTTTTGGATTTTTATGTATTAAAAGTAATAATTTGTAAAGTAGGCATGATATAAAGTTATGGAAAAGGTAAAAAGTAAAGATAATAGGTTATGGAGTTGTAAGAGTAGGTGTTAGAAAAAGTAGAGATAAATAAATAATATAGAATAGTAATGAATAGTATAATGTAAAGTAAATGTGACTAGTAAAATACCAATAGTAAAAAAATGCGCGTATAATTGCGATATCTGATATTTTTAATTACCGAAAAATTACAAAACTGATATTTTTGAAATCCTTGTATTAAATCAATCCAAATGGTGTTATCGAAATATTTTTATTATTCCAGGCTTTGGGACACGATTTTCGAGAACTGATGTTGTTTAAGTCCAAATGACACTCGAAATTCGTGAATCTGATATTTTTATGTAACCTCAAGTTATTACGAACTATTATCACTAATTATCTCAACTTCGTTCTCTAGGGTTAAGGAATATGGAAATGCCGGATCTAAATTCTAGGGTTTGTACTAGACTTTGTTGACCTTTAGGGTTTCGGTTGACTTTTAATTCTAAGATCAAACTTAAAATTAACAAAAAATTTTAGGGTTTACATCAATTCTACTAATTTTGGTCCTTACATGTTGAAAATAAAAAAGTTAATGTGATGTTCTATGTAAAGATGATGTTCTATGAATGGGAATTATTTACTGGGTTTTTTAATTTTTTGAGTCAAGTTCGTAAATAATAAAAGGATGAAAATGGGAAACTTAGTTAATTTCTAGTCTCAACAAGCTTTAAATGAGCTTGAGCTCCTTAACAAGCTTGAGCTTGTTTAACGTAACGAGTTAATGAGCCAAACTCGAGCTTGTGAATCCTTAATAAGCAGAAGCTTATGCTCAAGCCTATGTTTTCTAGGCCTGATAAAAGCTCAGCTTAGCTTAAGTTCATTAATTTTTTAAACAAGCCAAGTCTGAGCCTTTAAAAACTCAACTCAATTGGGCTCATTTACAGACTTAGCAATAATCGATAATTTATATCTTTAAATTATTTGTGGCAAATCAATAGTAGAGCACTCACGCTCAGATAACATAGTGTGAACCTAAGGGTCCTAAGTAGCAGTAACTACTTAGGAGGTTGATAAAATCAGACCAAATACCTTTACCTCTTATCTAAATCTAAGTAATAGCTTCGTCTAGGGGTACAGCCACTACGCATCTGTACTTACCTTGGTCCATAATGCAATACAGTCTAACCAGTCTCATAAACATGAATTATACTATATTACTTCTCATCAAACACAAGTAAACATTATCTTGCTATCGTTTCCACCATGAACTACCTGTTAAGCCATCCTTGATGGCCTAAGCACCTAAATACCATGTTGGCATCGTCTACCAAGTTTGTCGTCCATCGACTCAAATTAAGTAATGACCATGCATAATCATTCATTCATTTATAAAGCCATCTTTAAGTATTAGATCTTTTTAGGATGTCTATCCTAGACAACCAATACACAAGTCATTATGTACTTGAAATATAGTCCAAGGTTCGAATATGATAAACCGATAGACGCAATAGCAAACAAGTATCTATTCAAGGAAAATTATTCTATATAAATATTAGGTATATAACTTGATTATCAAATCACGTTTGACTATTCAACTAAGGTAAGGTCTTATGTGTAATGAGACCTTGATTAAGATTTGAATTGTATGGTTTTAGGCTAATGGGCCTACATGATTTTAATTTAGCCAATTAGAATTGAATATTGAATTTCTTATTTGGAAGGTTTAAGCTTCTAGGAATATTAAATCAAGCCCAATAAAAATATACCTAATTATTATATTATTTAAGATCCTGGTCCCAAGGAGCTTGACATAAGTACATTAGGAATTATAGCTCATTAATTAGGTGGAATTTGGGCCTAAATATTGGAATTGAGCTTATTATAGTAAAATTGGATAGTGGTTTTAACATTTTAGATTTAAACCCAATATAATATAATTAAATTTCATTTAGGCTATTGGGCCTTGGTAACTCCTAGAAAGACCCAATAGCTTACTATCTGTATTTTAAGGCTCTTGGACTCAATAATTTGTATTTGAGCCCAATAGGTAATTCAACACCTAGGATTTGACAATAGACTTAAATATTTTGGACTAGGTTCAATTGGAATAATATCGGTTTTTAGGCCTACATTTTGAAATTTAATCCCATAAATCTTTAATTTGATACAGGAGTTGATTTTCAATTAGAAAGGCCCTAAAGCTTCTAAGGATAAGTTAATAAGAGTAAAATAGGCCAATTATGTTGCAATAGGCCATAAATTGGTTAATGGATATAATAATTTAAACTATAACCATTTTAGATTTTAAAGTAAAATATAAGTCTGTATTTTTTTATTGAAGCTTAGAATTAGCTAATGAACTCTAAATTAACTTGCTAGACCCAAATTAATTTAGAAAAGTCCAATCAAGATTAAAATAGGCTAATTAGATTACAATCAAGCTAATGGACTTAACTTTTACTATTAAAATCCAATTTGTCCAATTTGGTGCAAAATTGCATAATTTACCCTAAATTACACTTAATTAGCGATTATTAATTAAAATTCATGATTTTGTTATTAATATAAATTTTAATTTGTCAAAAATTATTATAATTTCAGTTTAGAGATTTTTAAAGTCATATTTTTAGTTTTATAGCCAATTTAGCTTGTTGGATCAAATTTTACTATCAAATGACATTGTTTAATTAACTAATTGTTAAAAACAACAAATTAATTTCAAAAATCACCAAAATTTCCAGTTTACAAATAGGAATATTATTTTAACTATTTTCATCAATTTTTATGAAAAATAAATTTATTTAATATTTTTAATAACTATAGACATATAATAGTCTATTTTTCTAGAAATATGTCTTTAAAATACGAATTTAATTATTTGAAATTTATCAAAAATACTTTTGACTTTCTTCACATATTTTTAAGTTTAAATATAAATTTTCAACTTTATTTACTGTTATTAACATGTATTTTCATAAATCAAGCAAAATAAACAAAATATTAATGGTATATTCATAATTAAATTGCATAAATAAGAATTTATCAATTTCAAATGATTTTATAAATTATAGCACATCTAAATTCCACCTAAGATCATATATAATACAAATTCTTATTTATTTTACAAATTTCTACCAAAAATCAATACAAATCAACAATTTAGATTAATACAATATGCATATTCATGTATATATAATATATATTATTTGGTACTAAATATATTATATAAAAATGTCGTAAAAAATTTAATTTTCCAATTTTAATCTAATATTATAGAATGTTATGTATTTTAGCCTAAAGCAACACCTGCAAAAAAGAAAAAAAATTATGCAGCGTTGACACTAGACTTGTACATTGTAATTTAGTGTCCAACAAAACATTAAGCTATGATATTGCATCTGGTAGCTATGCAGCAAGTGTATAAGTGCATAAGCATTGAGTAGCGTCATAGCTAATTAAAAGATATTTTTCATGTCCAAATCCCTTAAACTTTATTTGAAAATCTTTGGTTATAAGGTAAAATATAGGGGGCTAAATTTAGATTATGGGCCTTAAAGCCCATAAATTGTAATTGTCACGCCTCAAATGGTACCCTACACGTTATAGTCCACCGCATACCAAACAAGGCTTAAGAAATCCTAACACAGTTATTCAAAAGTCTTGTATTAGACGCAAGGTGTTCCCTTACGATAATAGAATACATATGCAATTAGAGATATATAGTTTAACTTAATAAAATAAACATAAAAATATAAACCACAGATATCTCAAGATTATTGAAATGACCTAATTGGATTAATAATTTAATTTTCATGTGGATATATTCTTAATTTTAAATATCAAGTTTAAAAGTATTTGATTCATGAGATGAATATGTAGAAATAGAATTTGATATGTTATATATGTTCTTGTTAGTATAAATATATGTGTAGAGTATAATTGGTGTTAGTATGTATATTAAATTAATATTGTGTTAGTTAATGTAAATTAGTGGTTAAATGTGTATGTGTAGTGTTGGATTTTGTTAATTAAAGCTTAGAGTTGAGTTAAAATGTAGCAGAAAATTTGTCAAATTCCAAGCCCATACTTAAGCCAATTTTGAGCCCAAAATAAGCTCAATTTATGCAAAATAAAGCCCAACCCATAGTAGCCCCCAAAAGTCAATATTTTTTATAAGTATAAGCCATATTTTAATAAAAAACATACTTTTCAAATAGCAGCAAAAATCCATCCGAAAATCACATTTCTTTTCTTTCCTTTGTTCTTCTTTCTTCAAGCAATACACTCCAAACCCTTAGCAAGAACAAGCTCTCAGGTTCAAATATTTTCTCCAAACCAAAGCTTCATCATGTAAGTTAATGCAAGTTTATAAGTTCTTTGTTTTCTTTTTCTTTGGTATAGATATAGAGTTCATGTTAGTATGAGTTTTAATGTCACATATGAGTTTAAGTGGTTTTATGTGTTAGTGAATGTTGGTTTGTGTCTTGATGTTGTTAGAACTTGTTATATGTATTTAGAAGTAGTAAGAAGTATTGGAAAGATTGAAGTGTATTTTGGGTAAGTGGAAGCTATGTGAAGGGTAGAGGAATGCTTGAAAATGTTAGAAGTGGAATTTGAAGTGATATTTATGTTGTTTGATGAGTTGGAAGTGAATGGATAATGTTATGTTCATACACCAAGTAGTAGGAAGCTTACTATGTGTTTTGAAGAGAGTTTGAATGTGTAAAAGTTGATATATTGTGTAAAGGAATCATGAAAAACACGTGTTTGTTGTCAAAAAAATTTTTCTAAATTAGCACCACCTTGTACACCGGAGTGTACAAGCTTGTGCTAATCAAAATAAGCTCTCGAGTGACTTTTTAGACCTCAGCCCCACCTTGTACATGGGAGTGCAGGTGGTTGTGTAGGTCATAAAACCTTGAAAAATTGCTTTCGGGTCACTTTTTAGTACCCTACACAGCCCCGAACACTAGAGGTGGGTACTGATCGGTTTGGTTCGGTTTTTCCTAAAATCAAACCAAACTATAATTTACGGTTTGTTTTTTTTTCCATCCCAAACCAAACCATTAAGTAACGATTTGGTTCGGATTATAAATTTTTTAAACCATTAAATAACGGTTTGGTTCGGTTTGTATTACGGTTTAAATCAAAATTCTAACTAAAAATTTTTTTGTTCTAGTTTTTTTACATTTGTGTAGATTCTTAAATATTTATATCATTTTACAAAGTTGATATTATAAACCATAACAAAATACTTTATAAATTCATCATACTTTTAATTTATAGTTCTCTATAAAATCAATTATCCACCAATAAAATATATTCACTAACCAATACATAGTAAGTCATAATTTATAACTTTTAATATAACCATCATGTCAATTATCTACCAATAATTTAGCTAAAATAAAAAAATCATCTATCAAAAAAATTTATCAATGAATAAAATGACCAGCTGACAAAATATATTAAACAATTAATATATAATGAAAGTTTATAACTGAATAAATAAATTTCATATTTTACAAAGTTAAAAGCTATTAAAAAAAACAATAGTTCATCATAAAAAAAAAATTACATATCATAAGCTTAAAAAAATTTAAAAAAGGACAAGTTGATTTTAATTAATATTCACCAAATAATAAATATCAAATGAAATCATATAAACATATAGTAAAATATATTATATTTTTCTAAAACGGTTTGGTTCGATTTTATGGATTTGTTTGGTTTACCTTCCAAACCAAACTATAAATTTACGGATTTGTTCGGATTTGAAAAATTTCAAACCAAACCATGAAAAAAAAACCATATTTTTGGTTTGGATTGGTTCAGTTATGGATGGGTTTGGTTCGGTCGGTTTTTTTGCCCACCCCTACCGAGCACAGTGGCGTACTAGGTAGTGTACTTTCTCCTATTTCGCAACTCGTTAGTAAATTGTCCATAACTTTTTCAGTTGACCTCTGATTGAGGTGATTTAAGTTGCGTTGGAAAGATTAAAAATAGATCTATAACTTTCATGTTTTGAGTTTTTACAAATTTCAAAATTATCAATGCTTAAATTTCACTTCTTTTCAGCTCATACATTTTCTAAACAAAGTTTAAAAACTTGTTTTTGCATGTTAGGTGTGTGATTGCTTAGGAATGGATCTTTTTGGAATAAAATGAGATAGATTAATAATATTTGATGTGTAATGATAATTTTTTGAGCTTGTATGATCTTGATAAATGTATAAATGATATGTTGTGACCTTATGTTATATTTATTTGAAATTCCATGAGTGCTAAACTTAGATTTAGTTATGTTTTATGCATAAAATTAAGTAGAAATGTTAATTGAGTTGATTTTCCTTGTAACAGTGATAGATACCCCTTTGAGTTCTTCCACTGATCCTCTTTTGAGTGCTCCTATTGATTCTCTTCATAGCATAGGTACTTAGTGACTTGCTTGAATGTTTGTTAGGATAGACATACTTTGAATTGACTTAAATTCATGACGGCTTAAGTTTTGCATGAATTGATCGTGTTTTTCGCCTTTAAATCTGGTCCAGGGAGTGGCAAACATGTCATGATGCAATGACATGTTAGAATAGGCGCTTAGGCCACTTGTTATGATGCAATGACTTCATACTATGATGTAATGGTGACTTCTTTTTAAATGGTTCGGTGGGTAATCGATAGGTAATGTAGTAACGGTGTAACATTTACACATCTTAAGAGGAAATAATATAATTTAATTCAATGTTTATAGGAACATGCGAATTATTTTATATTACAGATTAAGTTAAATAAAGTTAAGTAACGGTTATGAACCCTAAACAAGATTACTTTTTCCTTGTAAAGCTATCTAGAAGATATAGGTATTCAGGCTACCTATATCAACCCCTTAAGTGTCGAGATTGTTATTCAGGACCCCAAATTTCCCTAGATTATCTCGGAGTCTGAGTACTCCAATGTTGATTTGTTTAATAAATATTAAAGAGAGATAAAATGAGATATTAAGTTATTGCATTAATTTAAGTTTGCTTGCCATTTTGCCTTTGGTTTTGTTGCTATGTATTAGGCCTTTGGCTCACTGTTGTTTCTTTTCAGGTGATAATGATGATTGTTATGATGATTTGGGACATAGGACAGATTAGGAGAAATTTTTGGATGAATGGGATGAGTAAGATTCCGAGTGGCAAATGGTTTAAGAAGAAGCTTTTGTAGAAAGATGTTTTGGAAACTTAAATGCATTTTGTATAGAAGGCTTGTTAGTTAAGCCTTGTGTTGTATAAAGAGATCCTAAAGTTTGTTTTCTTATTAGGGTTAAACAAGATGAAATCCTTTTTGTGTCATAAGATTGACACAAGCTTTGTAACCTTTTGTTTTAATGTAAATATATATAGATTGCTCATGTAATCAATCTTTGTTTTTAAATTTTTTTTTAATGAAGGTATAGTGATATTAAACAAACAATCAACATAAACAAGTAGTTTTAGGACAACCTTACATATAATATGAAAATATTATATGTGGTTGGGGACTTGACTTGTTTAATTCTAGGATTAAATAGGTCGGGTCTTACAATCATTGACAAAATACTAAGGGGCATTCCCCAACAAAAATAATAATCAATCCAATTATTAATCTTTGACAACAAGCCGAGCGTTTAAGGTTTCATATGGAAGTCTATATAAAAGCTAACATAAACTTCTAGGGGAAAACTCCTATCCTCACGTTACCTGAGTTGGCCAAGTCCTGGGACGCAACCATAGGTACGGGAACTGCAACAAAAAAGAAGCTATAGGAGAATATGCTACACTAGCTTAGTGAGTAAATACTTCCAAAATATACATGCCCCACAATTACATACATATAATCAAGTTGATTTAATCATCCATATGAAAAGCAACAACCACATGGGCAAAAAAGACATATGACCAACCGAAAATTATATGTTGAATGGATTTACGCCCTCCATTCGGGGTTATCAAATTAACGGATCCTGCAGTACTATCTTGAATTATTATTCTGTTTTATTGCTCACAGGCAACCCATTAACTGCACCGTTTTATGGCTTACGGGCAACCCATTTCATTCATACGGTTTATGGATCACGGAGAAACAATGATGATTAAATGCACCATCCCCATTATGAAGTGATTATGTCCGTATTACTTATTATTCAGAGTAATCATTAATTCAATTTCATAGTTGACCAATCAATTTGCAAACACTCATAATTGTGGCATATGGTCATACATCAATTAATCACCCGGTTTCGATATACTTAGCACATTTTCTCAATACATCAAGATAGAATACATAATCCCATAATTACCCATCATGCATTTCCAATTTTTATCTTTGCCTATCATTCTAGTGCAATTATAATCTATAAACACAATATGGAAGTAAATAGAAAGTATGACTCACTCAGCCATGGACACTTGTCTCTAATCGTAGTAATCGAGGGAAAGAATTCATCCGATTTGAAGTCATCTAAATGAAAGAAATACCCAAATGAGTATTTCAAATCATAACTAATTCCAACTTATTAAATAAAAACTTTTAAGTTCGTAATTTGCGTGGTAAATGGAATTTCTAACTTAAAACGACCATAACTTGGTCATTTTAACTCGGAATTTCACAAATAAGCTATCGATTTCTATCTGCATCGAAAGATATCTATTTATGATGTTATTCCTAAGTTTTGAAAACTTTTAAGTTTTGGAAAGCATGGATCAGATCTGATCAATAGCTAAAAACCACATTTCCGAAATTGTTTTGTGAAATTTGCAGTGTTTCTACTAAGTATATTATATGTGCATGCAATGTCAACAAGTTATTATCATGAATGACATGATATGAGCTATCTATATGCATATTCTTGATGATATTTTATTTAAAAGAATTTTTTGAAAACTTTTACTTTGCGAAAATTTCAAGAATACTTGACTTAGAAAAATAGTTTTATTTCTTGCAAATTCACCCTTGTTTTTACTAAAATTAAACCTTGATGACCTATATACCTAATACCTTCATTATTTTAATAAAATTCTTTATTTAGTAGTTTGAAAATAGATGTTTAAACAGGGGTTTTGCCTAGTTACGAATTTTACAAAATTTTAAGGAAAGAATATAGTGTTTGATTTATGTTTCGAAACCTTTCCTTTGCTTTGGATTATACTTTGATAAAATCCATTTATTCTTGTCAAAATTAAGTCTTTACTACATCTATACTCTAAGGCTTTTATTTTTCTATTAAAATCCTCATTTTGGAATTTAGAAATAGGTGTTTAAGTATGGGTCATTTCTAAATCAGAATTTTGTAATTTGTGTTTGATATGGTTTCTTGGGAAAAACTCATTTGGTCTTTCTAAAATTAAGTCCTAATCAATATAGTTCTTAATGTTTCCATTTCCTTAGTAAAACTCTTGTTTTCGGTTTGAAAATAAGTGTTTATTTAGCATTCATCCTAGTTACGAATTTTAAGTTTTTGTTGAATTGAGACATAGCTCTAACATAAATTTTATCAACTTTTCTTATTTTGAACATATCTCTTAGTAAAACTAGATTTAACTCATCAAAATCATGTTTTAAAGTACCTATTTTATAAGCCCTTCATATTTTATATAAAATACTCATTTTGGAGTTGGAAAATAGGTTTTTAAAATAAGGTTCTTTTTAAATCCGAATTTCCAAAAACCATTTTTGTTGAAACTAAAATATATCTTGAACTTTTTAGCGTATTCTCATTATTATCATACCACCACAAGTCTTTTATGCACATAAGACAAAAATCTATGGCATTTATGTACTCAAAACAAATAGATCTATTATATCATGCAAGTCATGAATGCAAATGCAATATGAACATTATGTAGATGAGGTTAATAAAAGAATATACGCAAAATATCAATAAGAACAACATATAACAATAATATAGCAAAATAAAATCAAAACAACTTAAATATAAAGATCCACAACATTGTGATGGCAAGAATATCATGCTTAAGTTCTTCCACATCCTTAGCATAAAGCTCATGAGGATTTTAGTGTAACCACACATGTATGATTTTGCCATTACATATTTTATTGTGGTATCAAGATCATTATCTATTTAGTGTTTTAGAACAAGAAAACTTGAAAAAAAAAAGTGTGTGTGTGTGTGTATGGGAGGGGGAAAGCTCACGGCAAAGGAGAGGGGAGAAAACAATTTTCAAAAGTTTGATTTTTTGTGAAAAGAAGGAAAGTGAAAAGTGAAAGACAAAAAGGGTATTTATAGAAATGAAATTAGGGTTTGTTTTGATTAAATAAATGAAGAAAATTAAAAGAAAATGAGAGAGACGACAAAGGAGGGGGGGGCTGGTTCTAGCTAGGAGGAGAGAGAGATGTGAGTTTGTTTTGGTAATAAAATTCAAATTTAATAAAGTAATATAAGTAAAAAAAAATGTATCAGAAAATTAAATGTGAGGAATATGATGTAATGAGGTAAGGTTAGATTGCAAGGATGTAAGAATATGTATGATTGGTTGTACTTGGTGAATAGTGTGATAGAAATCAAAACGAGATTAAACATTAAATTACTGGTAGTACTAAAATACGATAAAAATGACTATAACTGTAATTTTTATAAACTAAAAAATTCTTAAAATTATATTTTTGATTCTTATTAAATTTCAGTTCTAAATTGCCTATATAATATTTTTCTATTTTCAAGTCCCAAGGACCGGTTTTCCAGAACAAATCTCGGTCTGGTTCGAAACGAATGAATTTCTTTGAAATATGATCTTTTTATGTTTCAGTATATTATTTAGGACTATATTCTAAAGCTAACTTATTTTTATTGTTCAAGGATTTCGTTCTCGGTATTTTCGGACTTAGGGTTCCTAGATCCAAACTAGCCCTAGGGTATTTTTTTAAGGTTTCTGTTTCCGATTTCGATTTCCAAAATTGAGTTCGGTTTGCTAAGAAAAAGGGGGCTTACAACCTACCCACCTTAGGCAAAGTTTTGTCCTCAAAACTGAAACTTACATACCTCTTTCCTGAAACAACTCGGGATACTTTCTTTAAATCTCCTCTTCAGCCTCCCAAGTTGCCTCCTTGAACGCGTGGTTTCTCCATAACACTTTCACATACCAGATTTCCTTATTTCGCAACCTTTGCGTTTTCTTATTTAGGATTTGAACTGGATGTTCCTCAAAGGTGAGGTTTTCTTTTTAATTATATGGGGTCCAATTCCATGATTCTTTTTAGGTCTGGTACAATTTCCTTAGTACCGAGACATGAAACACATTATGCATTCCTGATAGATTCGGAGATAGAGCCAAATGATATGCCAAATCTCCAACTCTTTCCAGTATCTCAAAGGGTCAAATGTATCCCAGGCTCAACTTCCCCTGTGTATGAACTCTTCGTATACTCTTAATTGGATTCACCTTTAAGTACACATGATCACTTACTTAGAATTCGAGAACTCGTCTCTTTAGGTTTACCCAACTCTTTTGTCGGTCTTGTGCTTCTTTCATCTTTTGTTGTATGACTCTCACTTTATCGGCTACCTCTTGTACCAGGTTTGGTCCAATAGCAAGCTTCTCCATGTCATCCCAAAACAAAGGTGACCTATAACGCCGCCATACAAGGCTTTGTAGGGTGGCATCTGAATGGTTAAGTGGTAGCTATTATTGTAAGCGAACTCAATCAAGGGTATGTGATTATCCCAACTTCCCTTGAATTCCAAAACACATGCTCTCAACATGTCTTCTAGGGTTTGAATTGTCCACTCAACTATTATTGGTCTGAGGGTGATATGTAGTACTAAAATGTAACTTTGTACCCAAACTCTTTTGTAGACTTATCCAGAACTTAGATACAAACCTCGGATCTCGATGTGAAATAATTCCCAGGGGTACACCATATAGTCGCACTATTTCTCGGATGTAGATCTTGGTAACTTGTCCATAGAGTATATCATATTGATCAGTAGAAAGTGTGTTGACTTTGTTAATTGGTCCACAATTACCCATACTGCATCACAACCCATTGGAGTCTTCGAAAAGCTGCACACAAAATCCATGGATAACTGATCCCATTTCCATTTACGATAATTGATACATAGCCTTACAGATCCATCCTTCTTCTTCACAAACAATACAGATGCGCCCCATGGCGACATACTAGGCCTTATGAACTTTTGACCCAACAGTTCTTGTAACTAAATTTTCAACTCCTTCAACTCAATCGGTGCCATCCGATAAGGTGCCTTTGATATTGGTTCTGTATTCGAAGCCAAATCAATTTCAAAATCAATCTCCCTCTTCAGGGGTAATTAAGGCAACACATCTGGAAATACATCCAGATACTCATCCCCAACCGGTATATCTTTTACATCTCATGATTCATTAGAGGTATCCTCAATGGGCATTATTTCTTCATCCTCCATCATTAACTCAAAAGAGTTTAACCTATTTCCTTTTGGGATTATAGTCTCTCCGACAAACTCCACTTCTTTCCCATATTGATCATTGAAGCTTACTATCTTCTTTCGATAATCCACAATAGCTTTAACCATTGTCAACCAACTCATACCAAGTATGACTTCGTACTTACTCATTTTCAACACTATCAGATCACTTTTAGAGGTATGTCCTTGAATTTCCAATGGACAATCTTTTAGCATTTCTTGACTCTACACGATACTTCCTATGGGTGCTTGATTTATAGGCTAGAGGTAGTTGTGACTATTGGTAAACCGAGCTATCTAGCCAAACTAGTGGTGATGAACGAGTGTGTTGCTCCAGTATCAAACAACACATAGCTTCACTTCTATTCACCATTATATGACTTGTGTTTAACAAACGCTAATTACTACTTATCATTAAGTCTTCCTTACTACTTATCTACCCTGTGTTTTAAAATTTAAAACTTTTCTTTAAGAGTTTTATGTTTTAGAAAAAGGGTAATTAAAAGAAAAACTTTAATTAAAAGAGGGTTTTGTGACTGACCTATGATTAGATCGACATCATTCTCTCAACATGATCTCTTCAGAAGTTTCATTCTCCTAAGATTAATGGGTGTTTCACTTGCCACTCTCAAGCTTTCACCATATTCATATATGTCTCTCCAAAGACTAGGGTCAAATTCGGGCTCCACTCTGTAGCTATCTAGGATTTGAAGATCCTGGTCAAAGTCCAAATTGGTAGGTTTGTTCATTGTTCGGATCCTCCTCAATCCTAGTTGGCTGGGGTATCCTATTTTCTTCCTCATCTACCTAATTCGGTTCCTCCTCAGGGTCTTCTTCCTCTTCCTCTTCCTTTTCACTTTCATTCTCATTATAATCCTCTTCCATTAGTGCATTCCCTAACTGCATGCCTACGTCGCTAGGATGTAGGGCTTGGACCTCCGCAGATGTCTGCAAAAGGTCTAAATATACTCCTTGCCAATAAAAGTGATTTCTTGCATCTACCTCAAGCCACTCTCTATGGGTCATCAAATCATTGTGGGCATAAACATATAGAGGTCCTATGCTTCTCTATACTCGAAAGTCAGGGTGTGGGGGATTTTCCTCTCTCTTTAGGATAAAGGTGGCCTCTCTTAGCATCGGCTCATTTCCATAGTCTACCATAATTCTCTCCACAGCATAAATCGTCTCCAATATTGTCCATCTCCTTCTACTTATTAGATCATAGCTTATTTGATTTACTACCATTTCCCATCTGATATACGTAAGACCTCTCTTCCAGAATTCACACACACTTCTTTCAAAGTCCTAGGTCTCCTCGCCAAAGTGAATTCCTCACATAAGGTTCTAGACCTCAGCCTGTAGTCAACAAATGTCTCCTCAGTCCCTTTCAGGAACGTTCTTGCTCTTTCTCTTGTTTCTCCTAAGGAAACCTATACCAAGAAAAGATTTCTAGTTAGTTTCGACTTTTTAGCTGCTTTCCTAACCTAAGATTTCTTTATTTACACATTTTGAGTTTTTAAATTCTATTACCATGCTTTATATTTTTGTTCCTCTGATACCAACTTAAACTGTCAGGCCCCAAAAGGTATTCTAAACGTAACAATCCGTTGCATACTAAACGAGACTTAGGAATCACTACCACAGTTATTCAAAAGTCTTGTATTAGATGCAAGGAGTTCCCTTACGACAATAGAATACATATGCGATTGGAGATAGATAGTTTAACTTGATAGAATAAGTATAAAAATATAAACAACAGATATCTCAGGATCATTTACAAAATACTAAAGGACATTCCCCCGTAAAAATAATAATGAATCCAGGTATTAATCTTTGACAATAACCCGAGTGTTTAAGGTTTCCTATGGAAGTCTATATAAAAGCTAAAATAAATTTCTAGGGAAAACTCCTATTCTCATGTTACCTGAGTTGGCCAAGTCCTAGGACGCAACCATAGGTACGAGAACTGCAATAAAAAGAAGCTGTGGGGGTATAAGCTACGCTAGCTTAGTGAGTAAATACTTCCAGAATGAACATGTCCCACAATTACATACATATAATCAAGTTGATTTAATCATCCATATGAAATGCAACAATGACATGGGCAAACAAGACATATGACCAATTGAAAATCATATGTTGAATGGATTTATGCCCTCCATTCGGGGTTAGTAGATTAACGAATCATGCGATACTACCTTGAATTACTGCTCCGTTTTATGGCTCGTAGGCAACCCATTTCATCCATACCGTTTATGGATCATGGAGAAACAATCATTCATACCGTTTATGGATCATGGAGAAACAATCATTCATACCGTTTATGGATCATGGAGAAACAATCATGATTAAATGCACCATCCCCATCGTGAAGTGATTATGTCCGTATTACTTGTTATTCGGAGTAATCATTAATTCAATTTCATAGGTGACCAATCAATTTGCAAACACTCACAATCGTCGCATATGGTCATACATCAATTAATCACCCGATTACGATACACTTAGCACATTTCCTCAACACATTAAGATAGCATACATAATCCCATAATTACCCATCGTGCATTTCCAATTTTTATCTTTGCCTGTCATTCTAGTGCAACTATAATCTACAAGCACAATACGGAATAGTAAATAAGAAGTATGACTCATTTAGCCATGGATACCGGTCTCCAATCATAGTAATCCGGAGGCAAAAATTCTTCCGATTTAAAGTCACATAAACGAAAGAAATACCTAAATGAGTATTTCAAACCATAATTAACTCCAACTTATCAAACAAAAACTTTTATGTTCGTAATTTTCGTGATAAATGGAACTTCCAACTTAAAATGATCATAATTTGGTCATTTTAACTCGGAATTTCGCAAATAAACTATCGATTTCTATCTATTTATGATGTTATTCCTAAGTTTTGAAAACTTTTAGGTCTTGGAAATCCTGGATCAGATCTAATTAGTAGCTAAAAACCACATTTCCAAAATTGTTTTGTGAAATTTGCATTCTTTCTAGCAAGTATATTATATGTGCATGCAATATCAACAAGTTATTATCATGAATGACATGATATGAGCTATCTAAATGTATATTCTTGGTGATATTTGATTTAAAAGAACTTTTTTAGAAAACTTTTACTTTGCGAAAATTTCAAGAATACTTTACTTAGAAAAACTAGTTTTATTTCTTGCAAATTCACCCTTGTTTTTACTAAAATAAAACATTGATGACCTATATGGATAATACCTTCATTATTTTAACAAAATTATTTAATTAGGAGTTGGAAAATAGATGTTTAAATAGAGGTTTTATCTAGTTATGTATTTTGCAAAATTTTAAGGAATCAATATAGTGTTTGATTAATGTTTTGAAACCTCTCCTTTGCTTTAGGATTATACTTTGATAAAATCCATTTATTCTTGTCAAAATTAAGTCTTTATTACATCTATTCTCTAAGGCTTTTATTTTTCTATTAAAATCCTCATCTTGGAATTTGGAAATAGGTGTCTAAGTATGGGTCATTTCTAAATCCGAATTTTGTAATTTGTGTTTGAGATTGTTTCTTGGGAAAAACTCATTTGATCTTTCCAAATTAAGTCCTAATCAAATATAGTCCTTAAGGCTTCCATTTCTTTAGCAAAACTCTTATTTTAGGTTTGGAAAATAGGTGTTTATTTAGCATCTCATCCTAGTTACGAATTTTAAGTATTTGTTAGGGTTGAGACATAGCTCTAACATAACTTTTGTAAACTTTTCTTATTTTGAACATATCTCTTAGTAAAACTAGATTTAACTCATCAAAATCATGTCTTTAAGGTACCTATTTATAAGCCCTACATTTTATATAAAATACTCATTTTGGAGTTGGAAAATAGGTTTTAAAATAGGGTTCTTTTTAAATCCGAATTTCCAAAAATTATTTTTGTTGAAACTAAAATATATTTTGAAGTTTTTGGCATATTCTCATTGTTATCATACTACTACAAGTCTTTTATGTATATAAGATAAAAATTTATGGCATTTATGTACTCAAAACAAATAGATCTATTATATCATGCAAGTCATGAATGCAAATGCAATATGAACATTATGTAGATGAGGTTATTAAAGGAATATATGCACAAAATATCAATAAGAACAACATATAACAATAATATGGTAAAATAATAGCAAAAAAACTTAAATATAAAGATCCACAACATTGTGATGGCAAGAATATCATACTTAAGTATTTCCACACCCCTAGCATAAAGCTCATGAGATTTTAGTGAAATCACACATGTATGATTTTGCTATTACATGTTTTATTGTGGTAGGGTCAAGATCTATTACCTATTTAGTGTGAGGTGGGCGCATTGGTTCTAGCTAGGAGGACAAAGAGAGATGTGAGTTTGTTTTGTGTAATAAAATTCAAATTTAATAAAGTAATTTAAGTAATAAAATGTATTGGAAAATTAAATGTGAGGAATATGATATAATGAGGTAAGGTTAGATTATAAGGATGTAAGAATAGGCATGGTTGGTTATACTTGGTGAATAGTGTGATAGAAATAAAAAAGTAGATTAGATATTAAATTACCGGTAGTAATGAAAATTTAATAAAAAGGCTATAACTGTAATTTTTATGAACCGAAAAGTTCTTAAAATTATATTATTGGATTCTTTATTAAATTTCGGTTCTAAAGAGTCCTATATAATATTTTTCTATTTTCGAGTCCCAAGGATCGGTTTTCGAGAACAGATCCCGATCATGTTCGAAACGAATGAATTTCTTTGAAATCTAATCATTTTATGTTTCGGTATATTATTTAAGACTATATTCTAAAGCTAACTCATTTTTAGTTCTCGGTATTTCCGGACTTGGGGTTCCTAGATCGAAACTAGTCCTAGGGTATTCTTTTAGGGTTTCGATTTCCGAAACCGAGTTCAATTTGCTCAAAAAAGGAGTCTTACAGTAATAGCCCTTAAATATAGATAATAAAACTCTAAAATTAAATGTGCCTTTTGGTGTAATTGCTTGGAATTCATCAGAATTTCAAAGTTAAGTATGCTCTGATCAGAACAATCGTAGGATTGGTGACCTCTTGGGAAGCGCTCGCATCAAAAACATAAAACCATGCGACATTTGGCTAAATCGGACAATACCTCATTAGGTGGAGTTCTGGGGTGTTGTAGGTGGTATCAGAGCAACTCACTAACTGAAAGTAGAGGAGTATCCTCTTTGCTTAGTGTTATTCTAAACTTGTGTAACCGAAGATATCAGTTCTATAAATGGGAGAGTATGTAATACCCCTCAAAAATAGATGATGGGACTCTAATCACGAAGACATCTTTTGGTGTAATGACTTGCAGTTTGTTGAAATTTCCAAGTTAAGTGTGCTCTGAGCATAACAATCCCAGGATTGGTAAGCTCTTGGGAAGCGTTGGCATCAAAGGATAAAACCATACGGCATTTAGCCAAAGTGGACAACACTTCAATGGATGGAGATCTAGGGCATTGCAAAAAATGACTTGAGTTTAACTCTTTGGGTTGAGTGACGGGGCTCAAAAAGTCAAGTCATGAATTTGTGATGACTAAAGGTGAATTGACATGGTGGGATTAGAATAGGGATCATTGGATTGAACCAACCTATCTACTTTCAACTTTTATCAAGGAGCTCATAAACTTAAAGATGCCTTACATAAGCCAGAAAAAAAGCCCATGAAGAAATATATTATTAAGAGGACTTATCTTGTTCATTGATGGTCTATACCATAAGATGGACATTATCAAGAGCCAAGTTCTATAAATACCTAGAGCTCCTCGTTATTCGATAAATCTAAGAATTGACATAAATGTCATTGTGCTGTCAAAATGCTCTAAAAAGAGTTCAAAATAGAGTTCATAATGAAGAACACACAACCTTTCTTCTAGAGCAGTAAGGTTAATGCTATACAACTCCTCCACTTATCACTAGTGATTCGAGCTCCCTGGGATTGCCTCTCCTCCTTTCTTCCATAACACTCTTAGCCATTCCTTGCATGTGCTTCCACATCACTCCCCTAAGTTCTTATGTAGTACATGTGACTACTACAATCGGATCTACTTTATCAAATTAAACTCCATTTACATGCATATATGGCACTATTATTAAATAAATTATAAAAAATCGTCAAATCAACGAAAATATATATTCAAGCATATAACACAAGCTCATTATATATATATATATATAAGTATTAAACTCAAATCAACAAGTTCAACACCAAATCAATTATAAATAACTTACTAGAGTGCAAGAAATTTACAAATCTAGCTTTGACTCTCCAATCTACTACTATAAGCAAGTTGAAGGAGCTCTTAATGTTAACCCTCCTAACTTTAACATTACTTTTGTCTTGAAAATACCTAGGAATCAAACTAAAGATAGATGCAAGATTTGGTATTGAGTAAGTAAAGGAATGGATATGAGCATTAAAAATTACTTTACTTAATTAATGCTCAATTGGTAGGGAATTTTCTTTTGATGGGTTTGTAGAGCTTAAAAGAATATGATTTTTGGTGTGTTTGAAGTAAGAAATTTTAGTAGAAAGATGAGCAAAATCGGAGGTAGAAGAAAAAGAAAAAGAAAGAGGGAAAATCCTTGATGTGATATGGAGGGATTTTAGAAGATTTGGTGTGTAGGATTTTAGGGTATTTGAGGTTACTTTAGGATTCATAGATGTGTAAGGTGTTGAAGGGAAATTTAGCTTAGGTGTGATGTCATTTGTAGAGAAAGTTTTATTGATTTCTTACAAGGGGTTACTTTTGGTGGAACTTAAAAAGAAAATGTGTGAATTTAGATGGGTTATTGTGGAGGTTACATCTAAGCTAAGGGGATTAATTAAGGTGTCATGAGAGTAGGCTTAGAATTTACCAAAAATTAAAATTTAGAAATTTACCTTAGGGATTTAATTAGTTAAAATTGATATTTAGTTTGAAATTTAGGAATTTAGGAATTGATATTTGAAATCAAAAATTTGAATTTGAATTTATAGGATTTTAGATATTGAAGTTTAGGTTACAATAGCTAAATTTGGTATTTAGGTGTTTTAGGTAATTGGGTTTGAGAGGTTAGGCTCAAATTGATATTTGATGGTAATTTAGTAACTTGATAAGTTGCGATGGGTATATGAATATCTAATTACAATTAAACTCTAATTCAATTATGTCAAATTACTTAACTATACTCTATAGTTTACATAATTTATTTAATTTAATTATCTAAGTTCAATTATTAATTTAAGTTTAAATTTATGTTCAAAATTACTCATATTTTATACTATTTAATTATCATATTATCAATTTTGTTTAGTAAAATTTGGATATTTCACACAATGCCTAAATGTCCAAAAGTAAAGAAAACAAATAGTTTAGATATATATGAAGACATAAAAGAATAATTGTTCAAAATTATGAATGAAATTTCTTTAGAGACCAATTCCTTTTGGCCATTATGAATGGAATGTGATGCCATTAGACTTGAAAATGTTCCATCATAATTTAAAAATATAAGGAATGGAATATTTTCTCTTACACAAATTTTACAATAGTTTATATAGATGATATTCTAATTTATTTAAAAAACATTGATCAAAACTTTAAAGATGTTATATATTTTTTCAATGTTATTAAAAGAAATGGCTTAATAGTTTTAGAAAAAAAAAAATGAAATTATTCCAAGCAAAAATTAGATTTTTTAGATGACGAAATTAATTAAGGAACAATAAAATCTATAAACATCTATAGAATTTGCTAATAAATTCCTAATGAAATTAAATATAAATACAACTTTAATGATTTTTAGGGTATCTTAATTATGTATCAAATTTTATTCTTAATATAAGAATCAAATGCAAACCTTAATTTTGAAGTTTGAAAAAGAATCCTCTAGCATGGAATGAAGAAATGAAAAAAATTATACAAGATATAAAAAGAAAAATTAAAACCTTCCATGTTTAAGTATCTTAAACCCTGAAGCAAAACTTATTGTAAAAACAAATACCTCAAACATAGGATATGGTGGCATATATATCAATTAATCAACAATCAAGAATTAGTAGTGAGATATCACTCATGAATTTAGGAAGTACTTAAATTCATTATTTAGCATTTTTTACGACTGTTCTGTGTTTCAAAATTTCAAGATGATCTTTTAAGTGAAAAGTTTTTATATGAGTTAATTGCAAATCATCTAAGGAAATTTTACACAAAGATGTAAAAAAATTTGTTTCAAAACAAAATTTTGCTAGATGGCAAACATGTCCAATTCCTCTAAACCCAAAACAAAGGCTGATTATACCATGAAGTTGTCACCTCCAACACGTACATGACCAGCGTTAAACTAACAGAAAGGATCAAACAAAGACCTACTTGGATGCAAGACTATGTTACATCATGTAGTAATAGTTTAGAGTATTATTTTACAAGTACTAGACAATACAACAATAATAACATATCTTTAGTGGTGCCCTAGTTTGGAAGAAGAAGAGGAAGATAGCAAAATAGAAGAATTAAAAACAAAAACTTTAGAATCATTAGAATTAAAAAAATATAGAAGGAATACCATTAATAGAAACTAAATTTTTAGATAGGGAAAAAATTATGTTATGTTAGAAATAGGGGAAGCTAAAATAGATAAGCTTTTAAGTGAACTAGAAAAAGAGGAAATAATAGGAGAAAATCCTCAAAAACATTGGGAAAAGAATAAAACAAAATGTAGATTAAGAACTAAAAACCCATACCTTACAATAAAAAGCCAAAAAGAAAATGGAAGCAACAAATGATGTAGTAAAAGAATTTGAAATGCATATAGGAGAATCAAAACAATTAAAAGTTATTAGAATATCATAATCTAGATATAGATGTCCAGCATTTACGGTAGATAACATAGTAAGATAGTAAGAGAAAAAAGTAAAATGATAATAAATTATAAAAGATTAAATGACAATACAGAACATGACTCATATGATATATGTAATGCTATAAACTAAGAGTATTAATAAGCCATCACGTGGCTTTATTAGAGGTGGATACGCTAAGGCTCAGATTCTACTAAACCATAATTTATAACACAATATAACTCTAATGTCTCACATTTAAGGTAACTTCTAAAATATGTCATTAACAAAAAATTCTAAACAACTCAGTTGACATAAACCAATCACTAACTTACATTAAACTTAAAACATCATATGAAAAATCTTAAAACATCAGAAATCATAAAAACTGATATCCAAACTCCAAGAGTCTACAACTCTAGCTATCTTATAATTCTATTCATTCTAGAAATCAACTAGAAAATCTGCTTCAATATTATCGTCCCCATAATCTACGTATACATCATAATCAATCAAGTTAAATACGACTAGATAATTACTTGTTCTTGAAAAATAAAAAGAAATGAGCATAAGGCCCAGTATGCCAAACCACAACCACATGCATATGAACAAACAACATATAGATTCACGTGCAATTAATAATAAGTGCAACAACCACAGTTTATTATCTTCAGTTAGCCAAATAACTAATACAATTTAGAGCTATATGCAATTAGCCATAAACTAGGAGTACCTCATAACTCTATAAATATAAGATATTTATATACATAGATACTTATATATATATATATATTAGTGTTACCTGCTCCCCATACACCCTGGGTACCGCACTTGTACCACTCCTAGACTACCAGAATCATTTTTGTGTACAACTCCACTCGAGATATAGTCACACACAAATTATCAGGGTATTATCTTAGTAACACCAGTATTCCCGGTCCACTAAACCCAGCCAAGCACAAGCAACAACTAATTTAAAGCAAGATAACATTAAGTTCATTTGTAGTTTCTAAGACTATATACACATACAACAACCAAGGTAAGAACGTAGATGATGCAACGTTTAGAACGATTGACTTAGCTTCACCAAAGACACCTGATCACAAGCAAACACTTACTCAAAACCTGATTTACACAAGAAAACATATTTCTAAGGTTATCTAGCATCCTAAACTACTAAGAATTATAACTTCTCTAAGTCCAAGATATACTATATTACTTGGATTTAGATATACTAAAGGTTAGGTTAAGGGTTAGGAGTTTAAGGTAAAAAACATGGATTGAAGAACACTGCAACATCCCTCTTTCAATCACGCTCGTATTAGAGGATGTGATAAGCTCTGGAAAAATAAAACACCCTTGTCACGCCCGTTTTAGGGGGTGATCACCATCACAGCCTTTGTTATGACCGTGATGCGTGTGGTGACGGCTATCACAGCCTATGTCATGGTCGTGATCGCCTCGACTTACCACTCTTGAGGAGATCATGGCCCTTGTCACAGCCGTGACTCCTGTCCATACTCTTACTCGATCCAAAACATGATAAAAGCTCCAAAATTTCCCATTTTGATCTTAAACCATACAAAAACTTTTAAAACACATATATTAGAGTAAAAACGCTTTTAAACCACATTACCCACAAAGAAACGACATTTCCTTCTTCTTTTGCAATAATCAACCCCTGATTGAATCCTTTCACATTGATGACAAAACTTAGAAAAACAATTATAAACCCCTACATTTTTTCGATGATTCTTGAGTTCAAACCCTAGAATCGGAAGTCAACCAGGAACCCTAGTTAATAAAAACCTATGCCAAAACCCTAGAGTTTAGATCCAACAATCCCGCGCTCTCAAACCTTAGCCAAAATTTAGTTAATGGTTTATAATAGTTCGTAATAACATGGAAAGCTTAAAAATATCATATTCACCAATTTCTAACTTCTTTCGGATCCGAACGGGATCAGTTTTCAAAAACCGTGCTTGGGAACATCAAATGATAAAAATATTCCATTTATACCAATAGACCCATAATAATATAAGAAATCCAAAAATATCAGTTTCGTAATTTTTCGAAAGCTAAAAATTATAGATATCACAATTATATGCGTATTTTCTTTACTATCAGTAACTTATTAGTCTTGTTTACTATTCATTATACTTCTTTACTATTCATTACTATTCACCTATCTCTACTTTTTATTACTACCTATATACCTATTTTCTTACCTTTTACTTTTATAATACATCTTATATCAAATCATATCTTACATATTAATTATTTTCTTACAAAATACAAACAAAATCAACTCACTCTCTCTCTTATTACCTCTAAAACCGGCGCCATTCTCCCCTCCCTCTTCTCTCATTTTATTTTATTTTCAATTTATTTTATTACATCTAGTTTTCACTTCAAAAATTCTATAAATACCCCTTTTCCCTCCACTTCTTTCACACATTCATTTCATACAATAAAACTCTCTCAAAATCTCTCCTCAAAATTTTTCTTTACCAAAACTCTCTTTCACCAAACACACACACAAAAATCCTCCTCTACACACAAACCATCTCCTATACCATCAACCCATGATCCTACACTCATCATTTCCTTCCTACCACAAAATACTTTTAGGTAAACTTCTTTCAACTATTTAGTTTACCATGTCATATAACTTAACATGACCGTGGTGTTGTTTTGAAAGTCTTATGAGTAGTAAAAGTAACAATATGTTCATGTTTGTTCTTGCACATGCCAAGAAATTCCAATCTTACTATTTTGTTATTATGATTATATATGAGGTTATTATTGTTAATATTATTGTTGTTATGCTTCTAATCTAACTCTATATATATATATTATTAAGTATACGTATATCTATGTTTTTTTAGAGCCTAATGCTCACTAACATTCTCTAACTTGCTCTTATTATGACTTTTTCTTTTTCTTTCTTTTTCTTTTAGGGACTTAGTCCAGGGATGCCTTGATGAAGCTAAAGCTCCCAATACTTGATTGGGTTGCCTTGATGAAGCTCAGGCTCCCAATGCTTGACCGGGTTACCTTGATGAAGTTAAGGTGTCCAATACTTGATATATTATCTTACTTATTATTAATTTACTTCTTATATATTTTCATCATTTTTCATATTATGTGCTTATGAACATACATCATCATAATGATCTTGTCTCAACAAAAATTTAAAGTAGACTTTTCCTTAATAAAGGAAAATGGAACTAAACTCTTTCAATATATAACTTTTTGTTTAAATCAAGATTTTGTTAGCAAACTCATATGAAAAATTATTTCACAACTTCTTTTCAAACTTACCAAAATTTTTAATAACAATAAAGATTATTTTCCCTAAGAAGTTAACTAACAAAAACAAATATTTTCTTTTACTATAATGAGTCACATAAAGTTATAAAATTTAGTATTAACAAGTTGTGATATACAAATTTTTCATAGAAAACTCAAGATTAAAATCTTTCCAACTTAGTAAAAACTAAGAAGTAAACTAGTTTTCAAAATTAAGATAAAATCAACCCTATAATTTATAAACCCACGTAGAAAAATAAGGGATTTCAAAGTATCTAAATGATAAACTCATTTTCAAAAGAAATAAAAAGAACATAAGTATAATGATTTCAAAAGCAAAGAATTTTATCAATAACTTAAAAAGGATAATTTCTTTCCAAATAAAATTAGTAAAAGACTTAAAGAACCAAGTTTTGGAAATAAATTTTATCTTAAAGAACTTAGAAGATGAGAATATAAGAATAAGAAGACTTGTTTAACAAAACCATTTTTCTTTAAAAAGGAAATATAAACAAGTCAAAATCACCATAGGTAATCAACAACTTAATAAAAATTTTGGAAACTTAATTTTGCCACAAAAAGCAAAATTAGTAGAAGATTAAAGTTATAAGGGAATTTAATTGTTTTGGAAAAAAAAAAGAAATTAGGAAACAAGATAGGAATATATTTTTTTATAACAACCTAAGAAATAATAAAGTTTCTCCAAAACACTTACAAAGGAATTTGTTAAGTTTCAACACCTTTAAAATAAATTGTTTTACAAAAAATAATCGTTGAAATAACACCATTAGAATCTTGCATATAATATGAGTCTATACAAATACTCAAAGGATTTTTCAACCATATATGTATCTATATTTTTGCCAAAGGATTTTTTAATAAAGTTGAGTTGGAAAATTATTTTTGCAAAATTTGGAAATTTTCGTTTTGAATCTGTACTGAGACGTTTAGCAACTGAAATGACCTTTTATGTAGAAAATAACCTTAGATATGAATAGATCTTTTTGAGTAGGTAGAAATCAATATATTATATGCGAAATTCCGAGTTAAAATGAGCAAGTTATAGTCATTTTAAGTTGAAATTTCCCTCTATACGAATGTTGACAAATTTAGTAGAATAGAATTACAAGTTTAAGTAGAACTTCCAAAAAATACTCATTTTAGGTATTTCTCTTGTTTAGGTAACTTGGAGACGAGTTTCTGTGTCTCGAGGATTTCCTTGACTAAGAAGTATCCACAAATGGCCGAGTGAATTTATTTATTACATATTTGCAATTATGATTTGCTTATAGAATTAGTGGCATTACAATTAGGATAAGATAAAAAATGGAAAAATGCATGTGCTTTACATACTTAGTTGAAAATTTCGATTAAGCATATCAAGGCATGTACCTTGGTTATATTGTTATAATTTATTTTCTTAATTTATTGTGTATAATTGCTTAAACGGCATGAACCAAAGTTTGGTCCACTACGATAGCAAAGGTATGCCTTACACTTAATATCAAGACTTTCGGGATGGCTAAGGTTGTCATACTTAAGCCTTAATATTGAGTGTGGCGGACTATCGCGTTTAGGGTACCCTTTGGGGCGAGACAACAATTTTTTTTCTAATCTTCAAAAGAACCAAAAGGAAGAAATATTACTTAGTGACTTTGATTCTTGTTCTTACTTGAAACAAGATACAAGCTTAAGGGAGTTTTAGGGTTTGGCTCATTGTGAAAATGTTTAAAGAGATAATGTATTTTTTAGTTGAGGGAGAAAAAGAGGTATTTATTATTGTCATATTTGAGCGGACTATTTTTCCCTCTTAGTTAATACCATATGACACCCTTAACCTTCCTTATAGTTTATTTTATTTTATATTATAATATACTAGACAAAATACAACTAATCAATAATATATAAGGTAGCCATCAATTCAGTAAATTTGATTATAAAGGTAGATTTTAGCAAATAAGAATGGCACTAGAAAATATAGAATGGACTACTTTTACATCTCTATTAGGCCACTATGAATGGCTTATTATGCCTTTTAGATTGAAAAATGCTCTCTCAGTGTTTCAAAGAAAAATAGATTTAATTTTTAAAAATATAAAGATTTTATTTGTGTATACATAGATGATATACTAGTACATTCTAAAACTAAAAAGGAACATATTACTCATTTATAAATAGTGTTATCAGAATTTATCAAAAATGGAATTGTAGTAAGTAAAAAGATAGTAGTTATGCTTAGCAAAAATATTAAACTTCTAGCATAGAAATAGGAAAAGGGAAGCTTAAATTAAAAGATCAGATAAGCAAAAAGACTTTAGATTTTCCTAGTATAATAGAAGATACAAAACAATTACAATAGTTTATATGTTTATTAAATCATGCAAGACTATTTATAGAATATCTAAGTAAATTAGTATGACCTTTATACAGTAAAACTAATATAAAAGGATAGATATATTTTAACTCAAACGGTGAAAAGCTGATAAAAGAAATTAAATCAAGAATAGAAAGACTCCCACCACTTAAGTTACCTTTAGACTCATATTATCTAATAATAGAAATAGACGGATGTGAAAAAGAATGGGGAGATATTTTAAAACCCATAAATATGCATCAAAAGACAATGAACAAGTTTGTAGATATAATAATGGAAATTTTAAAGAAAAAGGAATCATTAGTAGTATAGCTATTAGCGGTAACCTATGGTTTAGATAGCTTTAGAATATTTATTTCAAACAAAAATGAAATATTAGTAAGAACATATTATGAAGCTATAGTAAAGTTCCATAATAACATGAATAATAAGAAGAGTAGTATTAGAAGATGGTGTAGATTCTTAGATAGAATAATAAATAGTATATATGAAGTAGTCTATGAACATATAAAGGGTAATGATAATAGCTTAGTTGATATATCAAGAAGAATAACGATTTGATTTATGTCTTTACAGGGAAAAAATGGACAAAGTAGAGGCTAGACCTATAGAATTCACAATTTATCCTTCTCTAATCTTAAATTTAGGTTACCTAGTGGAGTACAAGTGAATGAAGTAGAAATAATAATCCTAGATAACTTACAGTCAGTAAGTGACATACGGCATAAACTTAGAAGTTTAAATGCATTATCATTTTACTTATCACAAAATAGAAGACTAAATGAGTTTAATTATTATGTTGCACATAACGGTAGGTAGAAATCTTATAGTAAAATCCAAAGGATAACCTAAGGTTTCCCTTATCCTTTGTATAAAGGATCTATAACATTAGAAAGCACAATTTGCTAGGCAATATATAGGACATACATATTTTGTAGAACAATAACTAGATAGGGAACATCATCATCATCATTGGTAGAAAGAAACACTGGGTATGACATCAAAACTCCTTCGCAACAAGGATATTCTCCAGCATAGAGTAATGTAGAAAGCTCATCAGCATATTCGTGTGCATTAGGAAGTAATTTAACACATTCCTTAAATTTTTGTACACATTGCAAAGTTAATGTAAAAACAATAAAAAGTTTAAATGAACAAGTCTTAGAAAAAGAAGAGACGAATAAATAGTTAGCAAGGCCTATGCAAATTTTAATCAAAAACTACAAAATGCATAGAGAGACATAATGACTTACCAACATTATACAAAGCTTAAATTTAGAAAGACAAAGATCTAATATCACATAAGAAAGTTTTTCAAAAGAAAAGTATGAAAAAAAAATTAGCTCTTAAAAAATTAGATAAATCACTTAGAAAAATCTTAGACTATTATAGAAATAAATATAGACTAAAAGAAAGATCATGATAAATTTTACAAAGTACAATGTTCTTTAAGCCTAATGAATTTATAATAAGATTACCATAAGAAATTAGAGAAAATATTACAATATCTTTTGCATAAAGTTTTTATAAAAGAATGTAGAAAGCATAATAATTTTTAGAAGATGTATTTTATCTTAGAAGAAGATTCCATGGAATGGTCTGTAAAAGGAGGAATGTCCAAGGATAAATTGGAGAAATACAGTTTACTTTTTATGTAGTAGGAATTTCTTAACTTAGGCTAAATCTTGATTACTTTGAAGAACAAAGTGGATATACTATAAAAGAGCTAGTAGATTAGGAATGATTAAGAATATAATATTTGATGAGGACACTAACTGTACAACATTCCAAAGTAGAAATCTTAGACAATTCTATTCAAGTTCATTAAAGGAGTAGACGTCCCAACAATGGTAGATATTGAATTCATTTCATCAACTCCAAAACCACAATATTTGGGACTCATACCAAGTAGGCATCATCTCACGTCTTAAGGGATACTCTAAACGTGGTAGTCCACCATACACAATATTAAAGCCAAAAAATGACTTTCTTGGTCACGCAAAGGCTTCCATACTATGTACAAAGCGTACAACACATAAGAAGGAATGCATCGGATTAATGCAATTTACTTTGATAACAATTAAGTAACAAGACAAGAGAAGTACTTAACATGGAATATAAATAAGGTGAATTGCAATTCTTAGGAACATACTCCTGCTAATGTCTTGAGGTCTATATAAATATATAGTGTAAAACCTCGTTTTCTTAGTAAACTTGAGTTCGATTTCGAACAAGACTTAAAACAGGAAACCGAAATCCTAAAAGAATATATTTGGACCAATTGAACCTAGAAATCCTATGTCCGGCAATATCAAGAAGGAAACCTCGAAAGAATAAAAACGAGTTAACTACGAAGTAAGACTCTAAATCGGAAAGTCAACCGGAAACCTTAAGTCAACAAAATTTCAAAAAACCCTAGCAGTTTAGATCCGATAATCCCGGGTCCTCAAACCAAGAAGTTGAAATATGAGTGGGAAGTGTAGATTGGATCGCATTAGTATTAGAATGCTAAACAACATCTTATTAGTGAATTTTCGACCTATTTCAAGCCCTATCGGATACAAATCTCGAAAAGCGTGTCTTGAGGCTTGGGATATTAAATATATGATATTAGTACGGTTAGATTCGTAATTTCATAATATTTCTAAATATTTCAGTTATATAATTTTTCGGGATATAAAAGTTATAGTTATAACATTTTTATCGTATTTTCATTACTATCGGTAATTTAAGTGTCTAATCAACTTTTTATTTTTCTTTTATACTATTCATCAAGTGCAACCACCCATACCATATTCTTACATCCTTATAACTATTCTTACAATTTTACACCATTGCCTTACAAATTTACTTTTCCAATATATTTCGTACTCAAACTACTTATTAAGTTGGAATTTTATTATACAAAACAAAATCAAAACACACACTCTCTCTCTCTCCTCCTAGAACAGCGCAAACCCCTCCCCCCCAATTCACTCTATTTTGTTTGATTTTTTTCAATTAAATTATTCATACAAACCCTAAATTCTTTTTCTATATAAACTCTTTTTCACCTTTCACTTTTTCACTTTTCCTCATTTCTTACAAAACCAATCTTTGAAAGTTTTCTTTTTCTCTCCCTCTCCACTCCTCCTTGCCGTAAGCCCTTTGCCCCACACACACACACAAAATTTTTTTTTTTTACTTCAAGTTTCCTTCTTCGCACATCCAAATAGGTAATATATCTTAATCCCATCCCACTAAAACATGTAATGGCAAGATCATACATGTGTGGTTCACTAAAATCCTCATGAGCTTTGAGCTAGGGATGTGGAAATACTTAAGCATGAGATCATTATCATCACAATGTTGTGGATCTTGAAATCTAAGTTATCTTGCTATTATTTTGCTATTATTGTTATTTGTTTTTTTATATAGAAATCTTGTGCATATATTTTCATTTTTTTCACTCACATCTACGTATTGTCATTGTTGCATTACACTCATAACATGACTAGTATAGTAGATTTATTGTTTAGAGTAGTTAAAATGACATAGTTACTTGTTTTCATGCATGAAAGACTTGTTACATGATATTCTTAGGGAAAGTTTTGATCAAAACTCAAGATCCACTTTGTTTCTTTCAAAAAGTAAATTTTAAAATTCGGATCTTAAGAAAGACCGATTTAGAAAACATATTTTCCAACTTCAAAATGAAAGTCTTACATGTAAAATGAAGGGCTTAAGTAATAGATATCATTAGGTAGTGATTTTTATGAGTTGATCATGGTTTTACTAATAGAAATTTTCAAAACAAGAAAGTGATTACAAAAGTTAAGTTAGATATATGTTTCAACACCAACAAAAATATAGAAATTCATAACTAGGATGAAATGCCAAGAAAACACTTATTTTTCAATCTAAAATAAGAGTTTTATTAAAGAAATGGAAGCCTTAAGGAGTAGGTTTGATTAGGACTTAGTTTTAGAAAGATTAAATGAGTTTTTCACAAGAAACAATCTCAAAAACAATTCTCAAAATTCGGATCTAAAAATGATCCCTATTTAAGCACCTATTTCCAAATGTCAAAATGAGTATTTTAATGGAAAAATAGAAGTCTTAGGAATAAATATAATGAAGACTTGATTTTTTATAAAATCGAATGTGTTTTATCAAAGTAGAAACTTAAAACAAAGGAAAAGTTTTCCAACTAAGGTCAAACAATATTTTCCTTTCCAAAGTTTGTGCAAAATTAGTCACTAGGCAAAATCCATTTAAAACATATAATTTACAACCTTTAAATGAAGAATTTATTAAGATAATAAAGGTAATAGGTATATAGGTCATCAAGGCCTTATTATAGCAAGAATATGCATGATTTTCAAAGGAATAAAGTTGGTTTTCTCAAACAAGTGTTCATGGCATTATTGCAAAGTGAAAGTTTTTGCAAAATTCTTTTTAATAAAAAATCATTAAGGAATTACATAAAGATAGCTCATATCATGACATTTATGATCATAACTTGTAGATATTGCATGTACATATAATCTACTTGTTAGAAATAATACAAATTTCACAAAACAATTTCGGAGTTTCAAATTTTAGTTACTGATCAGATCTGATCCGAATATTTTGAGACCTAAACATTTTCAAAATTTAGTAGTAACATCATAAATAGATAGATCTTTCGAATTAGATAGAAATCGATAGCTTATTTGTGAAATTTCGAGTTAAAATGATCAAGTTAAGGCCATTTTAAGTTTGAATTTCCAATTACTACGGAAATTACGAATTCAAAGAGTTTTATTTGAAAAGTTTGGAATTAGTTATGGTATGAAATACTCATAGGGATATTTCTTTCATTTAGGTGTTCTTGATCACTACCATTAGAGACCGGAGACCATGGCCGAGTGAGTTCCTTATTTTTAAATTTCATGCTTGTGAATGTGCTTGTACTGTTAGTGGCATTAGAATTAGGGCAAGATAATAAATTGACTGTGCGTATATGAGTTTTTCTTGGGTGAACTAATGACAAGAATATCAAAATGAGCTTGTTATAAATATTTGTATGATTTAGTATAGAATTGAATTTTTTGCAATATCTATGATCACCCATAAATTATTAAATTAATATGCCATGATCTTATAATCAAATTGGCCATGCATATCATATGTGAGTCACATTGCATAGGTTATTATACCTTTGTGGGAAGAAGGCATAATAGCTGGGCAACGAGGGGCCTGTAAACTCGAATGTTGGCGTAGGAGCCGGAATTGAAAATTTGTGTAGGTGGGCACCTGTATCAACCACAATAAAATTGAAAATGTGTGTGAGTGGGCACCTATATCAACCAAAATATAAATAAGAAAAATTGAAATCTATGGTCATATGGGCCTGAAACACCTAACCCAAAATGGAGGGCATAAATCCATTCAACATAAGATTTTCAGATGGTCTTATGTATTGTATGCTCACGTGCTTATGCATTTCATATGGTTGTTAATATAACGTGCCTGAGATATATATATTACTTGTTGAGCATTTAATTTTGGGAAGTGGAATTCACCAAGCAAGCGTAGCTTATACCCCCACAGTTTCTTTTTAATGCAGTTCCCGTACTTATGGCTGCGTCCCCGGACTTGCCCAAATCAGGTAATGAGAGACTAGGAGTTATCTCCTTAGAAGTTCACAATTGGTTTGTATAGTTTTTAGTAGTGAACCTAGAAAGATCAATTGTTACCAAAAAGATAATACCTAAACTTATGTGTAGCAAGAGAAATGCCCCTTAATGCTTTGTAATTGATCTTAAGATATTTGTGGTTTATATTTTTATGCTTATCTTATCAAATTGAACTATCTTTCTCTAATTGTTTATGTATTCTATTTTCGTAAGGGAATGCCTTACATACTAACACAAGACTTTTGAATGACTGTGGCAGTGATTCTTAAGTCTCATTTAGCATACGGCGGACTGTTATGTTTAGGGTATCCTTTAAGACGTGACACATAGTCTAGTGATCTCCAAACTATAGACATATTGTATTTTGCTCGTAAAGGAGTTATAAGAAAATAAATTCATCTTATGTTCATACTGCTTCCATAAGAGTTCAAGAATCCATCAATGATTTCATTAATGTTCTGATCTTCAAATAGGGCCATAAGTATACCTCTTTCAACAAATATCTATGAAGGTATAAGCTTACAACAAGCTTAGTGAGATATTTCCTTTCATTTGCACCGTGATTTTAACTAAGTTTATTAATTTTCACGCATATACTATGCATGCTATGCAACAATCACATAATACAAACAAATATGTATGGGTATCCGAAAACTATACACATAATGGATTTACGCTTTCTGTATCGAGGGTTAGGGAATTTAGGTCTGAAGATATTTGCTATCTTCACTGCTACTCCCTGAGCACTCTGCTCACAATTATCAATTGGCACGACTTATCTTTGAGATGTATCCCCAATATGCTTTAGTTCTCTAATAATGAGCTTAACCTCTGGCCCTTCCGATTCCTTGTATAGGAGTAGCCGTCCTCATTATGTGACTTGATAGATGCAATGTATATCCATTTAATTTATATCGAGACCGAGTATAATTATGGTATACTTAAAGGTGATCAAACACGCATCATACATGCATAAGAACATATACTAATGTATCTAAACAATCATTTGTTGGTTCGATATGCTTATCATCCTTTGTCACACATACATGAAAGCATTTGCATAAAAAACCATAACCGCATACATATTCATTTTTATCCTGTACCTACAGATCTAGTGCAACTATCTACAAACACAAGCAAGGTAATGAAAATAGAAATGAAAACTCACTCGTCTATTTTATAATCTATTTAGCCGTAATAATCCTCTGGAAGGGAAGTCTCGTATTCCTCGTCATCTAGACAAAGGAAATACCCAGAATGAGTATTTCATATAAGTTCTACTCAAACTTTCTAATTCCATCTTGTTATTTTCGTTAAAATTCGGATTATGTGAAATCCCAACTTATAATGGTCATAACTTGTTCATTTTAATTAGAAATTTTGCACATAAGATATCGTTTTCTACCTACTCAAAAAGATCTATCTATTTCTATGGTTATTCTAATCATTTGAAGTCATTTGGGTTCAAAAAGGGGTCGGTACAGATTGGTTACGAAAATTCCAGTCTCCAATTAAAATTTTTCTAAATTCTATTTCATCTAAAAATTCCATAGCAAACACATATATATTTATATAGTTGAAAAATACTTCTAATATGTACATAGACTCATATTATATGCATGATTCTAGTGATGTTATCTCAAAAATAAAATTTATATACAACCTTTATGAAAGATAAAGTTTTGCAAAGGTCATCATTTGACTTGTGATTAAATTGCTATTTTGAAAATTTGTAACTTAGCAACAAGAAAATCAAAATTCAATATATATATATATATATTTTTTAAATCCTTAAAGGTCTTATATTTGTCACAAACAATTTATTTTATAAAGCACAGTTTTACTTATTTGTGATATAAAACCCAAATGTATTTCCTTTTAAAGGATTTCTTAAGTTTGACTCTTAAACTAAATTCTTATTCTTAGATTTCGTAAATGTGAAACTTAACTAAATAAAATCATGATTCCATATTTATTTTGAGTTCATGAATATTTTATTTTCATGCTAAGCTTGTTTTAACTAATTATTTTTCGAAACATGAACATTTATGTGGTTGTGAGAGAAAAAAATCATCCTAAGTTGCATAACAAAAATGTTTCAAGTTTTAGCATATAAGAAAAATCAAGTGAATGACTTGTTCTAAACTTTTATGCTTATAATATTTTTTTCTTAATTTGAAAATTTTCAACATATGAACCTTCAGGGGTTGTTTCAAAAATCTTTAGTTTGTTACAAGTGAGTGTTAATTATTATAACTATTATTTCCTTAATTTCATAAAAAGAAAATGAATTTACTTCTTAAAGTTTAGTTCTTTAATTTGTATACCGATTTTATTTCTAAGTGGATTTTAACTAGCGAGTTGATCTAAGCTTGACTTGAAAATTTTGTTTTGTTCATAGTGTTTATTAAAGTGTTTGTAATAATCTCGTAAATAAGTTTCTAAGAAAAGTGTGTGTATAATAAAGAATTATCAACATTGGGGTTTAAATAATTAATTTCATTTTAGTAGTTTATAAGAGAGTGTGTAATGAAACTACTTAGTTAAATCTTGAAGAAGTTTATAATATTAACACTTAAAAATTTATGATGAACTTATCTAAATTTTTTAAAATAATTTTGTTGAAACATAATTCTAAGTCTCAATGGAAATTTTTCGTGAGTAACAAAAAATCATTTTATTATAAGGAGTTTAGTCTTATTTCTTATTAAAGAAAGAACTCATTTTATTTTATTAAAACAACAACAATATGGTCATACATGAATATAACTTATAGCTACGTAAATAATTCATACGAAAGATAAAAGACAAAGAAATAAAATAAACACATAATAAAAGTCAAGTATTGGGAAGTCTTAGCTTGTATCAAGGCTTCCCAGACTTAGACATTGGCAAGTCGATAAAGAAAAATAAGAAAAATTGTTTTGACTTGGTAAGGACAAGTCTAAGACTAGAAAGACCAGTCTTAATAAAATTGCATGAAATAAATAAATTGCAAGAATAAAAAGTTATGATGGTGAGCTTATAGACTCTAATAATATATATACATAATTATACTTAATAATATATAAAAGCTAGATTAGGAGCAATAATAAAGCATAATAATATAACAACAATAATAATATTTGAACATTGTTAAACAAGACATGAACATATTATAGCTTTCATAGTACATATGGGTTTAAAAAACATACACTATGGTCATGTTATGTTAATATGAACATGAAGATGGTTTTAGGAATTTTTATCTAAGTTTATTTGTTGGTTGAAGAAAAAATGAAGTATTGGTAGTTGTATGTGGATGGTAGTTGTATAGGAAGAAGAGAGTGTTGGGAAGAGAATTTTGGAGAGGAAATTTGTGGAAAGAATTTGAGAGAGTTTTAGTAATAAATGAAGTGTGTGAAAGAAATAGAGGGAGATGGAGTATTTATAGAAAATATGGAGGGAAATTATATGTAATAAAATAAATTAACAAAGAAAATAAATTAGATAGAAGGGAGAGAGGGAGTGGACGACAAGGAGGGGAAGGAGAGAGAGAATGTGATAAAAAATTAATTTTAGTAATGAAAAGTAAGTAAAGTACAAGAAAAGTTTAGTAAAAAGTAAAATTGGAAAAGTAAATGTAAGATATAGGTGTGTAAGGTGTAAGGAATAGGTTGTAAGAAAAAGTAGAGATAGGTGAATAGTATTGAATAGTACAATGAGTAGTAAACAAGAAAAATAAATTACCGATATTAAAGAAAATACTCGTAAAAATGCTATATCTGTTGTTTTCAGATATGAAAAAATTACGAAACTGATATTTTATGAATCCTTACGAAATGACAAACTTATATTGATTTCTGGAATATTATTACTATCCTGAACCCTGAGACATGTTTTTTGAGAACTGATCTCATTCGAGTTTGGAACAATCAATTTTTTTATTAATCTGATCTTTTTAGGTTGTATTACATTACTTTGAACCCTAATCCAAGGTTATCTCATTTTTACTGTCTTAGGGTTTCTAGCACGGGATTATCAGATCTAGTCTAACTATGTCTTGTTGTTGACCCAGTTGACTTTTGAGGATCCGATTTTGGTTTCGGCTTTAAGATTTACTCACAAAATTATGAAATTTTGGGGATTTATGATCATTTTGTAATTTTGGTTCAAAATTTAAGTTTTGCTTTATTTTTATGATTTATTTAATATTCTCCAGTTCTCGGGATTGTTTAATCGAGCTTAAGATTTTGTGTTGACTTGGTTCGACTTTGGTAGTAATTTAAATTTTTCATCCTAAAATTCACTGAACGGTTTAAGATTTTATAATTTATCATTAAATAATATTTGAGCGTACTATCTTGATTTATGTGTTAAAGATCAATAGATAAATTTTTTATCATATGGATTTTGAGTTGAACGATTATTAGATATCCATTTTGTTTTTAAAGGTTCTCTTTTTTCTTAAGGTTAAATAATTTCGTATTTGATCTTGTTTAGAATTCGGTTCTAATTTGAATCGGTTTTTAGGGTTTTGGTTTTAATTATTTAACTCTAGGATTATTTTTTAAGAGTACTAAAAAGTTCAAGAGTTTACACATCACATTACATCAGTGTACATAGCACATCTAATCCTATAGAAGATAAAGATAATCTGTCAAGTGAAAATCTAGAAAGTTATTGTACAAAGTCGTTTATTAAACAATTTTAGAAGAATAGAAGTTATATTCATTAAAAAAGTTTCTTTTTTGATGAAGAAAATCCATTCAATTTAGTTGGTGAAACACATATATCCAAGATATTTGTCTAAGAACCAACAAGAATGTATGTGGAAGAAAAACGAAAGGATAAACATTAGAGAAAATTTGAAGATAAAAAAGCTAGCTACAGTGTTATTTCTCAAAATTTTGGAGATTTAGTGGATGTATAAAATTTTGAATCATGGCAATCTTATCTTATCTTATCTTTTAGATATAACTAACAAGATTCTTTTAATTACCATAAGAAGATAGAAAAAGTGTACAATGAAGAAAACTAATTTATAATTTATTAGAATAAAAAATGGAAATGCTATCTAGATAATATATCGTATTATATATTACTTATTGTTTGGTTTTTTTTTTTTTAACTTACTTATAGGTTGATTAATATTATTAAATATTACATATTAATTTACGAGAGGCTAAATGCTAAAGGACCTTAATCCCTTAAACTTTTTTTAGTGTTCAAAAAAGTTAGTATTTAAAATGTTAATTGGCTATTCTTATTAAAACAATAGAATTTTTAAAATATTAGTAATGAAATATCTCATACATATAAAAATAATTTTTTCAAAGTTAATTTTTTAAATGTTTACAAATCTCCTATGATTTTCATCACACGTACAATGTATTTTATAATATTTCATATTTTACTTTTTACATTTCTAGTGTGAGCAAAGTTACTAGTATAGAAAATAACACAAAAAAGTTTTCAAACTATAATTAAAAATTTATCATACCTTGTGTAGAAACTTAAATGGGGACAAATCATTACAAAGGATTATGACCCTCCATTCATTTTTGCTTCAGTAGCATAAATGTCATTAAATATGAATAATTATGATCATTTCTCCCATACAAATAATGACTTCATTCTTATCACATCTAACAAATTAAATTTTTTATATGATATTCTACTGAGTTTTTTAAACATTCATGAAAATATAACATTTTATGTAATATGGATTTTAGTAATTGTTTTTCATGTGTTATGTTTTTTTTTCCCTTTTTTTAAATTTTATTTCATTTCTGTCACGTCCCAAAGGGTACTATAAACGTGGCAGTCTACCACATACGATATTAAAATTTAAAAATGACTTTCCGAAGTCATGCAAAAGTTTCAACCAAGGTTCTCAGAACTGGCCTGGACCGGCTGGTTCGAACCGGTTCGATTGGAACCGGCAATGAAGGCGGGCCGAGTTAGATGGTTAGCTCATTTTTTGCGAGAATTGGATTGACCCGGTTGACCCGGATTCAAAAAAATAAAAATAAAAAATAAAATAAAAATTAGAAATTTAAATATTTATACTTTATTATAAATTTATAAAATATAATCATTAAATCATATTTATTTAATAATTAATTGATGAATTTGATCCAAATATAGATTTAATTGAGTGATTACACACATATTGGTCTTTTGTAATTAAATTATCCCTTATATTTTTATTTTTTGTGACCTCGGTTCGACCTCCGGTGGAACCCGGTCCGACCCCTCGACCCCTAACCCCCTAGCCTATCCGGTCAAATCCCGATTCGATCCTGACAACATTGGTTTCAATACCTTACGTAAGGCGTCTATGACAACAATAGGAGACACCGGTGGGATGTATAGTTTGAGATAGTAAATATAGCATACAAGAATTCTAGATAACCATCTCATTTCAATATTATAAGAATATAATTCGTACATTATCTTAGGGGCTTCTCCCCTATAAATCTACCGGAAATCATATGTTTGAATGGATTTACCCCTCAATTCAGGGTTAGGTGTTTTAGGTTCTTTAAAACCCATCTTAAAGCCCAACTCATGTAGTTTATTTCAGGCTTCTACTCGCCCATCATAAAATAGTTCTTTTAAGCTCCTAATCGCCCATCTTGCAGATTTATGGCTACTGCAAACCCGGCTACTATACTCTTGTCCCATCGAGTGCAGTAGCTCATGAGATGAAACTAACTACGTGATATACATGAATCAATTAATTTAACTTATAATATATGATTAGAGTAAATTAAAGGTTATCACGAAATTTGCACACACTCCAACATAATAATAGTAAAACACAAGTTAATTAATAATGATTCATGTCTCGGTATGCTTAGCATTCTTTCAACCAATACTATGTTAGACTCGACCTAGTATAATGAAGCCCAGCCCACGGTTCACTCAATAATCTACCCTAACCCCAGACACGCTCGCCTCCTATTACTCAGAATGATATTCTCTAAGCTAAGAAACCCTAATCCTCTCTTTTTATTTCTCTCATGTTTCCTTTGTTGAAACCCTAACTAATTCCTCTCTTGTTATTTCTATGCAAGTATGAAAATAAGGCAGTTTCGAGTGTGCCAGACTCCTAACAACCCATATCTGGGATTTAAAGACTCGGTGATCCCTTTCTATTGCATTTCATATCCTTTTATACAAGCATCAATCCATGTAATGTAGTTGTTGAGTTGTTGTTTTTTTACAATCACTATATTTTCCTGATTGATCCCTTTCTATTGCATTTCATATCGTTTTATACAAGCATCAGTCCATGTAATATAGTTGTAGAGCTGTTGTTTTTTTGTTACAATCACAATATTTTCCTGATTACAAGCTGTAAACCCCCCAAAATTTTCATAATTCATAGAAAATAATTCTAAAAGTTTAGAATTTAAATCCTAAAAATCGACTCACGATAAAACCAAATTCTAAATCAAGACAAGCGCCAGAAACGAAACCCTAAAAATCGAACCAAGTTAAAACTTAATTCCAAATAAAGATCAAAAACGAATTTTCTCAATCTTGAGAAAACAAGAACCCTTGAAACAAAATATAAAATCCAACTACCGATTTAATCAACGTTCGTACATCAATTAAATCATCTAACCGTCTCCTAACACGCAAAACAAGACAATATATCCAAATAACGATCAACAGTAGAATCTTAAGACCTTCGATAAAATTCAGAAATCACAAATTTCAAATTTCAAAAATCAAACTGAGTCAACTCATAACCCTAGACTCGGTTAAACGATTCCGAGAACTAAAAACTATTAAATAATCACAAATAAATAAAATATAAATTTCGAGCTAAAATTTTAAAACGATCAAAACTCAAAAATTATACGATCTTACGAATAACTCAGTAAAAATCGGAAATCAAAACGGAACCCTAAAAGTCAACAAGCCTACAACAAAACCCTAGTTTACCGTATCCATCTAAATCCGGCATTGCCGTTTTCTTTGGCCCGGAAAAACGAAGTTGGGATAATTAGCTCGAATAGTTCGTAATAACCATAGGTTTCATAAAAGTTTCAGTTTCGCGAAATTCGGGTGTCCTTCGAACCCGATCGGACACAGTTCTCGAAAAACGTGTACGGAAGCCCGGAATAGTAAAAACATTCCGGATACACCAATAGACTCGTAAAAATACAAGGATTCCAAAAATATCAGTTTTAGAATTTTTCGGTAGCTAAAAATTACAGATATCGCATTATTACGCGTATTTTTATTACTACCGGTACTTTAATTGTCTAATCTACTATTCATAGTACTTTTCTACTATTCATTACTATTCACCTATCTTACTTTTTCTTACACCTATTTCTTACACCTACATATCTATTTTCTTACTTTTTTCATTTCCAATACACCTTTAATCACATCAAACTTTACACATTACTTCTTTATTACACAAAACAAATTAAAATAAATCAATTTCCCCCTTTACAAGCACAAACCGGCGCCTCCCCTCTCTCCATACATCTATTTATTTTTCTTTTTCAAATTATTTTATTACATCCAAAAATCACTCCAAAAATTCTATAAATACCCCCTTCCTCTTTCATTCTTTCACACAATTCTTTACACTACCAAAACTCTCTCAAAATCTCTCCACAAATTCTCTCTTCAAGAATTCTCTCTACCAAAACTCTCTCAAACCAATTTCTCACAAAAATCATCCCTCATACATAAACTATCTACCACATATTACTACTCACATAATACCCATTTCATCTACCACCTTCATACCTCTTACATACCTTAGGTAAATATTTATTCCATCTATTATTCATCCATGTCATGTAACTTAACATGACTATGGTGTTGTTTTGAAACTCATATGAGTAGTAAAAGCAACAACATGTTCATGTTTTGTTCTTGTACATAAGCTTCCTATTTTATTATGTTGTTATTATTATTGTTATTATTTGCTTCTAATCTAACTATATTATGTATACTATGTATATATATTTATTTAGCATATAAGCTCATTTGTTATTTATTTATTTTCAAGTTATGCAATTTATTTATTTTATGCAATTATTAAGACTAGTCTTTCTAGTCTTAGACTTGTCCATATCAAGTCAAAACAACCTTTTGATTATTTATTTTCTTTAATCTTTCGGGACTAGTCCATTCTTAGTCCCGGGATGCCTTGATAAAGCTAAGGCTCCAATACTTGATCGGGATTCCTTGATGAAGCTAAGGTTCCCAATGCTTGATATTTTATTTTCTTGCTCATTAATTATTTTTAGTATTTTCTTATGTTCTTATTATTTTATATGCTCATGATACTTGCATTTGCATAATGTTAATGTCTCAACTAGTCTAAAAATAGAATCTTGTTTTACTAAATAAACAAAGCTAAGTTTCCAATTATATGATTTACCACAAAAACATGAAGTTATTATCAACAACCTAGAAATAGAATAATACAAGTTTTCTCAAGTTTTCTTAAATAACAAAGATAGTTTTACCAAGAAAACATAAATAAATATTTTCCTTATATTTTATGGTAATCTAAGTTTTTAGAAAAATAAATCGTTCATATTGAAAGTTTGAGACTTAAATTCTTTTCTAAAACTAAGGAACAAACTAGTTTTCAAAGTTAATATAAAAATCAACTCATAAGGAACCCACTTAGGAAAAGTAATGATTTTTAGATTCTAAAAGAAAGAACTTGTTTTCAAAAGAATATAAATAAAGTAAGGTTAGCAATAATGGATTTTATCAATAAAGATAATTCTTTTCAAAGAAATGAAAGAACAAGTTTTTGAAAACAAAAGCTTATATTTTAGAAATAAATACAAGAAGACAAGATTCATTTTCTAAAAACCATCCTAAATACAAAAATTTATAAAAAGGTTTTTATCAACTTAATATACTTTTGATGAAATTGAACTTTAATCACTAAAAGGAAAATTTAATACAAGGATTAAGGAAAAATTCAACTTGTTTTGGAGGAAGAAATGAAGAAAATAAAATAAGAATATACTCATTCATAACAACCTAGGAAAAATATAAAGTTTCTTTAAATACTTGAAAAGAAAATTTCAAAGTTAAAGTTTAAATGAATTGTTTTATGAAATAAATTGTTGAGACACTACCATTAAGATTTTTGCATATAAAGTGAGCATACCTATATATTCAAAAGTGTTTATCAAATATATATATTGTTACAAAAGGATTTTCTCTAAAATAAAGTTGAGTTAGAAAATGGATTTTTTTGCAAAAGTTTAGAAAATTCGTTTTAAATCTGTACCTAACGTTTTCGGAACCCAAATGACCTTTTATGACCAAGATAAGTTTAGAAATGGATAGAACTTTTCGAATAGGTAGAAAGCGGTATATCACATGCGCGATTCCGAGTTAAAATGACCAAGTTATGGCCATTTTAAGATTGGAACTTTCCCTCATACGAACTTTAACATTCTTTGACATTGTTTTGTCAAAATCCAAGAAAATCTTCAAGAAAAACTCATTATGGGTGTTTTCTTTGGTTAGGTAACCCGAGGAAGGATTCCTTTATCCGAGAACTATTACGATTAAGTGGAGTGTGTGAACGACTCATCCGCTTAGAGGAATAGACGACAATGGCATCGTGAGTTACTTCCCATTAATTATCTCATACTCCTGATTGTGCTTGTAAAATTAGTTGCACTAGAATTTAGGCAAAATCAAAAGGAAGTGTATGATAATATGTTGAAAGAATACTAAGTATATCGAGACTCGATTTGTTTTTAATAAAGTTGTATGAGCATTAATATCTTGAAGTGTTTGAAATTGGTTGATCACTTGAAAGAAGTTAAATGTAACTACTAGACTTTAATTAAAGAAACTATTCATGCACTTCATATGTTGAGTCACATTGCATTCACTACTATACAATTGGTGGGACAAGTGTATAATAGTGGTGGCAGACATAATCGGTATATCATGTAAGTGGCGAGTAGGAGCCGGTAAGAACTACTTAAATTGATGGCTAGTAGGAGCCTGTAATAACTACAAGTTTTTGGTGGCTAGTAGGAGCCTGTAATAACTACAAATTTTTGATGGCGTATAGGAGCCGGTAAGATCTATAAAAGTGATTTTAAAAGTTGTGGCTGTAATTGGCCTGAATACCCAACCCCGAATGAAGGGCGTAAATTCATTCAACATATGATTCCCGGAAAGTCATATGTCTTGTATGTTCACGTGATTGTTGCATTTCATATGTTTGAATAATAAACTTGATTGATAATTTACTTAGAGTATGAATTTTGGGATTTACTCACTAAGCTAGTTGTAGCTTATACCCCTATAGATTTGTTGAAACAGGTATGCTAGTGGCATTAATTGAGGATCATGACTTTAAGGAAGTCAGGGACGGATGATTAAGGATATGGAATCATACGATGAAGAAAGTTTGTAAGGTTCTTCATATGTGATAACCTATATGATTAGGGACGTATATTTATTTGAAGATAATAGAAGAATATGCCTTAAGAATTGACTTGTGATATGCTTATGTTTTATATTAAGTATTCTCTTTGCCTTGTTACTTATGTATTATCAATATAAATTGCGCTACTCCGATGCGTCCCCTTGGTTGTGATGTACGCCTTGTACATAATATGAAAGCCTTTGCATGACTAAGGTAGTCATTCCTAGGCTTTAGTATTGTGTACGGCGGACTGCCACGTTTAGGGTACCCCTCGGGGCGTGACACAAGCTATTTTTGAGTATTTACATATATGTCCTTGATAGATCTAGTCTTTATTTGCTTATTATGTATCTTGTCCATAACAACTTTCTCCCGTTCTTGAGAAACAACCTTGTCCTCAAGGTTGTAAGTAGGATAAATTGTCCGAAAATGAACAATGTCTTCCCAAGTCGAATCCTCAGGATGTACACCTGCCCATTGAACCAAAATTTGTGTCACTTCTCTGTCATTCCCATGATGACCCTAGAATCCAAAATGGCCAAGGGTTCCAATAGGGGTTATTGTGATATGATTTAGGTGGTAAATCCAAAGATGGAAAAACTGAGCCATGAGCTGGTTTTAGAGCCAAAACATGAAAAACATTGTGGATTTTAGAGTTTTCAAGTAATTCAATCGCATAAGCATAGGACCGATTCTCCTGAGTACCTTGTAAGGTCCATAAAATCTTTTGGACAACTTATGAAAGCCACCTGAAACAGAACTTTGTTTATAAGGTTGAAGCTTAATATAAACAAAGTCTCCATCTTGAAATTGTAAATCCAGTCTATGTTTATCAGCTTGCACCTTCATTCTCTGCTGTACCTTTAACAAATTAGCTTTCAAAGAAGCTAATAACTCATCTCGAGTAGCTAAATCTGTGTCTACTGCATCCAATTTGGATTGACCCCTAATGTACATAGGTATAGTAGGAGGGTATCGACCATAAACTGCCTGAAAGGGTGTAGTCTGTATGCCCTCATGAAATGAGCAATTATATGAAAATTCAACCCAGTTAGAAACCTACATCAATCATGGGTTCTTCCATACAAAAACATCTGAGGTACTGCTGTAAAACTCGATTAATCACCTCAGTTTGGCCATCGCTTTGAGGGTGATAAGCAGAGCTCATACACAATCTTGTCCCACTCAATTGAAATAACTCCTGCTAAAACTTGCTAAGGAATATATTATCCCTGTCTGACACAATCGTCCGAGGAAATCCATGTAGCTTGACAACCATTATCATGAACAATTGAGGCACCTTAGATGCATTATAATTGGTATCAAGTGCACCAAAGTGGCAATCCTTAGAAAGTCGATCTACCATAACCAAAATAACATTGATCCCCTGAGACTTTGGCAATGATGTAATGAAGTCCATTGAAATGTCTTCCCAAATTTGTTCTAGGACTGGTGATGGGGCTAATAATCCAGATGGATGTCTAGTTACACTCTTTGTCTGCTGTCAAATGTGACATCCTTTAATAAAGAGCTCCACATCTTTCTTCATAACCTCCCAATAAAATTGTGAAGACAAACGTTTATAGGTCTTTGTGACCCTAAAATGTCCAGCCGAAGGAATGGCATGCAATTCATGCAATAACTTGGTCACCACAGAAGAAGTGGGAACTAAAAATAAATGAGTGCCATAATATAACAGATCATTTTTCCAACTCAATTCCCATTTCAGAGACTCACCCTGCTGTAACTTGTGGATGAGTGTTTGAAAATGAGAATTTCTTTGATATTCCTGTTTGAGTTCATCCACTAAACCAAAATGTGGTAGAGAAAAAGCCAGATAATGGTACATCTCCTCAAATTGTCTAGATAAAGAGTCTGCCACCACATTCTCAGCCCCTGCCTTATAGACTATAGTATAGTCAAAGCCCATGAGCTTAGTGAGATACTTATGTTGTTCAGAAGTTTATATTACTTGTGTCAATAATTCCTTCAAACTTTGGTGGTCTGTTTTAATAATGAAATGGGACCCCAAGAGATACTACCTCCATTTTCTGACTGCAGCCACCAATGCATTGAATTTTCTCACATAAGCTGATGCCTTTAACAGATGGTGAGGCAATTTTTTATTGAAAAATGCAATCGGTCTGTTGTCTTGCAAAAGCACAGCCCCCATTCCTGTCCCTGAAGCATCAGTCTCCAGTATGAACTACTTAGAGAAATCTGGAAGTGCTAATATAGGAGTTGAAATTAAAGCTTCCTTCAATTTAACAAATGCTTGTGTTGCTGCTTCTGACCACTGAAAACTATCCTTTTTCAGTAATTCGGTAAGAGGATATGCAATAGAAGCATAAGATTCAATAAATCTTCTATAATATCCCGAAAGTCCCAAGAAAGCCCGAAGTTGCTTAATAGAAGTGGGTATGACCCAATTATGAACATTATCCACCTTATTAGGGTCTGGTTGGATACCCTGAGCAGTAACAATATGGCTCAAGTACTCAATAGAATCCTGGCCAAAAGCACACTTAGACTTTTTTACAAAAAGGGTATTATCAGCAAGTATTTTCAATACCAGATCTAGGTGTGCAACATGAGAGTCCAAAGTCTTACTATAAATGAGTATGTCATAAAAAAAAAAAAACAATGACAAACTTACGTAAGTAAGGCTTGAAATTTCTGTTCATCATAGATTGAAATGTTGCTGGTGCATTACTCAATCCAAATGGCATAACCAAAAACTCATAATGGACTTCGTGTGTGCGAAAAGCAGTCTTTTGTACATCCTACTTGGCCATTCTAATCTGATGATAGCTAGCACGAAGGTCCAATTTAGAGAAAACAGTCGCCCCATGCAATTCATCCAATAGTTCATTAATGTTTGGGATCGGAAATTCATCCTTTATTGTAGCTTGGTTTAATGCTATATAATCCACACAAAATTGCCAAGAGCTATCTTTCTTTTTAACAAGTAAAACCGGTAATGAGTATGGGCTAGTACTATTCTGGATGAATCCATGTTCTAACATTTCCTTAACCTGTTTTTCAATCTTAGCCTTTTGAAAGTGTAGATAACGGTATGGTTTGACATTAATTGCTGAAGCACCATTGACTAGATGAATTCGATGTTGAATCTCTCTAAATGGTGGCAAGGATGAGGGTGGCTCGAAAATCTGAGAATATTTGCCCAACACATTGTCAAACTGTGTGTTGTTAGTGAAATCCTCTGTTGAAATTTCCTTCTGAGCCAAAAGTTGAAACAAGTAACCACTGCATCAACCTCAATCAAACGTTTTAATTGGTGATGTGTGATTTAGCTACTTTTAGGAGACTGGTCTCCATGTAAACAGACAATATGTCCCATATGAGAGAACTACATTGTTAATTTTGAATAGTCAATAGTGATAGGCCCTAATTCATGTAGCCACTGTACACCCAATACCAAATCAGTGCCCTTTATAGGCAGAACATAGAAAGAGGTAAGAAAAGAAAACCCCTTTATTTCAATAGAAACATCCTTGTATAAGCCTGTACACTGTAGTTTCTGTCCATTGCCAATCATGACTTGAAAAGAAACTGCTAGGCATATGATCAATTCTAAATGTTTTGTAACTCTTGTCTAAATGAAATTATTAGTACTACCAGTGTCTAACAATACTGATAATTGCATTTGTCTGATAGTTCCCAAAAATCTAATAGTATGAGGTACTAGATTGCCACTTAGGGCATGATAACTGATTGCATCTGAAACATTAGTCATATCTTGTTCTGACTGCCCAATGTCATCAAAAAGATCCTCCTCAATCCCATCATTTTCGTCATGCAACAATAATAGAAACTTTGATTTGCATTTATGATTTCTGTTATATTTCTCATCACAATTATAGCATAATCCCTTATCACGCCTAGCTTGCATTTCCTCAGAAGTCAATTTTTTTTATTGGATAAGATGAATTAGGTTTGAGAGTAGAAGAATTGGTAGAAGAGTAAGGTTTAGAAAAGGGGATAGTATTTTTAGAAGATAAAGGAGAAGAAAAAACTGGTTTGTAAGCATTGTTTCTATCATTCAATTTGTCCTCATACATTCTAGCAAGCCAAATAGCATTCATCATGGATTTATGGCGACTAATTTGCACATCTCTTCTTAATGCAGGTTTCAAACTAGACACAAAGCAACTGATCAGAAAAGACTCGGTCAATCCTTGAGTTCGATTAGATAAAGCCTCGAATTTTGATTGATACTGAGCAACAGTAGACGACTGAGTTAATTTGGAAAGCATACCTTGGACATCTTCATAGCCAGAGGGTCCAAATCGCGCAGTTAAGTCTTCTACAAACTTTTCCTAAGATGAAAGTCTTTTATTAAGAAACATCCACTTATATCATTGTAATGCATCACCTGTCTTAGCAAAAGAGCAAATAGACAATCTTTGAGGACCGTCAATGTGATGAAATTCAAAGAATTGTTCTACTTGGAAAATTCATCCCAGAACATCCTCCCCAGAAAATTTAGGGATTTCCAACTTGATACCCTTCAACAAATCACCCGGAGCCACCAATGATTGTGAGGATGATGAATCTTGCACATTATTGCTGAGATCAGGAAGATTGTGCGAATTCTGACTCAATTCAATCTTTTCTATCCTGGATGCCAAAAAATCAAATTTCTGATCCATTGATTCTTGCAAAGACAAAAGTGTGGTCTTGATGAAATCCATGTCTGCAGCCTGAGAAACGGACAACTAAGATCTGGTATTAGGAGCCATGAGTATCGGACGAGAGCACCAATTTGTTAGACTCGGCCTTATATAATGAAGCCCAACCCACGGTTCACTCGATAATCTACCCTAACCTCAGATACACTCGCCTCCTATTACTCAGAATGATATTCTCTAAGCTAAGAGACCATAATCCTCTCTTGTTGTTTCTCTCGTGCTTCCCTTGTTGAAAACCTAACTAATTCCTCTCTTGTTATTTCTGTGCAGGTATGAAAATAAGGCAGTTTTGAGTGTGCCAGACTCCTAACAACCCATATATGGGATTCAAAGACTCGGTGATCTCTTTCTGTTGCATTTCATATCCCTTTATACAAGCATCAGTTCGTGTAATATAGTTGCTGAGCTGTTGTTTTTCTATTACAATCACTATATTTTCATGATTATAAGCTATTTTTGAGTATTTACATATATGTCCTTGATAGATCTAGTCTTTATTTGCTTCTTATGTATATTGTCCGTAACATATAATCATACATAATTCATTTTTATCTTTTCCTACTTTTAGTGCCTCTAGCTACAAGCACAACCAAGTACGTAAAAGGTAGGAAATAAACTCATTCGGCTAGGAGGATATATCTTTCTTACGAATGAGTCGATCGGTAAATCCACTAATCAAAATAATCCTCCAGGTATGAATACTCCTCATCGGGATCATCTAATCAAGAAGAATACCCATAATGAGTATTTCTTATTGATTCTATGGTACTTATCAAAAACTATGTCATAAGATCGTTAAAATTCGTATAGAAGGTAATTCCAACTTAAAATGGCTATAACTTAGTCATTTTAACTCTGAATTGCGTAAATAATATATCGTTTTTTTTGTAGTGAAAAAAATATATGGATATTTATATAGTGAAAAAAATTCATATATAGGCACTCATATTGTATGCATGATTTTTGTAGTGTTGTCTCAATATTGATATTTCATAAACAAGTTGTTGATGGTTTTAAAAGATAAAACTTTTGAGAATTTCTCCTTTTTGAATTGTTAGAAGGAAAAAAAAAAACAAAAATATATTTGAGTTGTTATGAGTGAGTGTTTTTCCTATTATAATTCTATTTCCTATCTTTTCAAAAGTAAATTAATTTTCAAAAATTTGGTTCTTTAAGTTATCTACTAACTTTATTTCTAGTGATCGAAAAATAAACTTTTCAAAATATTCCTTAAGTTTTTGGTGTGGTCAAATATTTGGAGTTGTGTTAAATGTATGTTTCCCTCTTACTTTTATATCCTTTTTCTTCTTTAGGAAATAAGTTTACCTTTAAAACTTTACTTTCTTGGAAAATTTTATTTTTCTAAGTTGGTTTTCAAAATAGTGAGTTGATTTTATCTTGGTTTGAAAAACTTGTTTTATTCATAATATTTGTTAAATGGTAGAATAATTCCCTTAGAAAAGTTTATAAGAAAAGCTTTCTTAATAAAGAATTGTTAACGTTAGAACTTAGCAAAAATTTCAAAAAGAGAATAACAATATAAAATTTAAGTTTTGAAGAAACTTTCTTAGTATGTGATTTTCAAAGTCTATAATGAATCTATTTAAGTCTTGTAAAAGATATGGTTGAGTTAAAGTCTTTAGTTCAAGGCTAAAAATTCTATCTTTATGGAGTATTTAGTTTTGATTTATAAAAGAAATGAGTTCCTTTTATTATTTTGAAGATATCTACATTACTACTAATTCTAGAATTTATGATTAGCTTATCTTTTGAAAAGAGATTATTAAGAAAACTTAGATCTTTTTGTTGAAATTCCTTTTGCTAAGAAATCTAGTTTACTTTTCTTTATTTAAGAAAGAATCCATTTTTATTTTTATTTAAGACAACAACATTCTAATCATGCATGAATATGATTATGTAGTAATGTAAAAGTAAAGATAATACATAATAAGATAGAAAGAAATACTTGTAAGTAAATAAACATAATAAAATAGTCAAACATTGAGAATCTTAGCTTCATCAAGGTATCCCGGTCATGTATTAGGAGCCATAGCTTCATCAAGGCAACCCGGGATTAAGAATAGACTAGTCCAAAAAACAAAAGAAAGAAAAGAAAAAAATTATTTTGACTTGATATGGACAAGTCTAAAACTAGAAATACTAGTCTTAATAAATTGCATAAAATAAGTAAATAAATAAATTGCAAGACATGAAAATAAATAAATAACAAATGAGCTTATATACTCTAAATAAATAAATATATATATATATATAATATACATAATACTATATAGAAGTTAGATTAGAGCAAAAATAATAATAACAATAATAACAACAATATATTGTAAAATATGAACATGAACAAAAATAAAACATGAACATATTGTTGCTTCTTTAACTTATATTAGTATAAGAAACGTACACTAAGCTCATGCTAAGTTGTATGAACATGATAAAGAATATATGTAGGATTTTTACCTAAGATTTAATGGAGGATTTGAAAAGAGATGAATGGGTAGTATCTTTGTTATTTTCTTATTGAAGTTGTAGGGAATGGTAGAGAGTATTTTGAGAGAGATTTGTTGGAGAGAGGTTTTGAGAGGGAATTTTGGTAGAGTTTTGTTATGTAAAATGAATGTGTGAAAGAATGAAGGAGGAATGAGGTATTTATAGAATTTTTAGAGTGAATTTTTTATGCAATAAAATGAATTGAAAAGAAATTAATATAGAGACAGAGAGAGAGAGGCCGGCACATACAAGGGAGAGAGAGAGAGAGGATATTTTATTTATTTTGTAATTTTTATAAAGAAAAGAAATAATGTGTAAGATTTGATGTGAATAAAGTTATATTGGAAATGTAAAAAGTAAGAAAATAGGTATGTAGGTAGTAAGAAATAGGTGTAAGAAAAAGTAGAGATAGTGAAATAGTAATAAATAGGAGGAATAGTACTATGAATGGTAGACTAAACATATAAAATACCGGTAGTAATAAAAATATGCGTAAACGAGCTATATCTGTTATTTTTAGTTACTGAAAAATTCTAAAACTGATATTTTTGAAATCCTTGTTTAATTACAAGTCTTTTGGTGTCATTGAACTGTTCCCGTTTGAGTCTGATGGACACTCGAAGTTCGTGAATCTAATATTTTTTATGTTACCCTATATTATTACGAACTATTATAAGCCATTAACTTAATTTCGTTTTCTAAGGTTTGAGAACACTGGATTGCCGGAGTTGAAATTGTTTGATTGTCTTGATCTTTGTTGACTTTTGAAATTCCGGTTTGACAGGGTTAGGGTTTAATCCAACTTTACCCTAGAAATTAAGGGGTTTATATCAGGGATCGGATATGTGGTCCTTCTCATATTCGGGTTTTCGAATTGAACGATTATTGAACTTTCTATTTTTGTTTTTGAATATTCTCTTATGAAACCCCGTAATTGAAATTGCTTAAGGTTCGGTTTCATCTTGGGTCAGACTTTAGGGTTTCGATTCGGTATTCTAAAACCATTCTAAAAAAATTCAAGGGCTTACAATTTCAATCAAATAAATTAGTAAATAATATTTCATGATATGCACTATTATTGTAAAAATAAGTAACTTTGTAATATAGGTAAATCCAATATGTAGTTAAAAAAAGAAAACTCAACTCACCATTAATGACAAGTAGTGTTTGTCCAACTTGAGAGACTAGAGGAAATATCATTAGATTATAAGGCCATTAGTTAGGCTCGAATATTAATTTATATTTCTCATTCTTAAAGTGTACTACCAAATCTTTTTATTAAAAACACTTAATGATAATAGTAAATGTTGATTAAGTTATTAAAAAAATTAAACTTTGGTAATAAGTGAACCAAGATCAAAGTATCAAAATTAGTAAAATAAGCATTTCAAAACCAATTAAATTAATGAATGGAAGTAACAAAAATAACATTTTAAACCCAATTAACTTAATATTTAAAAGTTACAAATTTAAGAATAAACATAAAAAACAAAAAAAAAATCAACAAAATGGAGAGTGATTTATACTATCAATGTGTAAATGCAATAGTAGTGATAGTGGGTAGTTTTATAATTTTTTTTTTAATTTTAAAAGTTCAAATTTTATTAATGTTAGAAAATATCCCTAGTTAAATTAATAGAGAGCTAATATCAAAGATGAAAAAATGGTAAAAAGACTTCTATATATACATTAAGGGTTAATATTATAATTATAATAAAATAAATTATTGATAGTCATAATTTTCCGTAAGATAAATAAAAAAGATAAGATAAAAATAATTTAAATAAAAAATTTTAACACGAACAAATAGGTTTTCTAGCAGCCTCAAATAATTCCTAAGAATTCTTGTGGGGGTGGAAAGAAGAGGAAGAATTCCCCCACATGATGGGCTATTTACAAAAAATTAATACTACCCATTAGCCCATTTTTTCTTCCTCTGCCTTCTTGTGCTGTTCATTTCCTTGGTACATTTCCTCCGAAATTCCAAAATCAGTCAAAGCACCATCAATCATGATCAGCATTCTCGCCCAGGTAAATTCCAAATCCTCAATCTTATTCATCAAATTGAACTTATTTGTTTTATAGTTTTCTCAGAGTTTGATCTTGAACTCTTAAATTGGTTTTTATTGATCGAAATTCAATTTCTATACAGGAGCGCCTTCTTGGAGCTGCTCTTGGAAGCATATTCACTGGGATTGTCGTATTCGAAGAGCGCAAATCGATTTACAAGTCCATTTCTAATCATCAATCTCAATCTGGGGTATTTTTTTTTCCTTTTATAGCGTTATTGAACTTTTAAGTGCATTGTGAATAATGAAACCCTAATTGCAAAATTCGCGATGTTAGTGTGTTACATGGTTTGTTATTGGAGCTTGGAGGGTGATACGGAGCAGAGTAATGTTAAAAAGGTTTGTAATTTGTTATCTTGGGAAAGAAAAGAAGAATTAGGAAATGTATTTAGATTTAAGGGTGGTTTTGTTTTTGATAAAGTAATTTGGGATCATTGCAATATGTCTCTATAACCATTTCGCTTGTGCGGTTACCTTCCGAATTTCAAAAGATGGGATTTTATTTCAAAACATTTTATGTGGTCTATTAGTCTCCCAGACATCCATTGAAATTCTCTGAATATTTTTGCTGGTGGTTTGAGAGTCTAAATTCACCTTTTTAATGATATTTTGGCTAAGCCATGCTTCTAGAGTTTTTGGGTAATCACAGATTGGAAGTAGACAGGGTTCTTTTTTCATTTTATTTTTTTATTTTTATTTTTTATTTTTTGTTGTTAATTGCTGATTCGTAGCTTGTACCATTGTTGAATAGTATAGTACATGAGCTAGGTGGTGGCCACCTGGTGTTTTGCAGTGGTGGGAAGTAGTGGTAGCTTGTGGTCTCAGTGCATATCCGTGTAGAAGTGCGTTAGGATCTGGAGAAATGATGAGACGAAATCTTCTTTCTCATAGAAAAATCTCAAAATTTGCTGTGAAAAAAAGCACCTCATTCTTATTGTTGGAGAAGATCATGGAAATTTCAATGTACCCATTTGCGAGAATATCCCTATTATGTTGCTGTTTGTAGCAGAACCATCTGAAACGAAATTTATGACTTTATGACTTGAAGAGTCTTTGGTGGTCTCCTTGAGATGCACTTGATTAAATGAACATCTATAATACAGAATCATAAGATGTGACTCACAGTTCCAGTTTGTTTGGAATCCTGATGACTAGTGTGAGAGAAGAATCTGATTCCATGATATTGGGAGAGATATGGTCATATCTTTTCATCCTCACTTTTGCATTTTTACCAATCTCTTGTTGAAGAAATGATAATTTAGTTTTCACGGAGTAATCCCAGTGAGGCCTTAGGGTTTACTAAACAATTAAAATAGCACCATGAAGCTTAATATGACAATACAAGTGGTACATCATGGAATTTGAAGGTTCCGTTGTTGTTGCATCTTGGTTTTCTGTTACAGAAGAACAGCGTAGCATTGCGACACAAGGATCAAATGGCTGTGTTCCGGTAGATACTGCTCTTTCAAAGAGAATTCTGACAACACCATCTATTTTCCTTCAGTGCATGTCAGATGAACATGTCTGATAACTAAATTTTTTGGGGAGAAGTGAGCAACAATAAGTGCTTTACAGCCTTCATTGTAGGAGTATCCAGTAAAAAATGCTATATCATGTGTTATGAATGTACAAAAGAAAAAACCGTTGGCCATTGTAATACTATATTTTTATTGCCAAGCCCTTCTTGCTAGGAATATAGAATTGGACATTAACCCTTAGGTTGGTCATTTCCTTATGTAAGTAACAACATGCCTCTTGTCATCATGTTCAAAGGAGAGTGTGCCTCCATTTGAATGTGCGTTTGAATTTCAAACAATGGGCACGGCATCATGTTCTTCATTGGCTGGTTTGAACTTGTGTGCTGCTGATATTTAAGTAATAACTATGGAGGGGAGAGAGAGCAGAGTAAAGGAGAGGGGAAGAATGGCAAGTGATAATGTCCTTACTTTGACCTTGGTTTGTGAGCAACCTCCATACTTTAGGGGGTTGGAGGTTAGACTTTACACGATCTTTCTGGGATTACTCTAAATCTGGGTGCTCTTATTTATATATTTGCTCCCTCCTCTTCTTTTCCTCAGAGGTTTAAAATGATGTTTATCCTAGGGCCGATTTGAAATCGAGTTAAATATTATGTGGCCTTCAACTCTACTCCATCCTTGTAGATTTTAAACTCCCCCTAAATTCTCTCTGGTGAGAGCCCAAAATGCATAGTTGTCTGTAGAAAAAATTGGTCAAATTTTTGCCAAATATTGCTTTTGGTGCAAGCTGATTTGTAAAAGAGAAAATTCATCTGGTCTTCATGCTTTCTATTTAATGTAAAGTATTATATGGGCCTATATAATAGCCATTCTTTATTCTATCTTTTGTTGCAGTTAGATGATGCTGAACTTTTATTGTTCCTTTCAGGTGAGAGAGCCAATTTTGGGGAAACAATCACGTGCAGAATTAGCACATCTATGGAACAAGACAGTTGACCTGACACTTGGACCCTTGATTGAGTCTCTCAGTTCAAGAGGATGGTGAACTCTGAAATACCCCAATCACAGGAGGTGTACCATGAGAAATTGTCACTTTGCTACTTGTTACTATCTTTCCTGTTTGAATGAGGGTAATATTTGAGAAATAATTGTAATTTTCCTAGAGTTGCATTCTTTCTTGTCAGTGTCCAGCACACCTGTATGTTCACTTAGGATAGTTTGTTTTATCTATTTTCCTTGGCAACATGTTCTGTCCTGTGCTGACATTGTAAGAAGATCTTTACTTTTCACAAGAGTAAAATGATTAATTTCTCTTTATATATTCCTCTCTTTTTTGTTTGCTGTTTGGAGGATAAGTTAGCATTTGCATTGAAGGGTTTTCATTTGTTACTTGGTATGATTTATGGAAGGCAGAGATCTGCGTGGGAATCCATGTTGGCATATTGGTGTTCTTTTAACATTTTATCATATAGTATTTGAGTTCGACTACCATTGATGCTCTGACAATTTCGTCATCTTAATCCTTTTTGGGTTGTGGATTTATGAAAATCCTAACTGCGAGGAGGGGAGGATGATGTAAAAAGCATCCTTATTCTTGATAGTCTAGGTGGTAGGAAGTGTAATACTTAGGTCTTGATTGAGACGATAGGAAAAAAAAAAAAAAAGGAAGAAGAAAAAGAAGGAAAAAAAAGAGAAAGAGAAAGAAAGACTTTGTCTTCCCAGTACAGACTCATTGACGTTGGCCAAAATGACCCAAAATACTGTGAAATTTTCCTGAAGTGGAATCCTGTGTTGCCTGCTATTGTGTTACTTGCATTTAGTCCTAATGTATGTTGGATCACTTGTTTTTTTAACGCAATTTTTGCTGTGGTTAGGCCACCAAAGAGATTTTTCTTTTCGTTGTGTTACTTCAAATTAATATGAAATGATATTCAAGTGTCCAAACATCCATATGATATATGAACCCTCCCTGCATTGAGCAGGTGAGGTTATTGCTTTCTGACTCCCATTTTATTATTGCTAGTTCCCTAATAAATTGCCCGATGGTGTCAATTGGGTCTTCAGGAAAGGTTAAAAGGCAAATTTATTGTTATTGTATTATACCAATATTATTATTCATTATTATTATCATTGTCATCATTTTGATCTGTTTTTCTTTTCTAATTTTAAAGTGCGACAGTGGAATATCTGTATCACGACCAGATTATGTGAAAAAAGGAACTAGATACACACAATAGCTATATAACAATCCTGAATTATAAGATGTTCTAAAAGGTGGAGAAAGTACACGAAAATGGAAATATCTAAGGAAAGTGCATCCTATACTGTCTGCACGCATCCAGCATCAGGCTGGACAGCCTTTGCACGGTTCAAATTGGCACGGCGCTTTGTAACAACGTATTGAGCACCCAGTGCCAAGACTGCAACAAATGCTGCACCAAGCACAATGCCAGCAATGCCTCCAGCACTTACTCCACTTCGGCCAGGTTTGGATTCCGACTCCTTGTTTTCCTGCAATTGATTGGTCTCTGGCAATTGAGCGGCCATTGGTAGTGGAGAACAGTTTGATCTTGCACATTTGTTGTTTGTGCTCGTTTGCTGTGTGTTAGGATGGAAAAAATCGTAAGCTGATGGTGAAAAAGCCATGGGGTTTTCATTAGCAAGTCCATGTGGAGCTCTCTCTTGAGCTCTTGCTACGTATAGTGCAGTGATCAGTGAAAGAACAATAAGCAGGTTAGAGGACATGGGACTCATGTTGCTTGTTCTTAGCTTTGAAGTGTTTGAGAAAGATAAGGAAGTAGAAGTACTTTGAGAGTGGAAAAAACTTTTGCCTAGTATTTATAGGAGTCCTTAAAGTAATGTTTGCTTGGAGTTGAATTTAATGAAACGGTGGGGTAGAAAAGAGAGGAGGGAGCAAAATGATGTGAAACCTGTTCTTGCTACAAGCAATGAGTATAAAATGAATCAGGTAAAATTCCTATATCACCCTTGGAAAGATTTATATTAGCATATATATATATATATGTATATGCGTGTATATTTCCTTGGTGATTACTAAGGGGATGGAAAGATTTAAATTCCATCTTTATGAGATATGCATTTTTGTCAATTGGGTTATAAAACCTTAATGATATTTACATTTGGTATTTTATCTTTTTGATTTCTTCATTACGATGATTGGGGTCCTAACTGCGGGTGCGGCTTTTATGAACGTCATATATCATTTATTGGCCTTTCAAGCATGTGGGTTTAAACTCATGGGAGGCTCTCTTAATCATCACTTTGGTAGGAAGTTCCTCCATGTTTCCTCTCCCTTCTTTATACTATCCAAAGTAGAAATCATAGCTTGTTCACTCAATTTAGACCATTGATGATTGAACATTATATATATGTATATATGTGTGTGTGTGTGTGTGTGTGTATTAATTTTTCTTTCATTCAAGCCAATTTAAAAGAGAAAAAGAAAAGGAGCAAGCACTTGCAAATGGTATCATGGTGAACAAGTCTAATATTTTATAGGAGTTTGGCTAAAATGAAAAAAGCTATAGAAAGGCTGTATATGCATTTATATTATAACACTGTATAGCAAGTGTGTGAGATTTGGAAAAGAGTGGAAAAGAATAGAACATGAAAGAAAAGAGTGGGAATAGAATGGAGTGGAATTTTTATTTTGTATGCATACTATTTTTATAAAGTATTGGCAAGAAGGGTAATTTGTAATTGTTTTTGTTTTCCACCCTTTTCCACTCATTAAAAGCAGTGTGTTAGTGTGTCAAAACTTCCCCACTCATTTTATCTCCTTTCTACACATTTTCTAGTGTGTCAAAACGTCCCCGCTCATTTTATCTCCTTTCTACACATTTTCACTTTGTAGTTAAATTAATAAACATCATTTTTTCTTCCGTTCCTTATCTTTCATCATTTTTCCTCTGTTTTTCAACCATCCAAATACAATATAAATCATTTGGGTATCTTAATTTGATAAATACACCATATGAAAGTGGTATCAAAATAATACCATATAATGACAATAAAAAGAAAGACGAATTAAAATGTTCTTTTTTATTTTTTTGAATTTGAGTTTATAATTTGGGAACATCATTCATACTGTTTTAATTCAGGGTAAAACAAATGTTTTGTGGCTCGATTTGATATGTGGTTGAGATCAATTATGGACAATTGATTACTTATTTACTCTACAATTATACAATTACAATTATTTATTTCTTTTTAAAGGCAGAAATATGATGACAATTGTTTAATTGAGTTCCATCATTAATAATGTATAGGATAATACAACTTATCAACAGCAAATTATAAGCTATTTAATATGCTAAAGAATGAAAATGAGTGGTGATTATTGGGGAGGGGTTTTCTTAGCTTGGGGGTTGAGCAAAGGTCACAGTATTAGTATATAATAAGCAAATGTATGTTATGTCATAGGTGGGGGTAATTACTAATTATAATGCCTGAGGCCTCTCTCTCTCTCTCTCTCTCTCTCTCTCAACCCCCACAAAGGTGTATTATTGTGAAATTCATAAACGCATGCTGAAGCTGAAATGAATGCAGTCTTCTCCTTCACACTTTTGAGTAGAAATCATGTCAACTTCACCTTCACGCTTAATATCACCTTCACCTCTATATTTATGTATGTATATGTGTGTGTATAAGACATTGACACTTGACAATAAATTGTTTTTAATATTTGCACAGGATTATATTGTCTACCCTTCACATGTTTTCTCGCTTGGGGTTTATGAGGACATGTCTTTCTCTTGATATTTTATGGACACGTTCTCATTGGTTAAGTTTTATTTTATTTTTTATTTTTTTGGACACACACATTTAAGGCATGTATACATTTAATTAAATGTCCATCATGAACAATGATTCACGAAATGAAAGTGCTCAAGAAAATTCAGCATTGACATGTCACTGGGCACTCATGCTTTGTTAATAGAGTATCAACATTTAGTATCAATTCCTAAAGGAAGAGCTTCACTTTTTGTGATCCTTATATGGAGAGTTGTTTCAATTTTTTGTTAATCACCTATAATTTTATGGATAAAATGATAAGATCATTGTAATGGAGAGTTTCTTAAGATACCAACATAACTCGTTATAATTTAAGATTTATGGACGTAGATGTTTTAGTTTTTGCGATACTTCATAATAAAATTGTGTCATATATCTGTGTGTGTGTGTGTATGTATAACTTTTATATATATAGTCCACCATGGCTAATAGTTGGTTGAAGAGGTAATATGTTTCACATAATATACAGAAGTACGGTTTAACATTGTGTGTATAAGGATTCAATTATAACGATCATGTATATGCCGTGATATTATTGCATTATATGTGATCTAGAAAGATGACATGTATGGGAGTGATTAAAAGAGAATTGTGTAGGAATGAGGATGATGTAATCTCAATAGGATCTACCATAGGTGTGATAGGTGAGGGAGCTACAAAGCATCAAACCCTACTAAGTACGATGAATTGATGATCGATCTTGATTAAGACAAGTGATTGATTTACTAAGACGAAAATCTAGTGGCACAAAAATGTTTCCTAAGATTTTCGATCATCCAAATGAGGTGGGACTAGTGGTATTTATAGGGAAATAAGTGGACGATCAACTGTTAGGATGAATACCTCTCATAATGAATATTAAAGTGTACTCCCTTATGGATGTAGACCCATTAAGGCCTTTGTTTGTGGTATGGAGCTATTTTGAGAAACTTTAAATTGGGCTGACCAATTTTAACGAACTGTATTTCAAGCCTTCTATGTCAATTCTTTTATGATCATCTCAAGATATTAAACATGTCTAATTCTTTAAGTCCTATTATCTTAACCTAGAGAGTCAGATCCAAAAAAAATTAGGCTTAAAGTTATTTAAATCAAATTTAATCATTTACATATATAAATTTTAAAATTACTTATGTTTATGGTGTCTCGAGTTTAAAGAACAATTGGAATAGAATAAAAATTATCAGACATATTATAATGGATGATTTAGAGTTCTAAGTTTTTTTTTTTTTAACCTTTTTAATTAATGAAAGCATCTTATTTGGTTTTGTTTACCATCTATCCTTGCATATTTATGAAGTTTTAAATTTATTTTTTATCAACTTTATTTTTTAAATAACTATAGTCAAATTTTCAATTTAGAAACGAATGGATCACATTGCACCTCAGGTCTCCTGTAAGTCAACAATAGTTTCTACCGTAAATGACGTATGAACCCGTTTTACCTCCGGTCTCTAATCGTCAGATGTCAAGACTCAAGCGTGCTTATAAGGGTGGAGTAAATTTTGCGACTGCTCGTCCCATGTCTGGGTCAAATCCTTATACTAGGTTGGATAACATTAATTCGATACGACCATTGGTAGAAAGAAAGAAAGAAAGAAAGAAAGAAGAAAAAAGTTAAACCATTCGCACATCAAATGCTAAATCAATAATCAATCACCCATCTCTAGGTTGCAAATGAGCCCAACTACTTGAACTCGGTTTGACCCGTTTAACTAAACAAGCTGAATTCAAGCTCGACTTAGATTCATTTAATTAAATGAGTCAAGCTTGAGATTTTCTTCAAGTTCATAAGTTGGCTTGTGAACATACTCATTAAGAGTTGATTTAATATATTAATATAATGTTAAAGTAATATAATATTATATATTAATCTAATATTATAAATATAATTATATATATAATTTTTTACGTTAGTGATGGCTCAGGCTTGAGTTTGTACATTTCAGGTTCGTTAGAAACCTAGTTTAGTTGGAGCTTGTTAATTTGTTAAATGATTTGGCCCTAAGCCTTCAAAAACGCGGTTTGACTCGGTTCGTTTGTGTCACGCCCCAACGAGTACCCTAAACGTGATAGTTCGCCGTACATAATATTAAAACTTAAGAATGACTACCTCAATCACTCGAAAGTTTCCATACCGGCACAAGGCGTACATTCACATCAAAGGAAGACCGGTGAAGTAATGCATTTTAAGATATTAATAGTGGAACATGCAAAACAACACTTAATATATTTCATTGAAATATAAAGTCTTACAATTTCTAAGGGCATTCCCTTGATAATTTCTATAACAACATGGTCTTACTAAGATAAATAACTGAAGTTGAAAGATTTTAGAAAAAATCTACTCTAAGACTTCAAAGTAGAGTTCCTCCAAAAGCTTCCTAAAATAAAGGTTCTACCCGGATGATCAAGATGGTCTTGGGTACAAAATAACGATCCTACAACATCAAAAGTGTATAGGGGTATAAGCATAACTAGCTTAGTAAGATATTCCTTACGTAAAAGTACTCATAGTAAGCATTCAACCAAGTTCATTAAACAAGCATATGAAATGCAACAACCATATGATCAAATAGTACATACGACTATTCGGTTTCGTATGTATGATAAATTTACCCCTCCATTGGTGGTTAGGGAAATGATTTGAACTGAGCCCCAAACGACCTCCTTAAAAGTTTGCGCGTATCTTAGGATTCCAACGAACCGTATTACTAGTCCCCGGGCTTTTCTTACCCAAAGCGATCGATCTAGCTCGGCTATAACTTGAGACCATATTCCCCGAATGTCCTAAATCCTCAAGATGTAGCTAGACAGCTTACCTTTCCAGTCCCACGCTGAGGAGTAGTTTAAGGTAATTTCCAATCCAACATTAATTCATTTAAAGCGATAAAGCAATAATTGCATACATAGCAATACATACATAGAAACAATTATATCAATCACAGATCGGGTTTTGATATACTTATCGTTCATTAATCGCACATAACAATTTACATACATAATTCTCATGATATCCCACATGCATATCAATTTTATCTTTTCTTAGCATATAGTGTTCTATTCTACAAGCATATGTGCAAATACATAAACGTAAAAGAAACTCACTCGTCCATAGCGATCTTCTATGAGTCGAAGTAATCTTCGAGGAAGAGAAGATCTTGGTCCTCGACACCTAAACAAAAGAAATACCCGAAGTGAGTATTTCATCCAAGATCTACTCAAATTCTCTAATTCTATCTTATTAAATTCGTCAAAATTCGTATGAATAGAAATTTCAACTTAAAATGGTCATAACTTGCTCATTTTAACTCGAAATTTCGCATATCATATACCGTTTTCTACCTATTTGAAAAGATCTATCCATTTCTAAGGTTATTTTTATCAAAAGAAGTTATTTGGGTCTCGGAATAGTGACCTATAGAATTGTTACGAAAATTTCAGATTTCAAAACTCAAGTTTTCAAACTTTTCTTCATCCAAAAATCTTTGTACCAAAATATAGATATTATAATAGTTGGAAAATTCTTTGAACACATATATATTGACTCATATCATAAACATGAATTTAGTGAAGTTGTCCCAACAATGATTTTTATAAAATAAGGTGCTTTAAAAGTTGGAAAAGTGATGTTTTGGAAATTTTTATTTTAGCTTTGTTAGGTAAGCTCTTGGATTTATTATAAGTAAATATTTCCTTCTTTTTAACTTAATCTATCTTTTGAAAACAATTCCTATTTTCCAAAATAATTTTATTCCTATACTTCATTTTTAAGAGTTAAAAATGTAGTTTCTAAATATTTTCTTGATAGTGACAAACTTTCTTAAAGTTCACTTGTTCTTAGTTTTTCCTAAAGTTTGTTCCATTTTAAAATAATAGGATTCTTCTAATTTTAGTTCTTAAGTAAGATTCATCTTTAAAAAGATTTATTCTTAGATGATTTTGTAAAACTTATCTAAACCATAATATTTTAATGAAAGTTTTATATATGAGTTTGAGAAAACTTTCATTAAACAAAGAATTAAGTTTAAACAAACTTTCTTATTTCATTGGTTTGAAAAGAGAATTTGTGATAACTTTATTTATGTGTTTCTTGATAAAATTCCATATAGTTTTATTACTAAAACTTGTGCTTGACTTGTCTAACTTTAGAAAATATTTGTTAAGATAAAACTTTAAGTTTTCATGGAAAAATCATTTCTTATGTGACAAAATTTATTTTTAAAGAGAGTTTTTATTTTTATTACTTAAGAAAACTCCTTTTCATTATGGTTGAGATAAAATCAACATGTTCATGGATGAATGAGATTATGTAGATATGAGAAATATAACAATATCACATAATAAGATAAGATATGTATAATAATAAATAAGAGCATAATAGTAAAGTATTGGAAACCTTAGCTTTATCAAGGTATCCCGGGACCAAGAATAGACTAGTCCCAAAAGAAAAGAAAAGAAAGAAAATTGTTTTGACTTGATAAAGACAAGTCTAAGACTAGAAAGACTAGTCTTAATAATAGCATGAAATAAATAAATAAATTGCAAAGCATGAAGTTAAATAAATAACAAGTGAGCTTATATGCTCTAAAGAAATATATATACATAATACTATATAGAAGTTAGATTAGAACAAATAACAACAACAACAACAACAACAACAACATAATAATAATAATAATAATAATAATAATAACAACAACAACAACATAATGGAAAACATGAACATGAAAAAAAAAAAATGAACATATTATTGCTTCTTTAACTCTTATGAGTCTAAGAAACATACACTAAGCTCGTGCTAAGTTATATGAACTTGATGAGTATATATAAGAAATTTTATAACAACAACAACAACAACAACATAATAATAATAATAATAATAATAATAATAACAACAACAACAACATAATGGAAAACATGAACATAAAAAAAAAAAAACATGAACATATTATTGCTTCTTTAACTCTTATGAGTCTAAGAAACATACACTAAGCTCATGCTAAGTTATATGAACTTGATGAGTATATATAAGAAATTTTACCTAAGGTTATGTGTTTGTTGAAGAGGAAAATAATGAGTTGTAGTAATATGTGGGAAATAGTTTTATGGAGAGAAGAGAGGACTTGGGAGAGAATTTGAGAGAGAGTGTTTGTGGAGTAATTTTGGTAGAGTTTTAGTAGGAAATGAGTTGTGTGAAAGAATGAAGGAGGAAGGGGGTATTTATAGAGTCTTGGAGTGGAAATTAGATGCAATTACATAAATTGAAAAAAATAAAATGAGAGTGAAGAGAGAGAAGGAGTGGACGGCAACATTGGGAAGAGGGAAGAAAAATTGATTAATTTTGTTGTTTTGTAATAAAAAAAAGTAATATGTAAAGTGTGATGTGATTAAAGTTGTATATGGAAGGTAAATTGTGAGGTATAAGCATGGTAGTGCGTAAGAGTAGAGTGTAAGAAAAAGTAGAGATAGAGAAATAGTAATGAATAGTAGAAATAGTAATATAAATAGTATAGATAGTTAAAATACCGTTAGTAAAGAAAATACACGTAAACAGCTTATATCCGATATTTTTAGTTACCGAAAAATTCTAAAATTGATATTTTTAAAAACATTTTATTTTTACGAGTCTATTGGTGTTGTCGGAATATTTTCACTATCTAGTACACTAGGGCACGGTTTTTTGAAAACTGATCTCATTCGAATCCGAAAGACGCTCGAAAATTGCAAATCTGATATTTTTAAGCTTTCTTATAATATTACGAACCATTTTCCATAATTATCTTAATTTCCTTGTCTAGGGTTTAAGAACACGGGATTGCCGGATCTAGATTCACTAGACTAATCATAGAACTAGGTTAACTATAGGGTTCCAGTTTATATCACGCCCCGAAGAGTACCCTAAATGTGGCAGTCCGCCATACATAATATTAAAGCCTAAGAATGACCAACCAAGTCACGCGAAGGATTTCATACTATGTACAAGGCGTCTAACACATGGAGGAGACTCATCGAAGTGATACATTTTATGTTGATATAACTTAAGTAACAATGTAAAGGAAATTTAATTCACCATTCTTCAAAATACAAATCATTAAACTTCAATTACAATCATCAAAAGATTCTACTACATAAAACTATTACAAGGCAAATCATAAAACCTAGCTAATAACTTCAAGCATTCTTACTCTTTGCTGAAATCCCGAAATCATTCTCGGCTCCAATCATCTCGGTCCCCACTTAGCATTCTTGAGATAACCTGTTCATTTAAACAACTACTGGGGTATAAGCTATACTAGCTTAGTGAGAATTCTCTTCATTTTGTACTATAACAAGAAAGTTATAATCATCCATATACTATGCATGAACAAACACATAAGCAAACAATTATGTATGGGTATCAGGAACCCACACACAGAACAGATTTACGCCCTCTGTATCTTGGGTTAGTGATGGTATTGAAGTCTACACGATCGCTACTAGTCCCCAAACCCTTGGCTCATAGCACTCGACTCGGCTAGGCTCACACATGGAATGCATCCCCGATGCGCCTTAGTTCCCATGAATGAGCTTTGATACCGGCCTCGTTATCCAAACGAGTCATCATCGGACCATACCGATCAACTGCGTAGGAGTAGCATGCTACCAAATGCAATATGTTTGATGCAATGCATGACCAATTTAATTTTCGCTTAGGTCAAAATATTCATACATTCTTTAGAGTGACCAACCAATATCATACATATAACAGAAATAATATGAATAGTGCAATTATCCAATCGAATCGTGGTTTCGATATGCTTTAGTATTCTTTGGCATATATTCATCTCAGTCTCATCATATATCCCATCCCCATTTATATCGATTTTTATCTTGTTCCTATAATTCTAATGCAACTAACTACAAGCACAAACAAGGTAACAAAATAAGAAGAAGACTCACTCAGCCATTGGATCACCGGTCTTCTAGTATAAGTAACCCGATGGTAAGGAATCGTCGATATTGGGGTCACCTAAAAAGGAAGAAATACTCAAATAAGTATTTCATCACTTAACTAATCTAAACTATCTTATACAAACTATCAAATTCGTAATTCTTGTCTTAAGTAGGAATTCCAACTTAAAACGGCCATAACTTGGTCATTTTAACTCGGAATTTCGCAATTATATATCGATTCCTATCTACTTCGAAAGATCTATCTAATTCTAATATTATATTTAAGTTTTGAGAACTTTGAAGCTTCAAAAAAGTCGGATCAGATTAGAACCGTAGCAATTTCAATTCCGAAAAATAGTTTTGTAAATGTTTGAAAGGTTCCTACTATATAGATTAACTATACATGCAATATGAATGATTTCCTAACATGAATGAAATGAGATGAGCTTAATGTATGCATGATCTTGATGATTTTTGCTAAAAGAAAATTTTATAACTTTTTATTTTGCAAGACCATAATAACAACTACTTATGAAAAATCTAGTTTTCTAACTTTGATTATTTCCATTTGTTTTGGATTTATTACTTAAGAAAATATAATTATTTTTGTTAAAATTGAGTCTTCATTATATCTATTACTTATGGCCTTCATTTCTATATAAAAATTTCATTTTACACTTTGTAAACATGTTTTCAAGTAGGGTTGATTTCAAAATCCGAATTTTGTGAAAATTAGTTTTTGAGTGATTCCTTTAAGTAAAAATCATTTGATATTTAGAAAATTAGGGCTCAACCATACATAACCACTAAGGACTTCACTTTTTCATAAAAATTTGCATTTTACACTTTGCAAATATGTTTTCAAATAGGATTTACTCAAAAATCCGAATTTTAGAAAATTCACTTTTTGAATGATTCATTTGGGAAAAACTTATTTAATGCATTAAAATCTAAGACTTTATGAACCTATTACTTAAGGACTTAATTTAATACATAAAACTTTTATTTTGAACTTAGATAATAGGTGTTTTTATGGGCATCATCCAAAGTTACGAATTTTACAAGTTGACTACTAACTCAAAATTTTTCATCTTAATTCTACTTCTTGTTTTACACATTAATCTCATCAAAACTCCTTTCAACTTATAAAAATCACTACTTAATGATACCTATTACCTATACCCTTCATTCTTCACATAAAGCATGAGTTTTGGAGTTGGTAAATGGGTTTTCAAATTTGGTCTTGGTTGAGATCCGAATTTACAAAATTTATTTTTGGACATATCTTTTGATAAAATCTATCTAAACTTATGAAAATCCATTCCTTACATATCCTATCTTAAGAGCCTTCCATATCTTGAATAAAAACTTCATTTTTGAGTTGGAAAACAAGTTTTTAAAATATGCCTTGGCCAAAATCCGAAAATGAGATTTTTATTTTTGAAAATAACTTTTGAAAATCACCTTTGATTCTTGTAAAAAGAAGTCTTGATGATATACATACATTAAGCCTTCATTATCTTAAGTAAAAATTTCATTTTGGCACTTGGAAAGTGGTTTTTAAATAGGGGTCTTGCCAAAATATGAATTTCACAATTTTTGTTTGAGTTCAAAACCAAGATCTACACTTAATATGAACATGAATATAAAAGAAATGCATGGTAGTAAACTATAAACTCAATAGATCTAAACTTTACTCATCAACATCACTCATTTATGTTATCTATTCCCTAAGCCCTTCATTTTAAATGAAAAATACACATTTTGAAGTTGAAAAACAACTTTTCTATATATGGTTCCATTTCCATCCGAATTTTCAAAAATGGTTTTTGTTGAAAATAAAATAGATCTTGAGCTTTCTAAAACTTTCCTACTATCATCATGCTACTACAAGTTGTTCATGAACATAAAATAAAAGTCTAATGCAATTATGAACTCAAAACACTAGATCTAATTTACTACACTAGTTTTAAATGCATGAATCACTAAGATAGACATGTGGATGATGAATATATGCATAAATCATAAGCAATAACAAAAATAATAACTCAAATAACAAGATCTATGGCATACACGAAAATCAAAGCTACAAAAAGTTAGATCTATAAAATATAACTACTTTAAACAAGAAAATAAGAATGATACAAGAGAATAATCATAGAGAAGTGGAGTGGTTCATTTTTGGCGTCATCATCCTTAGCTTTTAAGCTAATGGAATGTCATTTGATGCATGAAACTCTCACTATACTTTACCTATATCACCTATGGAAGCTTTGGACAAGAGTTTTATTCAAAAATCTTGAAGAAATATGTATGGGACCTCATAAATGGAATGGGGGCAACTTGTGTTCTTGCAAGAGCAAGAACAAAATGAAGAAGAAAAGAGAGGAAAAAGAGAGAGAAAAAGTTAAGGAATGGTAAAGGGAAAAATGAGTAAACGAAAGAGAGAGAGAATAAGTGTGTTAAATGAATGAAAAAAAGAAAAAATAAATAAAACAAGGGCAGCAATGAAGGGAGGGATCTGCGCGTGAAAGAGAGGGGGGAGAGAGAGGGGAAAATGTTTGAATTTTGACTTGAAATTGAATTGTGTAATTAATGGTATGTGTAGCTTTTTGAAGAAGGATTGAAATATATTTATTTTAGTCAAAATAGGAGTAAATTAAAGGACAATGGCAGCCATAAAGAAGGAAAAATCTGCCATGAAGTGATATAATAAAGTGTAAAAAGATTGAAATGAAAAGAAAGTGATATGTGAAAGATGTACTTGAAAGTATGGGTTGTAAGAGTACTTTTTTAATAAAATACAATAAAAATAGGAAATTCATTCCAAATATTTGTAGCAGATTTTTCATAATAAAAATAAAATAATTAATTTATTTATTTAAGTGAATTATCAAATAAGTTACCGGTATGATCAAAATATGCGAATATGAGCTATAAATGATATTTTTATAACCCAAAAAATTATAAAAAGATTATTTTATGAAAATAAAAATATTTAAAATATTTTTCAATTATTAAATTAATTATTTTATTTTTAGTATTGAGTCTTAAATGAATCTGATCCCGTAAAAGCCCGAAAACTAACTAAATTTTAGAAAAACAAAATTTTCTATCACATATAAAATATTTATCTAAAAACATAAGGCTTTATAAGAATGATAAAATTGTGTAATGAAATAAAGTGAATAGTACAAAAGACTAATTAATTACGGTAGTAATGGAAATACGATAAAAAGGTTATAACTGTAACTTTTATAACCCGAAAAATTATATAACTGATATATTAGAAATCTTATGAAATTACGAGTCTAACGGTACTAATGGTATATTTTTGATATCTCGAACCTCGGGACATGTTTTTCGAAGTCTGTACCCAAACAGGTTCAAAATAGGTCAAAAATTTTCCAATCTGATATTTTTAAACAAACTTATATTACTATGATTATTCTACATATTTAAACTATACCTCGGCCTCTAGGGTTAAGGACGCTAGATTGTCGGACTTAAGCTATTGTATTCCGGTTAGGGTTTCCAGTGATTTTCCGGTTTAAATCTTTGCTAATCTGGAAACTGATATTTTATGTTCATACAACATATTTAATTTGAGAAATTTATTTTACATTTCATTTTTGTAAGTATTTAATATCTTTTAATGTTTTCGGAATTCTTGAATTGGGTTTCATTTTCGAAAGTTAATCGTTATTTACTTTTTAATAATTTGTTTTTGGGTTCTATATTACCCGATTTTATAAGTCAGAGTTACGTATAGAATTTGTCGTACATAGTGGTTTTGGAATTGAAGTATGTTGAGTTCTTATTTTGTTTTTAAGGATTCTTATTTTCCTCAAGATTTGAAAATTTCTGGATTCGCTCTTGTTTTTGGACTAGTTGAAGTTCGATTTTAATTTGGAGTGATTTTTTCAGGGTTTATTTTCGAAGTTCATCTTGAAATTACTTACTGAAATTTTCCGGGGCTTACAGTTTGACTTTTGGTTCTTAGGGTTTACTTATATTTACGAAAAATTTAGGGGCTTACAGTTTGCACCCTTACCCATCTTCCCTTCTCTTTATTATGCTTGATATAATCTCGAATCCCCCCTTACGTATCTATTATTATCAAATGGAAGGAGAAAGATTGATTTCTTTTTAGGTAAATTATACTAGAATGTATCAAAGTTTAGAGATAAGTTCATTTAATGTATCAACATTTCAAGCGGTTAAAAAAAATTTAATGTTTTGTAATGTGAATCAAATGATACATCAATATTTTACAAAATTTATTTAAAGTATCCACGTTTTGATTAATTTTCAATTATGTATCAATTATTAATGCTTTATTTATCGTACTTTGCAAAATGTTGATACTTATTTTTAACCACATGAAATGTTAATACCTTAAATGAATTTATTCCCAAATTGGTTCCTCTTTTCAATATCTTGAAATGTTGATACCTTAAATGAGCTTATCTTCAAACATTGATATCTCTTGATGTAATTTACTCCTTTTTTTTTCTGGTAATGTAAAGATTGGTATATTACATGCACAATAGCAAATGAAAGCTAATGCATAAGTAATTCAAGCCAATGCTGAGTCTTGAAAGCAAGAGGGATAGAGATAAATTGGTAGCAATAGATAGGGGGAGTCTCTTTACTCCTAATAAATTTGTGAGTTTAGTGAAAGTAGATGAGCTAAAGACAAAAAAAAAAAAAAAAAAACCAATAGAATTTAAATGTTGGATTGGCAAGATGGAGAACACTTTTGCTACTCTAGATGTACTGAAGACAAAAAGGGGAATTATGCTACATACCTTCTTGAGGGTATTGCAAACAATTATTGGGTTAGTGCTCACACAAAAGGAAACATTACATGGGAGAGGTTCAAGAAAACTTTCTTTTAGAGAGATTATATGTGGATGGAATAGTCCAACAGTCCTTATTTTGAACCTAAAGCTAAATATCACCACGTCATCCAATTAGGGACTCTACTCCTTAAGCTTTGTCACCTAGCCTAAAGAAGTCAAGCATAATATTCATGTGATAATTTTTCACCCTTATAGAAGCACACATATCATGTATGTGCTAAATAGAAAATATTTAAGCTATTCAATATTAAATTTCAAATGATCATGGACATCAATATGGAATAATTCTTTCATCATTTGTCTCATTGGAAAAGAAATTGCCGCTAGCTTTTACTAATCACCTATATTCAACTATGTATTATATAGTATGGAATTAAATGGAGTGATTAAACATAACGCAGGGAAGGCCAAATTTGATAAGGTTGTTTTGAATTAAAAAAGTATCAAAGAATTTGGAAAGCCATTAGAATAATTGATAGTATTGTAACATGGGAAATCAATTTTTAAAAGCAATGGTGGAAAGTAAAGTAGCATGGTAGGTTAAGAAAGTTGTATTACTTTATAAATTAATTATCCATGAATATATATATATTTTTTCAAAGCCATTGAAGAAACCAAAGCGGTGTATGACACTTTAATATAATAGATATATCTACTAAGCATTTTCAAAATACAAGAGTGTGTTGTTGTTGTAATATAAAGATAAATATTTTATAAAGAGGGGCAAAGGAGTGTCATTTGTTAATCAATGAGATGGCAAATTAGTCACTTATAATAAAAGATATATAATAATCACCCCTCACCTTAAACCTAAGTATCATTTCTTTCCACAATAGTTTTCTTATAATCCACCTAACCCTAAATCTCCCTCTTAGCATCTCTCTTAAAGGCTCAACAAGAGATTAACATAAACCACTTTCCTTTCCTTTTCCTTTCCATAATTTTGAAAAGAATACATCTCTAAACCTACTTATATTAGTTGTTAAAGGCGTTTGGACCTTGGGAGGATATGGATACTCATTGCCATCTCGTTGGACTTCACGGTTGTTGATTTCAAAAGAGAGGAATAACAAACTTTTCATTTAAGGTAATTAATGTGTCTTATGTTAATCTTAATGTTACTTTGTGTTTATGGTTGTTACGCCCTAGATAGATTCTAGAGTGTCAATAATTTCACCACATATAATACTTAAACGTTATACGCAAAGGCTATCTTTAAGTAAGTGAGTTTCTAATCATTTTTAAATTAAGAAATCCTTATTTAAATTTCATAAGTAATAGTAAATATTCTCTTAATAATACATCAAAACTTCATAATATGAATATCAAACACATAATTTAAAAAAAAAAAACAATATCCAATGCCTAAAATCTACTTATCAAGTCTTCACCAATTATTATCCGTAGCATTCAAAGCATCATATAAGCATCATCATCATCACCTTAAAAATAAAAAAAATGAGTCGAAGCTTGGTACAATAGCAACACATGCATACATGATATGAACACACATCCCTATGCTAATGCAATGCAACAATCATCAATTTATATATTAATTAAGATGGAGCAAATCAATAATGGAGCTGTAAACCCCTAAATTTTACGGTAATTATAAGTAAACCCTAAAAACTGAAAGTCAAACCAGAAACCTAAAGTCAACCTAGTTCTATTAAGTTTAGTGAATCTAGATCTGGCAATCCCTGTGCGAAACCCAAAAACAATAAAAATGAGAAAACTTTGAATTATAGTTCATAATTATATATTAAAGCTTAAAAAGATAAGATTCGTCAAAATTTAATTCTTTCGAACCCGAACGGGATCAGTTTCTAAAACTAGGATCCCGACAAGTAAAATAGTGAAAATATTCCAATAACACTATTAGACTCGAAATAATATAAGGATTCCAAAAATATTAGTTTTAGTATTTTTCGGTATCTAAAAATATCAGATATACTCGTTTACGTGTATTTTCTTTACTACCGATATTTTAATTGTCTAGTCTACTATTCATTTACTATTCACTACTATTTATTACTATTTCGCTATCTCTACTTTTTCTACTACTATTCTTACAACTTATTTCTTACATTTACTTTTTCATAAAACCTTACACATATCATATCTTACTTTTTAATTTCTTTTCGTACAAATCAATAAATTTAATCAATTTTCCCCTCTTTCCCAAGCATGGTCAGTGCCCCTCTTCCTTCCCTTCATCCTATTTTATTTTTATTTTTATTTGATTTTAATCACACAGTTTTCCACTCCAAAACTCTATAAATACCACCTCATTCCTTCATTCTTTTCCCACATTTTCTTACCTTAACAAAACTTTACCAAAATCTCTCCATAAGATCTCTCTCTAAAATTTCCTTCCCAACTCTCTCTTCTTTCCATACTATTACTATCTCCATACAATATCAACCCCTCTTTCTTCTACCATCCACTTCCTTACCTTAGGTAAAATCTTAATATCTTCTTCATGTTTATGTTAACATAACATGACCATAGTGTATGTTTCCTAAATCCATGGGTATTATGGAAGCAACAAAATATTCATGTCTTGTTTAACAATGTTCAAACATCATTACTATTGTTATTTTATTATCATGTTTTATTATTGCTCTAATCTAACTTTGTATATGTATTAAGTATACTTATACTATATATTCTTTGAGCATAAAAGCTCATTAACATAATTTTTTATTTACTGCTTGCAATTTATTTATTTCATATAATTTTATTAAGATTAGTCTTTCTAGTCTTAGACTTGTCCTTATCAAGTCAAAACAATTTTCTTTTCTTTTCTTTTTTTTACGGGATTTATCCATAGTCTAAGTCTAAGAAGCTTTGATACTAATATAAGACTCCCATGATTTTCTTGTTTTATTTTCTTGCTTTTCTTTTTGGGACTAGTCTATCTCTAGTCCGGAAGCCTTGATAAAACCTAAGACTTCCAAATATTTGACTTTATTTACATGTTCTTTTGCTTATAATTTTTATGTCCCTTATTTTCCATATAAGTTACTATTCTTTTATTATGTAATATAGTCATATGCTCATGATCATGCATAATTATTATGTTGTTATCTAAATAAAAGGAGTTCTTTTCTTTTATTAGAAATTTTAAACTAAAATTTTTATAAAAAAAATCTTTGGCACTTAAGAAAAGTTTCCATTTAAAACTTATGATTATAATTCAACAATATCATTTTCAAAAAAAATTAAAATAGTTCATTATAGACTTTAAGAGTTAATGTTATGTAAAGCTTTTTCCAAAACATAGTTATAAAGTTCTTTTATTCTCTTTTTCAAAATAAAATAAATTTATTATTAAATATTAATGTTGATAATTCTTTGTTATATAATTTTTTCTTAAAAACTTATTTAAAATAACTCATACCAACACTCTAACAAATACTAAGAACTAGGCTAATTTCTAAGTTAAGTTAAAATCAACTCTCTAGTTAAGAATAACATTTAGGAAAGTAATATCATTAAATAACCTAAAGTAACAGGTATTCAAAAATATAAAGCTCATTTTTATAAAATTTATGAAGCGAGGAATGGTATTTAAGATATAAAAAGTACTTATATGAGATAAACTAAAATCTTAGTTTTCATTTCAATAATTTACATAGGGAACTTGTAGATTCCAATTTAAAAAGGAGATTGTTTTATGAAAAACCATAGTCGGACAACAACACTTGAATCATGCATGTATGTGAGTTATATATATATATATATATATATATAAAGGTTTTTCAACTATATATCAAGGTGAGGTCAGTAGAATCGTAACGTAAAATCAAACGTAAAATGTAAGTTCTACAACCTTTGTAAAATAGCTTTGAAAAATTATAGAAATACTTATAGAAGATGTAGAAAACGTAATACACATAATGTATATAAAAAAAAAAAAGAAGAAAAATTAAGTTTTTTTTTCCCCATAATAACCTTGATTTATGATATAACATATATAAAAAAATAGCAAATAAAATCAAAATTAATTTGTTTTCTATTGTGTTCTATCTAAAATAAGTGATAAATTAAAGGAAAATTAAAATTTTCAACTTATTAAATGCTTAATTGTATAAATGAAATAAATGAGTTTTCTTGTAAACTTTACAATTATAACTTGGCTTGAGTGAATTCTATAAATGTAGAACAGGGGTTTTTAAGTTGAAGGAGGGAAAAAGATAGTTAGAGTGTATGGAAACCAAAGAGAAATTACAATAAAAAAGATACATCATTCTAATTCCTAATAGTTTATGATCTTGTAAACATATGGTTTTATTTTTTATATTTTAGCTCATTTGACTCAAATAGGTAGAATAGGTAAATTCGATTAAAATCGTAAGATTCTACCAAGTTTACATGTAGAATCGGTTGAAATCGTAAGATTCTACCCAAAAAAAAAAAAAAGATTCTACCCACGAGTTAACTCGGAAGGACCTCGTAAAATCGTATATGTATACTCGTAAAATCGTATATAGGTAGCGATTTTGACAACTATAATATAAATGTCTGTGTATTTGCTAAATGATTTTTGGTTAATGAAAAGCTTGGAAAAATATATTTTAAGGGCTAGAATTTTTGTAACATTTATGTACCACTCCGTTTTGAAACCAAAATGGCTTTTTATGAAAAAAATAACCATAGATATAGATAAATCTTTTTGAGTAGGTAGAAAACGATATATAATATGTGAAATTCCGAGTTAGGCCATTTTATGTTGGAATTTCACTCCATCGGAATTTTGACGGACATAGTAAAATAGAATTAAGAAAATTAAGTAGAACTTGGATGAAATACTCATTTTAGGTTTTTTTTTGTCTAGGTAACGAGGACCAAAACCTTTACTTTACCAAAGATTACTTCGACTGATAGAGATTATCATGGTCGAGTGAGTTTTCTTTTACGTTTTATGTATTCGCATATGTGCTTATAGAATAGACCATTAGATATTATGAAAAGATAAAAATTGATATGTATGCAAGTTATCATAGGAACTATGTATGTGATTCGTTATGTGTGATTAATAAACGACAACTATATCGGAGCTTTGATTGGTTAATTATAAATTGTCTCTATATATATTGTTGTGTGTGCAAATATTGATTGATAGCCTTAAATGAATTAATGTCGGATCGAAAATTCCTTCTAACTAAATTGATCATGCATATCACTTAGAATATCATTTTGCATTTTGCTATTACTCTTCAGCATGGAACCAGTAAAGTAAGTTACTTAACTACATCTTGAGAAATTAAGACGTTTGGGGAATACAACCTCATGGTGTAGCTGAGCCGGATCGATCGCTTTAGGTAAGGAAAGCCCGATGACTAGTAGTACGGTCAATTTGAACCCAAAGATGCGCATAAATTTTAATGAGGTCGATTGAGACTTATTTAAAGCATTCCCTAACCCCAAATGGAGGGCGCAAATCCCTTATACATACGAATCTAGATAGCTATATGTATTTATTTGATCATATGCTTGTTAATGGACTTGTTTGATTGTTTTGTTATGAGTACTTTTACATAAGATATATCTCACTAAGCTCGTTATGCTTATCCCCCAATAGATTTCTGATGTTGCAGGAATATATATATATATATATATTTGCACTGAGACTACCTTTTTGTCTGGGTAGGGTTTACACTTTTGGGAAGCTTTTGAGGGAATTCTATTCAAAGACTTTAGAGTATATTTCTTTTAAAATCTTTTAGTTATAGTTATCTATTTAAGTAAGACTATGATATTTTGAGAATTACTGAGGGAATGCTCCTATGATGTTGTAAGACTTTTGACTTCTAAGTTGTGAATACAAATGTTTAAGTATTTTCTTGATTTCTATATTTTTATTATCTTGAACAATATATCTCACCGGTATCTCCTATCGTTGTGAAAGTATGCTTTGCATACGGTGTCGAAGCATTTGCATGATCAAGGAACGTTATTTCTAAGCTTTAATATCATATGCAGTAAACTATCACGTTTAAGATACCCTTTGGGGCGTGACAGGTGTAAACCCTTGAAATTTTTTATAATTCTTAGAAAATAATTTTAGAGTTAAGTGCCAAAACCAAACCCTGAAAACCGACCGGAGTTAAAACTGAATTCTGAATAAGATCAAATATGAAAATTCTTAACCTTGAGAAAAAGATGACCCTGAAAACAAAATGGAAAAATCCAACAATCGTTTGATTTAACATTCGTATGCCAACCAAATCATCTATCTAATCCTAACATGCAAATCAAGATTATATATCTAAATAACACTCGACGACAAATACTAAAACCTTAAATCCTTGGGTAAATTTTAGAATAAAATAAAAACTCAATTACCACCAAAAGTCAAACGAAGTCAAGCCATAGCCCTAGACTTAGTTAAATAATCTCGAGAACTGAAAAATATTAAACAAGTCATAAAAAATAAAATAAAACGTAAATTTTGAACAAAAAATATAACATGGTCAAAAACCCCAAAATTTTATGACCTTACGAATAAATCAAAAAGCTGGAAGTCAAACCAGAACCCCAAAAGTTAATAAAGTCTACAATAAACCCTAGTGTTTAGATTCGACAATCTCGTGCTCTTAAACCATAAACAACGAAATTGAGATAATTGTGAATAATAGTTCTTGATAATATAGGTAAGCTTAAAAATATCAAATTCGTTAAATTTTAGTGTGTTTTAAACCCGAACAGGATCAATTTTCGAAAAACATGCTCTTGTGCCTGAAATAGTAAAAATATTTCGATAACACCAAAAGACTCGTAATATATAGGATTTCAAAAATATCAGTTTCGTAATTTTTCGATAACTAAAAATATCAGATATGAATGAGCTTAGGATACGAATAAAGATTTAGATGATGAAATGAGATCCTCTAAAATAATCCAAATTCTAACTAAAGAGAGCAGATAGGTTGATGGGAAAAATAAATAAATGAAAGATTACTACTAACAAGGACATAAAAACAATATCAGACTTGAATAGAAAACCAATAGAAAAATTTAAGTAAGCTTATCTTAGATACAGAATGAATAATATGTAAATCAAAATAAATTCAATGGAACTAAATGATAGATATCCTTTTTCCATAAGAATCAATGCCTTAAGAAATCGATATAAGCAGTAGAAATTATATCAAATACCGACATAGACACTTAGACACTCATAGGAATTTAATGTTCTATTTATAAGTATTATTAATGAATATTTTCATCTCAGTAGGTAATTTTGATACTGTTGAGGACTTCTCGATCAATTATTACGATTGATCAATATGAGTAGGTGAGTAACTCAGACTTATTACATTGTTTGTGGTTGTAGTTTAGCTACATTATAATACAAGAATAATAATAATGAACTCGTGTATATATGGGTTATGGGTATTGCCTACTGTTTGGAATTACTTGATTGCTAAACAATATTGAATAAAAGTGATAATGGAATACTTGTGAATTTGTTGAGTGCATGGTATGTTGATTGTTTGTATGAAGTCTGAACACCTTCAACTTGACTAGTAAATATTGGCATTATAAATAAAATAGACATGCATTTCATAAATTGTATATACTGCATTATAATTATGTGATAGCCTAATATGTGTTAGAATTTCGGTTCTCTGGTAAACTTGGTTTTTCTAGTCAAGAGGCTAGTAGTTCTACTCAAGATTACCTTTGTTCTGTTGATTCCATGGGAACTAACTGGTAATGAAGGACGTAGCCCATGGTATCGTTGTGAAATGTCTAACACTTAGTGGAGTTTCTGAGGCTTAAAGCAGGAAATGAGTGTTTAAAACAATATTAACATAAAGAGATAACAATTGTGAGGATTGTGGCTTTCCTGTGTACTTAATTTCTCCTAGGTAGGTGATTCATAGATCGGTTTTCCTTCAACCCCGATGAGAGGGCGTAAATCTCCATCCTGTTAAGATTCCAGATTGTCCAAGCTTGTAATTGTTTATGTGTTTGATTGTTGCATTACATATGATTAATAATAACTTGCTTGTTATGTGATAAGTTCTGGTTATTCATTGAGCATGTGGTGTATGCTCACACTCCTACAATCCTTATAGGATGACACTAAAGCCTTGGTTGGTTGCCTCTAGGGGCTTAGAACCGGTATGTTTCTAAAGCTGGAAGAGTCTTGGAAACAGGAAGAATAGTTTTTACTCCTTATATGCATTAATTGATGTTAGAACATCAATTTTATTATCTGAAAACTTAGGTATGTTTCATGGTTTGTAATAGTTACTATTCAGATAGTAAGATTTATTTATGGTAATGTGATTTTATTTGCTTTCATCATTACTTATCAAGAAACCAAAAAGATCCTATTTTGTTAAACTTATGTCATTTTCCACAGTAAATCTAGTAATAATATTTGTATACGATACTGTCTAGATCATTAGATTGTATCATAATATATGTGTTGCTACTAGGGTACTCTTGGGACGTGACAGGCACAATTTAAGATTCTTCTAAAATACTCACTAAACAATAGAGTAGTGCTTTACAATAGATGGTAAGTCAATAAACCTATAGCACTACTCAACTCTCTTTTTCACTACAAATAATACAAATATAAGAATAAGCTTTTAGGATTGTGTACAAGATTTAGAATGAAATAAACAAGCTCTATTGACCTTCTTCAAATGCCCAAAGAGTTCGGAATTTTTATAATTGATTCAGACTCTTTTAGTCCTATGCATCTTTGGAACATTCTATAGTTAAGTTGTCCAGACCTTTAAGCATCCTTTATTCCTTTAAAACATTCTTTGCCCAAATGGTCTTGACGTTTTGTTAAAAGGTTTGAACCTGTGGGCATGCTTTCTTTCTTTGGACAATTCTGTGGCCAAGTGATCTAGATGTTGATAAGTTATCGAAACCTCTAGGTACATTGCATTTTCTTCTTCTTATGTGATTACTTTAACTTTGTCAAGTGGTTCAGATTACCTGGACTAGGTTCTTCAAATCACCTTCCAAGTGGTCTAGACTATTTCCAAGTGGTCTAGACCTCTTAAATATGATTTGTAAAAGTAAAACAAACCATTGCATTAGTTCATATCACTTCAACATGATCTCAGATACTGTGCAAATATAACATATCACATTACATTTTTTTTTTTATCATTAAGTGTAACTTATTCCAATCAAATGGGTAATTGTGTAATCAATTTTTTTCATCAAAAATCATATTGAACTCATTAGTTAAACAATCTTCCCTTTTTTAGATGAGGACAATCATTGCAAATATAACATATCACATCATATTGTTGTTTAATACATTTAAGCCCATTCAAAAAATATGTATTTTAGCAAATCACAAATTTGGTCATTAAGAGCATGAGATTTGTTGAAGACATGTAAGTATTTGTTCAAAAGAGACAAAAGTAAGATTTTTAGACCAAAATAAAAAAAATAATCAAGAGAGCACTCTAAGCTTATTTTTTTTTTTTTTTTAAATTGATTATAACGGCTTTTACAAACTAAAGGAAGTTACTTTAAGAATCAATCAAAGATTGTTTTCGGTAAAATAATCTTCAAAAGTTAAAGTTTTAATTTAGAAACTAAACAAAAAGTTTTTGAATTGAATTTTAAAGTAACTAGTTCTCTCCTTCTAGGTTACTTACTTCTTATGGGGGAGGGGGAGAGAGAGAGAGAGAGAGAGAGAGAGAGAGAGAGAGAGAGAGAGAGAGAGAGAGAGAGAGAGAAACTTTTTTCTCTTATTATTTTAATTTTCTTGATATAATTAAAGCCACAAAAGAAAGTGAACCTTCGTGTGAGAAGCTAAGCTACTATGAAATCTTAGATCTTTAGTGATACTATTTTTTTTTTTGCCATCTTTAGTCATACTATTTATCAAACAAAATCTGATCATCCCATAAGAAGCTTTCTCTTTATTTCCATCTCGCAAGCACGTTAAATCCAGCCTTTCTTAAGATGAAACTATCAGCAAATTCCAAGAACTCATTAATGCATATGAATTCCTCTTCGATCCAAAAGTATGTGTTATTTATGTCTCTTAATGCACCCAAATCTTCTTCTTCAACCCACACACCAACAACTCCTCTTCATTTTCGATCCTTAATCTTTCTCTTTCTTACCAAACATGGTGAATTTAGGTTATTTGAATATTGGTAAGGGTTAGAAAGGCTCTCTCTCTCTCTCTCTCTCTCTCTCTCATGTTTTTTTTTTATTTGAAATGGTTTAGGTTTTCTTTGACCTTTTCCTTTTTATTGTTGTTTTTTTATTAAATTTCTTTTGTCTTTTTAATTATATTAGGAATAAAAAAAGGGGCAGCATTCCTTTTTTTTTTTTTTAAATCTAATGTGCCACATGTCACTATCTTATAGCTCTTTCTACCAAGTCTGCAAATAGAAATTAATGCTTTTAAGCCATGTAATATTAATGAACATGAAAAGTAAAATTTGGTATGAAATCGATTGTTTGTAAGTTCATGTAGTTAATTATACATTTGTTTAAACTTATGTACCAAATATGATATTAACCTAAATTCTTATAATCTTTTAATTATGTCTTGTTATGCTATTTGAGACATCTAGACTATTACTCAACTTGTAAGTTATAATATTGTGTTAGAATGTGTGATTTTATCCTTTTTGCATGATTATGTGATCTACTTGAAATCTTGAATTTTCATTAGGTCATTTATCATAGATTATGAGAAAAATAAGGACTTACATGTGGGCATTATCTAAATTGAAAATTAGCAAGATAAGCTAAATGATAACAACTTGACTATTCTTGTCATTTTCAGCTAAATGTGTTAGTTTGTCAATTAAATAGGAAACTAAGAATTTATAATTGATTAGTAAACTAAGGAGATCATTTCTTCGAAATCTGAATAGTTGGGATATACCAAAATTTAGCCCACTAAGGGTTAATCATACTATTAGTACTGTTCCAAACCTGAATAATTGAATTGGAAAAATTGATAATGATTAAAATAGAGGATTAGAAATTTAGTATAAATGCTTACCCACACTTAATAGGACAATAGGACTTATAGCCATATGGACTTTAAATGAACATCTGTCAAATTGAAAATGTAATAGGGGATTAGATGATGAAATGGGTCAAGCTAAGTATTACTATAATATTGTGATTATGAACAGATATTAAAATTTTATTAGGTATTGAAATGCTTATTGGTGGTTTTACTCAATCATATTCATGTTAATTATGTGTTTTTACTAAGATAGAAATTTGAAGATTAATACGTAAACTTGGCTTAATAATTGCATGTCGATTGCTATTTAGTTGCTTAATCCAAGTAGTGGTACCTTTATATTAGGTTAAAAGCTTGATCATAATTCCAGGACTATATGGTAGTTTAGATGCTTAGGCACTCGTTGTGGCATGGGTAAACCCAATAGGTAGTTGATAGGAGGGACCTATGGCTAGTACAATCAGCTTGAACTAGGATTAAATTGCAATGAGGTTATCTAAAGGATGAAATTCTAGATAAAACATTGCAACATACTATACTCATGATGGCTAAGATTCAATAGATAACTTCATACAAAACTACTTCTTTCTTATTTTTTTTTTCTTTTCAATACTGGTACTTGAGACCCCCATCAATCCTTAAGTATCATACGATGAAGACGAACCCTTCTATTTCATGATAGTTTTGTTCAACTAGAGTCATGAGTATTTTTGAGTTGCGTATTTTTGGGATGCTGAGAGCATGTTGGTTGCCTAACTTTTATTTAAACAACTCAACTCGTTAGATATTACATTAGAATTAGACATGTATAACATATGTGTATGTATTTGATTACTGTGTATTGAGCCTTATTGCTCACTTTTCATCATTTCTATGCTTTTTCTTTGGTGGAAGGACTTGTAGATATTTAGAAATGATAGACTCTTTAATATTTTATTTTCCTTAGCAAGGAGCATTTTGTCATTATTTTTGCTGATTCTCATGAGATTTCGACCGGATTGTAAACTCTATTTTAATTTAACTGGATCACTACTCATACTCCCTTTGGTTTTGGACCTCCTGGTCATATTTACTGATGAAGAGGTTCCACCCCCCTTTAAAGACCTATGGCCATGTTATAAACAGGCATCTTTTCGATATTTTGTGCACAAGAGTCATTTTCACCAGTTTTATAAACTTCCTAAACATAAATTTACAAACGAAACCCTGTTAAATTTTCTATGAAATTAATTATAAATTTATTATTAAATTTGATTAGAAACTTAACTAGTTACTAAAAGTCTTATGGATATTAGTTAAGTGAAATGCATGGAAAAACTAGCACACTCTAATTCTCAAAGTGTGACAATTTTATAAAACATTTATTCCTTTTTATAACTATTTAAAATATTGGTCCTTATTTGAACTTACTCTCAATATTAATATGTTCCCTAATAATTTATTTATTAATCAATTTTTAATAATTTATATTAATATGAACGCCACTATTTTGTTTGGAAAGTAAGAAAAGGAAATGAATACACACAAAGAAGAAGATTGAGGGTGAGAGAGGGAGAAAATGAAGTCGAGATAAAGGGCTAAGTGATGAATTTCACTTCGCGTGCAAACCAGAAATTGATGAGGAAAAAAAGTGAAACAAATGATGTAAGTCAATGATTTAAGCACATTAAAGGTTTAATCGATTAATTTAATACCTTTTTAGAAAAATAAAAATTATTAGACAATATACATCACATATAATAAATATTTTCTACATTTTAAGCTAAAGTAATTTTTTCTTTTTTTTTTTCTTTTTCTTTTTTCAATAATTAGCTAGAGTCAATTAAATTCTTCTTTTTTTTTTTTTGGCCATACAATTAAATTCTTCTTAGTTTGGAACTTTTTCATCGAATTAAAACCATATTAAAATTAAATTAAAAACTTGATTGGATCATTGCTAAACTTTCGAATTTGTCTCATCCAAATATTAAGAAGTTTAAGGTTTGCTTGGCAATTACCTGGATTGTTCAAGCACATCTACATATACATTGAACTTGCTTAAATCTCGAGCCAAAATTAATAAATAAAAAGATCAAGCCAATATTATAGAGATAGATATTTTTTAATTTTTTTAACAAGAGTAAATTATAGAGATTACAGGCAGATTTCTTTCTTCTACCATCTTTAAGCACCTATTGGCATTTAAGCTTATCTACAAAGAGTCAACATTTGAATATCTTATAGGCAAGTTTGTCTTATTTTCTTTCCTTCCGTTCTTTAAGAACCTTTTGGCGTTCGTTAACAATACTAAATATTATATTATGATTATTAATCAAATAATTTGCAAATCAAAGTAAATCTATTGGCCAAGGAATCGGGAAGCTAGAGAACTAGAAAAGGCGGGGGGAAAGAAAAAAACTTGTAATCACACATTGACACGTACACCAAATATACATTACATACACCTACACATTATGGTTCTTTCGAATGGCTCAAAAGAGACTTCTTTTTTTTTTTAATCCAAATTTAATTTTTATGCCCACAGAACCGATCCAAAAACAAAACAGAAACAAATGAAGATCAAATAGCAAGCTTAAAGGTAATAAGATTCGGAGCCTTCTTCCCTAGATCCGAGACACTGTGAACGGCAAAGACATGAAAGAAAAGCATGGAACCTAAGCTTAAGCACTGCTCCTGAACGATCCTAAACCCTTGCCGGCAGATGCTCTTAGGATGAACTGGTGATAAAAGGCAGCAATTGCAGCTCCAATGAAAGGTCCAACCCAGAAAATCCACTGCCAAATTAAAACCATGGAGCACAAGACACTATTAACCTTATATGAATGAATACGCATTGAAAAAAAAAAAGTGTTCATCATAGTCAGCATAATATTTGGGGTAAATTATTGAGTGGCCTTATTACTGAAAAATGGTCCCAGAGGCACTAGGTGATTGCCAAATTAATAAAGGTAATTTTTGATCTATTTTTTCATTTGTATCTGTATCTTTATCAAAACGATATTTGTAAATGTATCTAATTTGCATTTATATTTTGTCTATATTTGATCCTTTCATAAGAATTGTCAACCTTTTTCTATTTGTATGTATTTCTTGATAAACAATTTGTTAGAAAAAAAGTTTGACAAAAGTATATGTATTTGTCGGAAAAAGCTAGTCAAATAGATCGCTAAAAACATATTTTTTACATTCTCCAACTTTTGCTATGAACTTACCGTCCCTTCACTTTGTTAAATGAACAAGATTGTAATGAATTTAATATAACTAAGGAATGTAATGAATTTGTATTAGGATTTTCAATTGTTAATTTTTCATTTAAATAAGGGGTAAATTACATCAAAAAATATCGTTGTTTGGAGGTAAGTTCATTTAAGATATCATCGTTTCAAGTTGTTCAAAAGAGGAACTAATATTTGAGGATAAAGTCATTTGAGGTATGAATATTTTAAGTGATTAAAAAGATATATGAATCAAATAAGGTATTAATAATTGACCATTAATGAAAATTTAAAAAAATTAATTGAAATCTTGATACCTTAAATGAATATGAAATGTTGATACCTCTTTTTAACCACTTAAAACGTTAATACCTTAAATAAACTTACTTCCACATGTCGATACCTTTCGATGTAATTTACTCTTTAAATAAGATATTTTAGGAAAAATTAATTCCAATATTAAATTGTTATTCATAGATTTGAGTAGTGAATGATTATTCAATTTGTTATTCATAGAATTGTTATACACGTTGTAATAGCTTTTGTTTTTTTTTTTTTTTTTTTTTTTTTTGTAAGAAACAAGATTATATAGGCAATGAGCTTTAAGTTTTAGAATTATCATGTGCTACGACAGTAATTATAACTTGTAGGAGACTGCGATTACCATTGGCTTCTACCAAAAAATATCTTGTGGTGATGGATCTCCATTATGAAAAATGTTGATGGTATCAATAATTAAGTTGCATATCCTTTTGCTAATGCCTAATTTGCCTTATAATTAAAATCTTTTTTCGAGGGGATAAAGTATAAGTATTGTATTAAGGTTGTACCTGATCGTCCCAAGCCTTCTCCTTGTTGTATATTACAGCTGCTCCAAGACTTCTTGCGGGGTTTATGCCAGTACCAGTAATTGGGATTGTGGCCAAGTGAACCATGAACACAGCAAATCCAATAGGAAGTGGTGCCAAGACCTGCATAAATTAAAGAAAGGAATGCTGATAATACTATTTCTCATTGCAATAGGTTAAATAGTTATTTAATGACTTTTTAGAAAATATAAACATAGTGTTCAAGACATATATCCCATTTTAAAATATTATAAGAGGGGAAGTGATACTTAGAAAATATTTTTTGAGCTGACCAAGAGTCTAAGCTATGTATTTGCATTAATTTGTCCAAATATAATTTTATGTTCTATATAGAAAACTAGAATGAGTTTTCAAACTGAGAAAATGAAAAAGGGGTGATGAAATGAAGATGATAAGATACATACAGGGACATGAGAGTCTCTAGCATTTCTTTTAGGATCAGTGGCAGAGAAAACAGTGTAGACCAAAACAAAGGTACCAATAATTTCAGCTCCTAGTCCAACACCCTTACTGTATCCATCAGACAGTTCATTTGCTCCACCACCATATTCAGTGTAATATGCCTTTTGGAATGACTTTACCAGACCACAACCACATATTGCACCAAGACATTGTGCTATCATGTACATCACTGCCCGGATCAGTGACACCTTTTGTGCTAGGAATAGACCAAATGTCACAGCCGGGTTAATATGTCCTCCTGCACACAATCATCAACATATTCAAATAATCAGTTATGATTTTGCAAAGGGCTTTTTTTTTTTCCCCAATTGAAAAGGTTTTTGTATCTGGGCTTATCGATTTCAGATATTTCAACACATCCAAGACTTTAATAGGTCAAACAAGTATCTTGGTATTACGTATAGTTATGTTTTAGTATTTAAAAACAGCTTTTCATGAAAATGTCATCGACAAAACCATGCAACATTTTTATAATTTGCATGAAACGAGCCCAATCGACACAGGCTTACCAGAAATGCCCGCGGTGCAGTAAACAAGAATGAAGATCATGCCACCAAAGGCCCAAGCAATGCCAAGAATGCCAACGCCCCACAACAGCGTCGGCATTCTTGGCTGGGTCAGTTTGACTCTTGTAACCAATCACAGTCAAAACAGTGATATAAAGGAAAAGCATAGTGGCTATGAACTCCGCTATTAAAGCCCTATAAAAGGACCATTTAGTCAACTCCTCCGGGTCGATAAGCGGTGCCGGTGGCGGATCGTGGTAGTCCTTGGTGGAAAACCCCGCCACCTCCGCTGATGCTTCAACGTCTCTCCCCATGTATTGTATTTGTATATTGTAGTATATTCCTAGGTACTCGTGGAGGAGCAATAATATTAATAGCGAGGAAAGTGGTCTTGTAATGGAATAATGTGGGAGTACTTGAGGCTATTTATATCATTGTGGTAAGCTAATAATTTGATAAATATATGTAGTGCTAATAATTAAAGTAATGAAATTATATATGATCATGATGTGATCATATTCATTATGACCGTCTATGGTATTTAATTATTTAAGTTCGTGAGTTTGCATTGGGTCCCACGTTGTTCTACGACGGCTCCTACTCTGACACATCTGAAGAGAAAATATGGTAACGTCCGTAGTAGATGCATCGTGTATCTGCAATTTCATATAGATGAAGACCGAAGAGGAAAAGAAAAGAAAAAGGATGAAATTTTGTTTGCATGAAGAGCAACGCTTATTTAAGATTTTATTTTTATTTTATTTTATTTTGCTTGGTCTATATTGACCTAATAGCCGTATTATTTATATAAATATAAATAATGCTGTTGCTACAATCGAATTGAATCGATATGCATATGATTCATATAAAATTTTTCCTTTCTAGTGGGTTTATGACTAATTGTAAATTTGCAAATTATCTCCTCTCGAAATCAAATGAAGAGAACAGTCTACCCTAATATCATAATACAACCGTGCAAGACTCACCCAATTATAAACCCACAACATAACACATTTTTGGCTCTCAAACATCAATTTACAATTTTATGAGTACAAAATATTTACGTCACATTTGATACATTGGAATCGTTTGGAATGAAATGGATTTGAATTATAAGAATGAAATGGAATGGATCAAATAAGAGAATCACAAATCCATTCATACATTCACATAATGGAATGGAATTGAATAATTATTTAATAAGATATGTAAAATATACTCTTAATATTCAATGTTGATAATAAATATGTGTAAAATAAAAATATAATTTAAAAATAACCATGTCTATAGATGGATTGGAATCGCGATTATGCCTTTGATAAGGCATAATCGAATTCCTCCTAGAAGCCGGAATAATTGATTTCAAGGAATCGTGATTCTACTTCTAGAAATAATTTCAAACATTTGTAAATGAAATGGAACTGGAATTGCAATTGCATTGTTGCCCATTCCTGCATAGCAAATATGACATTAAGGTGCCAAATACTATAGAACTATATCGAATCAACAACTTATTTATTCAATCCTTTTGCTGTAACAACACTGATTATTCATGTTTGTAGTTGTAATTGGAAATAAGTTTTTATCTTTTATACTTAAAAAATAGGGTCCCAACATAGGGTGCAATAAAGCCCATCAAACATATCGCATACAATTTATATCTAATGAAACATGTATAAGTTATTATCTATTTGGGTATGAAACACAACATAATCTCAACATCTCAAAACTTTAAGCAAATCACAAGTCTTCAACTTATACATAAATATATATATATATATATTTATATTTGTGTGTGTGTGTGTGTTTTGGTGTGAATACTCTCCACATTAAAGCTAAACACATAGCCATCTCATTATAGAGTTGCTACGAGCTAGGCCATTAGTGCTTTAAGTTCACTATAATTGTTCATGAGGGTGTCTCATATTACCATTGAGATTAGTTTATAATTTTTTTCTAGCTAAATAACCTATATCTAGATAACCCATTAATTAGCAACTTATTGGTAGGTTCGTTGAGTTAAAAACATCTAAGAACACGAAGTTAAAGTTTTTAAAAATTTATAAAACTAATAAATTCTATTTAACTTTAGTCATAACTACCAAAATCAAGCAAGTGCACTTACCGAAGTAGCATAGAAAATATTAGATTATGTTCTAAGGGATCACTGGCATCTAACGTACTCACTTTTCATCTATCATCTAGGTAAAGAAAATTTAGAAGAGCATAATAAAAATAGAAGATATACTAGGGGTTAATGAATATACACAAAATTTCAGGGTAAATTATAAGATAAGCTTGTTAATGCAAGAAGAAAAAGATTGCTTTACTAAGTCCTCGTCATGTGATTTCTCAACAAAGTCATAGAGTTGTACGCTGGTATATTTGCACCACCAAACTCGCAAATGTAAGTTAAAGCCTCTTTCAAGGTCAGAAACTCTTGATCTAGATTAGACCACCAAAATCTCTTCATAAGTTATCGTTGGTTTAGATTCGTATAAGGTATAAGAATCCTTTGTTTTAAAACCAAACTAATGAATTTTAAAATAAGCGTCACAAAGTTTCACCATTTTTCTCTCAAGGTAATTATGAGCAACTCCATTAGTAGCCCATATTTATTCAAAACAATGATAACTCAATCTATTCAGTTGAAATCAGACATGAATCTAAAAGATGCATCACTCATTTAGACCCACAAAATTAAGTTTTAGCTATTAATCAATATTCATTAAAACACTTCGAAATCATATGAATCAGGTCTTGGATTCACAAACCTTAAGTTAAATGATTATTTCTAAATGGATGTAGACATTAAAGCAAAAATTCTTAAAGAAATAATATGGAATTAAAGATAAATTACAAATTGAGTGTAGAGTCTTGTAAGAAAAAAATGTCGAGTTTATAATGAATTTACCCAGAAAACTTTGTGATTTCTAAAGAAGAAATAAATAGTTCTTTTGCCTCAGAATTCTCTCTCTACACTTCACTAGGAATTTGTCACAGATGATACGGGTTATACTCCTCCCCTATCACACGCTTGTGCATGTTTATATGTAGGATCAAATATATAAATCATGATGATTTTATTTATTGACATAGTAGATTCTTTATAACCAAATTCGTCCTTTATTTTCACACGCGTCTTATAAATGCTAGCTCATAGGGTCACTTTTCGTGTTGTAAGGTCGAGGGCTTAAGTGTTGCTTGGATGGCAGGGCTCAACTTAAGTTGTGGCTTTATTCTGCAAATGCTCCATGTTTGTCCAGAGTCAACCTTGACTATCATCTAGTTCATTAAGGGCACGAATGTTGGGCTTAACAAGACTTGTTCATGGAATTGTAAACTACTGACTCCTAGAGCTGGTCGTAGCCGGTGTCTAGGGCTAGACTTAGGTTTTTCCCTTATTTTGGCTTGTTGTTTTGCCTTCGATGGGTCTTTTACAAACATCGACTAAGTTCTGTTGTGCATTGTTGTTGTTGTTGCTTTGCTTCAAATCTGATTCAGATCATTCCAATTCTTGTTATTTTTATCTTAAGAGCTTAAAAACAACAATTAAGCAATAAAAGCATAGATTTCATAGGAATTTATCAAAAATGTACCAGATTAAGCCAAAATTCCTATGAATGAAATAGAGTAAAATAGACTTATCACTTACCAACATGGAGGTATACATATTTTTACCTGAGCCCCTAATCCATATCATCACACCATTCCAAATTGTTGCCTCTCTTGCAATGACAATAACATTGTTACCAATCCATGGCTACCCCATTCCATATCTCTTATACTTATAGTACTCTTAGTTTAAACGAAACACAATCATCAAAGAGCTAGTAACTCAATATTTTTAGATTTATTCAATTGCTATCCTTATGCACATAATCATTAAACCAAGTGATCATGTGTTTCATATTTGTTCGATCATCTCAAATCAATAAAGAAAATAATTGATTTGCCTATTGCTTTTGTGAATATCTAGATAGTAGGCATCTATGATCCAAAAACGATAAAGGAATTCGAAATCCTAGGAAAATTGAGCAAAAAGGTGTCTCAAAACAATAATATCAATCAACTATTATTTGTTCTTTGCCTAAGTGATATAAACATATAAGAGACCAATAGCTACCAAAAATAGATCGCAAAACTGCTAAAAACATAAAGTCCCTACAATCTATAGACATAAAATAATTAAAAGGGACAAATAAAATGCCACAAATGATACATAGAATGGACCTTTCTATTAAAAGTTATAACATAGAAATATTTTCTAAAATAGAAAAAATGTGGATTTAAAGGCCTAAACGATTGAATTTGCTTAGAAAACAACATTGGACATCATTGAAACTTGTGATTTTTACTTGTTGGCTTGTTCCGCATCGAAATAGGGACCTAGAATTACAAAATTTCTACTGACTAGTCTTTGTTCCATTTTTCTCATACCTACTCACCATCGCTTCCACTTCATCAATATTGATTTGGATCTTAATCTGTAATCTAATTTGCAATCTATGATTAAACATTAAAAGGAAAAGGTGAAGGTCCATAGGAGTGAAAAAGGTGATATCTTGTATATGAAATCCTAATGATAAATTCAATGCAATTGTAATCAATCCACAACCACATTCATTCGAAGATATTCTTTTGACCATTGTTACAATCTTGTGACACTTACAATCACTTACTAAAACATAATTGTATTTTCTCCTTTTACGTACCTTTCTCTATCATATCGCACTTGCTCTAGTGATAATTGATGGAATTTAAATTTCAAAATTTACAAATTGGTTCAAATTGGAAATTTTCTAAACCATATTGCTTAGAAAAACATATTTTTTTGTTAGGTATGGTTTGATTTAGTCATTTTTTGCCCACTAATGCTTACTTCTTGTATATAAATATAAATTGTGAAAATAAATGAAGCAAGTTTCCCAATAATTTTCCTTACATTTACCTTTGTCGTAATATTTTATTGAAGTTTTTCTAGTTCAAAAGTATCCTTTTTTTTAAACATAAATTTGCAATAGCTAATTCCTCTAAAACTAAATGATTTAATGTAAAGATCTAACTTATTTTTCTACCAAGTTTACTCCAATAAAGTTTCCTATCTTGACACATTAACATTTATCATATTTGATTGGTTATGTTTTCTTGGTGACATTGAAGGAAATACCACTCAACCATCTAAATTTCTCAATGCTGAAAAAGAGAAACCAAATTCCATAATATATTTAACACAATTTCATCAAAAATCAATTCTACTAAGTGCACTTTTAGCTAGTTGTCCATACTTTTCTTTTGTTTCAATGGCCAAAGAAGCCTGGTATTGTCTTATGAAGCTAAAAAACCTTAAACTTAGTGCGTTATCAACCCGCTACATGTGCTCATTAAAAGCGGACATGCTAAGCCTTAGATCCTACTAAACCACAATAAAACCAAAGATAGCTCCAATATCTCACATCAATTAAGGTTTCATCATATCCATTAATGTCATAAATGGAAACATCGCAAAATGCAGTTGGCATAAACCAAATGCCAACTTAGATCCAACTTAGAAACATCATATAAAGAGTGTCATAACATGAAAGAATCATAATAAAAGTTTAAACTTCAGAAGTCTACAACTCTAGCTATCTCATATTTTTATTCATCTAGTAGTCTGCTGGAAAGTTGGCTCTACTATTGTCTTCCCTATAGTCATGTAAATAATTAACTCCATTACTAGATCATCACTTTTTCTTGAAAAAGTAGAAAAGAATGGCTTAAGGCCCGGTATGCCAAACCACAACCACATATGTATGAACAAACAACAAACATATTCACCTCAACATGATAATATATACAATGGTCACCGTTTATTATCTTTTGATTAGCTAGGCAACCAACACAGTTTGAGATCATTTGTAACTAGCCCTAAACTCGGAGCAACTTATGACTCCATGATAAACAAATACCTATATAAATATTTAGAGTTTTATTTGATGATCATGAGATGTATATGTGTATAGAGAGACAGATAAAACTTATAGGTATATATATTGGAGATCTATTTATATTGGATTGACCCGCTATGAGATCACTATATGGACAAAAGTCATAAGTGATTCTTATAATAGCAATGTCGATACATCCTTAGACCTGAAATCACCATAGATTCCAACATGAGTAACATTATGTTTCGACTGAATCAAATATTGTTCTTAACCGAATAATTATAAAGGTTTTGATTGGGCATAATGTGAATCATGTAGAGGTGGCTGATCAAGATGGGATTTATCCTTCTCTTTATGAGAGAGATATCTTTGGCCCCCTTAATAAGTGACACTGAAAAATGCATAGCCATTCTCAAATAAATTGATAGTGTCATCAATTTCATTTGTTTTATCAGTTCATTTAGAGATCAAGAAACAAAAAGATTGAATAATATAAGGGTGACATTATCCATGTCTTATATTCAATGTAGATATCGCGAGACAAAAGGATGATGACATAAGTTGTAGAACAGGTAAAATCGAATCACTGATCTTCATTTGATTTGGGTAAACATAATGTCTTGCTAGAGGCCGCTTATATTTTGTTTACTGAAAATAGTTTTCAAGTTAACTGCTAATATCAAATGAACCTATAGGGTCACACACAAAAGAATAAGCAAAAAAGAAATATGGATTTAATTTTAAAGTCCAGTGGCAAGAATAAATAAATAAATTATTATAATGAATAATAATTTACTTATTTTAAAGAGTTATTATCATGTCCAGCCCTAATAAGACTAGGAGCATTAATGTCAATAAAAATTACTAACATATTATAAATAGGAGTGATAAGATCTCTTTAGGTTTTCAAAATATCAGTGTAATAATTTTTCGGTAAGTAAAAATATCAGATATCGCATTTATATACGTATTTTCTTACTACCGGTACTTTATTAGTCACATCTACTTTACATTACACTATTCATTACTATTCTACACTATTCATTTATCTCTACTTTTTCTAATACCTACTCTTACACTCTATACACCTATTTTTTACTTTTTACCTTTCCCATAAATTTATATCACTCTATCTTTACATTATTACATTTAATTAACAAAAATACAAAAAAATCATATCTCTCTCCCTCTCTCCCCTACTTGGCTGGAGTCCTCTCTTCTTCCCTCTTCCTTATTTTTTTTTCAAATTTTCTTTAATTAAATCGCATAGAAATCTCTCTTCATTTTCCTATAAATACCCCATCCTCTTTCATTTCTTTCACACTTCATCTACCCACAAATTCACTATAAAAAATCTCTAAAATTTTTCTCTCAAAACTCTCTTCATATACTCTCAAAACCCCTTCTATACACAAAACTCCTACACACATATTACTTCAAAATTCTCTTTAGGTAAAATCTTCTTTCCACATTTCTTTTTACCATGTCATGTAACGTTACATGACCATGGTGTGAGTTTCCAAAAACTTGTTGTTATGGAAGCTACACTATGTTCATGTATTGTTCTTGTTCATGAAAATCTATTTCTCTAATTTTTATGTTGTTATTATGTTTTGCACATATTATTGTTGATATAATGTTAACTTCTTATATATAGTTAACTAAATGTAATTATGTATCTACATGTATATATTCTTTAGAGCATATAAGCTCACTTATAATTTATTTACTATCATGCAAAGCAAATTATTTATTTTCTTTCTTTGCAATTTATTTATTTCGTGTTGTTTTAAGACTAGTCTCTAGTCTTAGACTTGTCCTCATCAAGTCAAAACAATTTTCTTTTCTTTTTGGGACTAGTCTATTTCTTAGTCCCGGGAGCCTTAAAGAGACTAAGACTCCCAATACTTGACATTATTTATTATTCATTATGTTACATTTGCTTGCTATTATTCTCATGATCAAGCACATAAAGATTGTTATCCAAGCTTTAAAGCTTCAAATATACTTTTTTGCAAAAAGGAGATTTTATCACCTAAGAATGGTTCTATATGAATAGAATTTATGATTTAATAAAAGTAAATCTATTCTTTTCAAAACTTTAGGAAGAACTCACTATAATTTTGAAGCTACCTTTGCTAAATTGTTTTCCAAAAGAAGATGACTTTTGATACTAAAATGTTTTCCATAAAAACATAATATAAAGGAAACCCCATAAAAAGGGAAATGAGAGTTTTCAAACCAAGATTTTCCAAGTAATGGTCAAAGAAAAATTCTATAGAAATCTAATAGGAAAATTGACACTAATATTGAAAGTTTTGAAAAGGAAAAATAGAGAAATTTATTTTTATAGTAAGATAAACATAAAATATTCTTTAAAAACAAAAGAATCAAACATTCATTTTTTAAGGATTTACAAAAAGGATTTTCTTATAAACTATGATTTTCTAAACTTTTAACTAGCATTGTTTTTACTAAAGAGATTTAGTTGGACAACAAACACTTGAGCATGAATGAAATATGAGCTATATATCTACAAAAAGGAATTTCTCAACTATATAGATAACTAAGTATTTATCAAAGCAATTTTTAGATGATTTGATGTTTGAAACAAATGCTTTTGGGATAGGAAAATTCGTGGTGAATCTGATCACCACTGTTTCGGAGCTCAAATAACTTAGTTTGATGAAAATAGTTTTAGAAATGGATAGATCGTTTCGAATAGGGAGAAATCGGTATATTATATGTGTAATTTCGAATTAAAAGGATCAAGTTATGATCATATTAAGTTGAAATTATCTTCTACACAAACTTTGACGTTCTTATGACATAGTTTTATCAAATTTCAAGAAAATTATCAAGAAATACTCATTTCGGGTTTTTTTCTTGACTAGGTGATTCCGAGGAGAAATATCCGTATCCTGAGAATTATTTCAACTAAGTGGATTATTAGATCGACTCATCCATTTAGAAGAAGTATCGCTATGGCAACGTGAGTTTATTTTCTTAAATACTTTACTTGAACGGGCTTGTAGTTTAGTTGCACTAGAATTAAGGAAAGACAAATTGATAAGTATGTAAAATTATTGAAAGAATTCTAAGAATATCAATGCGGGAATTGATTGTAAGTAATCGTTTGTTTTAGTATAGAACTTGATATGTATGAGATCCTATGATCACCTTAAAATTGATAATAATGATGCTATGATATCTTAAATAAATTGATTCATGCATACCACGAAGTGACATTGCATGGGGTTATTATCCTTAGGTGAAAAGGATAGTAGTACGGTCGAAAGCAACACTTAGCGGCTATGATCTAAAGCGATTATTTGGCGACATGAAATTAAACCAATGCTTGGCAGTAAACCGAAAGCATGGCTCAACCCGAGTAGACTTAATATGCTTGGTGATAATGATCGAAAGCATAACTTAACTAAAGCTACTCATTTTGAGATTACTAATCATCAAACCTCGAATAGAGAGCGTAAATCTATTCAATATATAGTTCCCGAAAAACTATATGCCTTGCTTGCTTACGTGTATGTTGCAATTCACTTGAATGCTTAAATAACTTGTTTAAATTTTGCTACACAAAAATTTGCTTATGGAAATAATTCTCACTAAGCCTATTAGCTTATACCCCTATAGATATCTTTTGCAGTTAAGCTATTTACGGTTGAGGCCATGTAGACCTTGCAGCTAGGTATTTTCCCTTTTTGGTTAAGGAATTTTTTAGATGAAGTTTAGCATTAGTTTAGATGTAGACTTCATAGAAAATTTCTTATAATAGATTATAGTTATTTTGGTAGGGGAATGCCCTTAAGACTTGTAAGACAATTATTATAAATGAATGTTTATTATGATTTCCCTTTTCTTAATTTGTTATTGTATCTTCTTAAACCTCATAATTCAAAGTACGGTTCTCTAAATTTGTGAGAACACGCCTTACACTTAATACCGAAGCTTCTAGGAATGACTAAGGTTGTCATACTTAAGCTTTAATATTGAGTGTGGGTAACTGTTATATTTAAAGTACCCTTTGCGGCATGATAGATGTGACTAGTAAAATACAAGTAGTAAGAAAATACGCATATAATTGTGATATATGTTATTTTTAGTTACAAAAAAATTACGAAACTGATATTTTTGAAATCCTTGTATTAAATCGGTCCTAACCGTGTTATCAAAATTTTTACTATTCCAAGTCCCGGGACACACTTTTTGAGAACTGATCCCATTTAGGTCCGAAGGACACTCGAAATTCGCGAATATGATATTTTTACGTTTCCTTATATTATTTCGAACTATTATCACTAATTATTTCAGCTTCTTTTTCTGGGGCTAAATAATATGGGAATGTCAGATCAAAATTCTAGGGTTTGTACTAGTCTTTTGTTGACCTTTAGAATTTCCTGTTGACTTTTAATTCTAAGGTTAAGCTTAAAATTAACCGAAATTTCAAGGGTTTACAAGCGGCCTCCTAGGCTTAGGCTCAGACTTCTAAACTAAGTCTACAAATTTGTTTAAACTTAAAACATCATCATGTTTGGCCCCATTACTACCATTACCATTCTGTTTATAGGTCTCCTACTTCCGGGCCTCAGCATTAGCTTGTATCACTTGCACATCTTGACGCATTGGTTGTTGTTGTTGCATAACTACCCTTAGGAGGGTATTCATAGTTTGCATACATTGAGCAACATCAACTGGTACCTACTAGCCTACAGGTGGGGTGGTGTTGGTAGGTCTTAAGGTATCTAGTTCAAGGGTGCTAGTTTAAAGGTGGTTATCCTCTATTAACTTCTTCATCACCAATTCTGGAGGAATTAGCATTAGGGACTCTTCTTCTATGTGGCATTTTATAAGTTAAACATACAGAACATGAAAAAGAAGATGAAGTAGGTTAAAAGGAGCAAAACATTATAACAGACTACTAGTTAACAATAATACTGACTAGATAAACAACCCTAACTATTTGCTACCCTTCAATCATTACTCACTATCCTAAGGAGTTAATAACTTATATCTAGTAAGATTCATAACCTAAGCTCTGATACCGCATAAGATATAACACCTTAAACTCAAAGCATTATTAGCCCGCCATGCGTCCTGATTAGGAGTGGACACGTTAAGACTTAGATCCCACTAAACCACAATAAAACCAAAGATAACTCCAATATCCCAATTAATTAGGGTTTTCATCATATCCATTAATGTCATAAATGGAAACACCGCAAAACGTAGTTGGCATAAACCAAATGCCAACTTAAATCCAACTTAGAAACATTGTAAACCCCCAAAGTTTTGGGATCGGTTTAGCTTAAACCCTAATTGGAAAGTCAATCGAAAACCCTAAAGTCAATAAAACCCTAGTTAAACGAAATGGTTTAAGTTTGGCAATACCGTATAAGCAACCCTGAGAAAGTAGGTAAGAGATTAAAATGTAGAATAGTTCGTAATTACATAAGGAAGCTTAAAAAGATTTGATTAATAAAACCGCAAATCGTTTTGAACCCGAACGGATACAGTTCTTGAAAAACGTATCCCAGGGCTCGGAATAGTAAAAATATTTTGGATATACTGTTAGACTCGTAAAAATGTAAGGTTTTCAAAAATATTAATTTTATAATTTTTCGGTAAGTAAAAATAACATATATCATAATTATACGCGTATTTTATTACTACCGATACTTTATAGTCATATCCACTTTATATTATACTATTCATTACTATTCTACACTATGCTTTTATCTCTACTTTTTCTAACACCTGTTCTTGCAACACCATAACCTATTATCTTTACTTTTTTTCTTTTCTCATAACTTTATTTCACATCTACCTTATTTTATGACTTCATTTAATCAACAAAAATACAAAATAAATCTCTCTTCCTCCCTCCTCTCCATGATGGCCGGCGCATACTGTCACGCCCCAAAGTGTGCTCTACACGTGACAGTCCGCCACACTCAACATTTAATCTCAAGTGAGACAATCCTAGTCTCCCCATGAGCTTAAACATCGAGTGTAAGGCTCGCTCTCAACATTTATAGGTCATGCTTTGCTTCGTAGTAGCTTAAAGAGATATACACAGTAGCAAGAAGGTAAACCGTAACCATCATACAGAGAATTATTCTATCACATGATCTAGGGGGCATACCCCCGATAACACCAGTTACCAATTCTCAATCCCCACATTTCCTTAAATTGCCCTTCAATTACCGATTCGGAAAACGGAATTAGTGTCCATTTCTAATCTTTAGACCCCGGCCTCATCAAAAGCTCCTTATTATCTAGAGCCGTACCTGGTGTCCACGGGTCCTCGGAGAAAGCCAAAGGTACTCATACTGCAATAGGAAACTATAGGGGTATAAGCTACACTAGCTTAGTGAGTGGAACTTCCGAATTACAATAAACACAACACATTCAACCAAGTAATTAAGCAACCAAGTGAAATGCATCAATAAGTGAGTTTAGCAAACATATGACCAGCCGGAAATCATATGTGGATGGACTTGCCCCCTCCATCCCGGGTTAGCAGATTTACGAGTCCTGCGGTACGACGCCGTTTAAGCTCACGGTCAACTGATAATATTTCGTTTTATGGATCACGATTAACCAACAAGTATTCGTTTTATGGATCACGATTAACCAACAAGTATTCGTTTTATGGATCACGAAAAACCAACCAGTATTCGTTTTATGGATCACGAAAAACCAACCAATGCTAATGCTCCATCCCCATCGTGTTATGAATGAATCCAATTACAATTGAGTCAAATATTCATTAATTCGATTCTTTCAGGTGGCCAACAATTATTCGCAGACATTCAGTACAATACACTAGACAATCAATCCATAGCTTAACATCCGGTTTCGATATTTCTTAAGGTCCGTTTCACACATCAACAACAGACAATATATAAATCCCATATAACCCCATCATACATAATTTTCCTTTTTATCTTCACCTAAAAACTAGTGCGACTATTATTACAATCACAAGCAATAATTGAAATTGGAAGGGGAACTCACTCGGCCATGGTACGCCGGTCTCTTATCAATATGGTAGTCGGGTGATATGGTATCGTCGTGTTCGGATTCACCTACCAAATAAGAATAGCCTAATAAGAATCTCATCACTAAACTACTTCAAACTATGTATCTATACTATACAAAATCGGAATTCTCGCTATTTGCGGAAGCTCCAACTTAAAACGGCCATAACTTGGTCATTTTAACTCGGAATTTCGCAAATTTTATATCGATCTCTATCTACTTCAAAAGATCTATCCATTTCCAGAATTATTTTCAAGTTTTGAAAGTAGTAGGGCCACGGAACAGTGGGATCAGTTCTGTCCCTCAATTGATCCAATTTCGAAAATGTGTTTTGCTTTTGATAAGAAATGTTCCTAGTTGGTGATTCATGCATGAATGATATAGGAATGAACTACTAATGTGAATGCCATGTAATGAACTTAATATGTGCATGGTCGTGACAATTTTTGGTGGTAATAAACTCTTATGAACTCCTAAGTGTTAGAAAACCTTTCAAAGGTTATTTCTAATAAACTATTTTTTTTTCCACATCATACTCCTTAGGGTTTCTTTGATTTTTAGCCTTGTAGTCCACTTGTTTTCTATCTAAAAATAAGTCCCCAAAGTCTATAATAGTCATGACCTTCATTCATGCATGAAAATTCCCATTTTTCATTTGATAAACATGCTTTTAAACAAGCTTTTTGTAAAAATCCGAATTTTTCAAATTTCAATTTCTTGTATTTTTCTTAAGGAAAAACTTATCTACTGTATTAAAAAGTGAAGCTCCAATATATATATATATCTAAGGACTTCATTTAGCTTATAAAACATCCAATTTAGACTTAAATACTAAGTGTTCTTGTAGGCATGAACCTAAGTTACGAATTTCACTTATTGATCAACATTCCAATATTTCTCATCCTAACTTTACCACTTGTCTTACATTCCTATCATGCCTAAACTCATTCAAACTTATGAAAATCAATCTTTCAAGGTATCTATTACATATACCCACCATTTTTCTTATGAAATATGAGTTTAAAAATGATTTTGGGGGTCTTTGAAGTAGGGTTTCCATTTCATCCGAATTTTCCACATTTCATATTTGACAAAGTCCTTCCTTTTTCAATGTTCTTGCCTTCTATATGTGAAGATCTACCATCCAACGTCTCTATACATGAACAAGACTTCATCCTTATGATCATCAAAGCATGTAAAACAAAATGAACCTATGATCATGCATGTACATGAAGTTGTGAGTGTCTAAACCTTAGATCCACTACATATGATATATAAAACATGGATCTCATGGCATGAACAACAATATATGTACAAGATCTCTACTTTACATGCATGAACAAGTTGATATTTTAACATAAGCTCATCTAAACACTAGATCCACTTTTTGAGATGGCTTGAGATTCTTGTAGTAGTGTTTTCATGTCCCTTGCTCATGCTCATTGGGATTTATATGAGAAAACACACAAGAATGATCTTGCCATAACAAGATTTAGGATGAACAAAGCCTAAATATACATACCAAAAGAAGTCTTGAAGGAGGAAAGAAGAAGAAACAAAGTTGAAATTGTAAGGGAATGGGGGAGAGGGACTCACGGCACACTTGGAGAGAAAGAGAGGACTTTTGTTCTTTTACAATTTGAAAAATAAGAAGGAAATGAAGAGAGAGAGAGAACATTTAGTATATATACTAAATGAATTAGGGTTTAGTTAATTAAAAAGAAGTAAAAATAACTCAATTGAGAGGGAAATAGGAGGGAGGGGCGCCGGCCATCCCTTGTGTGGGTGTGTGTGTGTTTTGAAAATTTTAACTTTTGTAATTTAGTAAATGAAAATGTAATAAATGTGATAATTAATTTAGAGACAAAATTTCTTGGAAAAGAAAATTGAAATGAGTAGTTGTAAGGATGTAAGAATAGGGTATGGGTAGTGTGTAGTGTAGGTTGTACTTGTGAATAGTAGACAAGACATCTACTTTACCGGTTGTAACGAAAACACGGGAAAAGCTATAATTGTAATTTTTATAGCTCGAAAAATTATGAAATTGATATTTTCGGAATCCTTATAAAATTACGGTTCTAATGAATATTCCGGAACATTTTTCTGAATCCGTGGTCCGGGGCACGCTTTTCCGTAATTGAGCTCGGGAAGGCTCGGAATTGAAAATTTCCCGAAATTGGAACTTTTAGGGGTTTAGAATATGCTTTAGAACAATAATTCATGTTCATTTACTTTATAAAACTCCTTTTATTATGAAATCGATAAAAAGCCGGATCTAGGGTTTCTAGGCTCCCCTCACTAAGCTGGAATCGGCCCGATATAGGGTTTCGTTCTCCAGTTTCAAAGTTCGTCCGAGTACTATCCGATCACTAGGAGAACTAGGGTATATCTTATAAAATAATAATAATAATAATAATAATAACCCTTTAGGTGACTAAAATATTAAATCGTACTGGAAGACTCACTAATTACCGGTAGTAACGAAATACGAACAGATTTGTAAAATTAGATAATTCTAGCTATGTGAAAATTTGTAAAACTAATAACTTAGAGATCCTTCAGAAATATAAGTCTAACGGCATTAAAACATATCTTTAACATTTCGAATCCCAGAGCGCGTTTTTCGAAACTGGCACCTGATCTGATTGGAATAGGTCGGAATTTCATTGATCTCATCTTTACAGAGTATCCTAGACTTAATACGAACCGATTACATCTTTTTCCTCTTGTTCCACTCCTGGGTTTATGAATACGAGTTTGCCGGACCCAGGTTACTGAGTTTCTTGGGAGTTTTTGGAGACTCCGGTTTCCTAGTTAACCTTCCGGTTTACACCATTGCCAAAATAGAAACTGATATTTCAACTTATATGACTTGTCTGATTAGTGAGTTTTATTTTAAGGTCGACTTTCGTAAGTATTGAATGTTTCCCACGTCCTCGGAATTCTTTTGGATTGAGTTTTATTCCCGAAGCCAATCACTATTCACTCCTTAGCAGTTTATTTTAGGGCTATACTTCATCCGAATTTATAAGTCGGAGTTAAATATGAGATTTGTCGTACCTAAAGGTTTTAGAATGGAAGTATATTGGGCTACTATTTTGTTCCTGAGGTTTCTTATTTTTCTCGCAACTCAGGATTTCTGGATTCGTTCAGAATTTGGGACTCGTCGAAGTTCGGTTTTAACTCGGAGTGACTTTCAAGGTTTTATTTCCTAAGTTCATCTTTAGAATTATTTGTTGAAATTTTCAAGGGCTTACACATACACTCTCTCTCTCCCACTTAATTTCTTTCAATTTTTCTTTATTTAAATCACACAAAAATTCACTCCTCATTTCCTATAAATACCCTCCTCTTCTTTCACTTCTTTCACACAATTACTACCCACAAATTTACTACCAAGTCTCTCTCAAATTTTCCTCTCAACACTCTCTCCAAATACTCTCTCAAAATAATCTCAAACCACCTTCTACATATACAAAATCCATTACCACATAATACTTCAAAAACCCTCTTTAAGTAAACTTTTCTTTACAAGTTCTTTTTTCTCATGTCATGTAACTTTACATGACCATGGTGTGAGTTTTCAAAAACTAAATGTTATGGAAGCTACACTATGTTCATGTATTGTTCTTGTTCATGAATATCTATTTATGTGTATGTTGTTAATTTACATTATTCATATTATTATTGTTATTATATCTAACTAAGTATTATTATATATCTACATATATATTCTTTAGAGCATATAAGTTCACCTGCAATTTATTTATTTTCATGTAAAGTAATTTATTCATTTTTTTCATCGCAATTTATTTATTTCTTGTTGTTTTAAGACTAGTCTCTAGTCTTAGACTTGTCATCATCAAGTCAAAACAATTTTTCTTTCTTTTATTTCTTTCTTATGGGACTAGTCTACTTCTTAGTCCTAGGAGCCTTGAAAAAGCTAAGACTCCCAATACTTGACTTTATTTATTATTTATGTTATTTTTGCTTGTTATTATTTCTCATAATCATGCCCATTAAGATTGTTGTCCAAATCTTTAAAGCTTCAATAATACTTGACAAAAAGAAGATTTTATCACTTAATAATGGTTTTATATAAAATATCAATTTTATGGATTAACAAAAATAAAGTTATTCTTTTCCAAGTTTTAAGAAGAACTCACTAAAATTTTAAAAATTTTCTTGTCTTCAAAAAGCTTTTTGAATCATATATATATATATATATTACTTTGTTTTCTCAATAGAATATGACTTTGGTACTAAAATATTTTCATAAAAACCTAATATAAGGAAACCCCTTAAAACGAAAATGAGAGTTTTCAAAACCAAGATTTTTCAAATAAATAGTCAAAGAAAACAAATAGAAAAAGTAGCACTAATATTGAGAATTTAGAAAAGAAAAAATTTATTTTATCAAAAAGTCATTTAGGAAAAATAGTAAGATAAACATAAAGTGATTCTTTGAAAATAAAGGAAATCAAAATATTCATTTTAAAGGATTTACAAAATGGATTTCTTGTAAACTATATTTTTTTTAAACTCTTAATTAACATTGTTTTGCCCAAGAAACATGGTTGGACAACAAACACTTGAGCATGAATAAAATATGAGCTAAGTATCTATGAAAAAGGAATTTTTCAACTATATAGATAACTAAGTATTTATCAAACAATTTTTGAATGATTTAATGTTTGAAAGAAATTGCTCCTGGGTTAGGGAAAATTCGTGGTGAATCTGACCACCCCCGTTTTGAAGCTTAAATGATCTGGTTTGATAAAAATAGTTTTAGAAATGGATAGATCTTTTCGAGTAGGTAGAAATCGGTATATTATATGCGCGATTCCAAGTTGAAATGACCAAGTTATGACCATTTTAAATTGGAGTTTTTTATACGAACTTTGACGTTCTTATGACATTGTTTTGTCAAAATTCAAGAAAGTCATCAAGAAATACTCATTTTGGGTATTTTTCTCGACTAGGTGATTCCGAGGAAGGATACCCATACCCCAAGGATTATTTCAACTAAGTGGATTGTGTGAATGACTCATTTATTTAGAGAAGTGTCGACATGGCATCGTGAGTTTATTTACTTAAAGTGCTTTACTTGATTGTGTTTGTAGTTTAGTTGTATTATAATTAAGAAAAAAACAAATTGATATATATGCAAAAAATTTGTTGAAAGGATCCTAAGAATATCGAGGCCGGAATTGATTAAATGTTTGTTTTAGTATAGCACTTGATTTGTATGAAATTCTATGATCACCTTAAATTTGATAATAATGATGCTATGATATCATAAATAAATTGATTCATGCATACCACGAAGTGAGTCACATTGCATTGGGTTATTATCTTTGGGTGAGAAGGATGGTAGCTCAAGTCGAAAGCAACACTTGGCAGTTATGATCGAAAGCGATTGCTTGGCGACATGGAATTAAATTCTTGGCGAAAGTCCGAAAGCATAGCTCAAATCAAGTAGACTTAATATGCTTAGCGGTATTGATCGAAAGCATAATTTTTAACTAAAACTACTTGTTTTGAGGTTACGTATCACCAAACCCCGAATAGAGGGCGTAAATCCATTCAACATATAGTTCCCGGAAAACTATATACCTTGTTTGCCTACGTGTATGTTGCATTTCATTTGTCTGCTTAAATAACTTGTTTGAATTTCATTACACAAGAAGTTTATTTATGGAAATAGTTCTCACTAAGCCTAGTAGCTTATACCCCTATAGATATCTTTTACAGTTCACCTATTTGTGGTTGAGGTCATGTGGACCCTGCAGCCAGGTATTTTCCTTTTTGGTTAAGGAATTTCTAGATGAAGTTTAGTGTTGGATAAGATATAGACTTCCTAGAAATACTCTTGTAATATATTATAGTTATTTGTGGCTAGGGAATGCTCCTAAGATTTGTAAGACTATTGTTATGAATAAATAAATATTATGAATCCTCTTTTCTTAATTTGTTATTATATCTTCTTAAACTTTATAATTCCATGTATGGTCCTCTAAATTTGTGAGAGCATGCCTTACACTTAATATCGAAGCTTCTGAGAATGACTAAGGTTATTATACTTAAGCTTTAATATTAAGTGTGGTGTACTGTTACATTTAGGGTACCTCTTGGGACGTGACAAACATCATATAAAGAGAATCATAACATAAAAGAGTCATAATAAAGTTTAAACTTCAAAAGTCTACAATTTTAGATATCTCATATTTCTATTCATCTAGTAGTTCATTGGAATGTCATCTCCATTACCATCTTCCCCATAATCTATGTAAATATCATAATCGGTCAAATAAAAAACCACTGGATCATCACACGTTCCTGAAAAAGTAAAAAGAAATGAGCGCAAGGCCCAGTACGCCGAACCACAAACACATGCGCATGAATAAATAGCAAACATATTCACATGCAACATGGTAATATATGCAAAGTCATGGTTTATTATCTTTTGATTAGCTAGATACCCAACACAATTTAGAACCATTTGCAACTAATCCTAAACCCAGAAGAACTCATGACTCCATGATCGGCAAATACTTAAATATTTAGAAACTTATAAATATGTTGGTATTAGATACTCCTCAACACCCCAGGTATCATACTTGTACCACTCCTAAACTACCGTAATCCTCTCTATGTGTAACTCCACTTAGGACAACGATACTTATCGATCATCAAAATATCATCCTAGTAACACTGGTACTCTTGGCCTACTAAACCTAGCCAAGCACAAGTAATAAACCATTTAAAATAAGATATTGTTAAGTTCGTTTATAGTTTCTAAGCTTACACTCACAGCAATAACCAATGTAAGGACATATCTAATACAATGCTCGAAACAGCTAACTCAACAAAACTAGAATCACTTGATCACATATAACAAATATTAACTTAAAACTTGATTTTAATAATAAAAACATACTTCTAAGGTTATCTAGTCTCCTAAGCTATCAAGAACTACAACTAATTTAGGTTTAGATATACCTTCTTACTTAGGTTTAGGTGTACTAGGTGTCAGGATAAGATTTTAGGTGTTCAGGAATGTCAAAACAAGGATAAAAAGAATGTTACATCATCCCCTATTGATCATGCCCATGGTAGAGGATGTGAAAGACTCGGAAAAAAAAAAAGAAAATAAGAAACGCCCTTGTCACACTCGTTATGGGGGTGTGACAACCATCATGGCCTCTATCATGGCCATGATAGGGATGGTGATGGCCATCACAGTCTCCATCACAGTCTCTATCATGGTCGTCACAGCCAATACTCTTGACTTAAGAGGAGATCACAGCCCATGTCATGGCCATGACCCTTTTTTAGACCGCCCTTTACTATAAAATGCAAAAAAAACTCCAAGATCACTTTCTTGGTTTTAAAGCAAACAAAAACTCTAATTGAAATCCTGTCAACATATAAATACTTTATAAGCATGATACCTGAATTTCAAATGATTTTTCCTTTTCTTTAGAAATCAACAATCGCAACCACCAACAAAGAAGGCTTGTGGTTTTATAATATCTCTCCAATAGAAAACTTTTCTCATGACAATGTAAACTTTAAAAAGATTACTCATCTAGATTATCTAACAATAGAAAAGAAGAAAACTTACCTAGCTCTTTAGCCTGTGTTTTTCCTTGGAGCAAGATACTAGCTTCAATGAGTTTTAGGGTTGAGTTCTTGTGAAACTACTAAGGAAAGATACATGGGGATAAACTATAATTACTTTATTAAGAGTGACTATTTTTCCTTCTTACTTAATAACAAAAGACAATTCCTTTCATTATTTATAAGTTTTTTTTTTTTTATTTTGAATTACAGAAGCTTTACATAAATAAATCACATGCTCATATTTTATCTCTCAAGCAAGCTTAATGGATACTTCTGATGGCAAGAAGTCTATATTTGATTAACTACAAAAGATGAGTGCCATTGTTAATAAACTTACTCTTTCCAAAATTTTGGTTGAGCAAGATGATTAAATCCTCCGCATTATTCGTTATATAGGTAACAATTTGAGGACTTTTGTGTTGCAGTCCATGTTTTAATGTGCCAATATCTCAATAAAAGAGGCATAGTACAATGAAAATCTCCTTGCTTTATACTAAAACATCGCATAAATTTCCTGGTAAGGGTACTCCATAGAAAGTTAAATTTTCATTTTTGGCAACATCATGGCTCTAATCAAGGCCAACCTTAGCAAGAAGCTTATCATAAGTAATCATCATATGATCTAACTGCAATTTGAAAATTTTGTTATATGTTTCGTCAATTTATTCAAGAATGTTGTAATCTTGCTCACTTTTCATGAGACTATGATGTTTTTAAAATCAATCTCATCAGCCTCTTACATGACTTAAAAAAAAAAAAAAGTATTCTAGATACTGGTATGTCTCATCATGTAACTGTTGAGGTCTCTAATATTTAATCTTCTTTGATCATAGAGGGCTTAAAGAATTATTCTTAGTGATGATTAGCTTTGCCCACCACTCATTTTAGTTCTACTATTTTATCTTCCTTTTTTTGTTCTTTTCGATTAAATAGTGTTCGTTGTGTTCTAAGCTTATGGAAAATATTTTATTTTTGTGGCCAAATTTTGAAAAACTAATCATGTCTCTTTGGAATTTTTCCCATTCATTTTCTAGTTAAGGATCTTTGTGCCTAAGTTTTATGTGGTTCAATGAGAAAATCAAAATGATTTTTTATTATTTTTCTTTTTCGACTGCACTTTAACTGAATGGCACTACCTTTAATAATGTGTCTATTGCTTACCTATGGCATAATGATTTAAGTCATCCTTTATCTCATTTTTTCATTTTATTCTCTGAGATTCTAAGTTGTGTTTGAACTTTTCTTGCAATGTTCAATTAAGTTATATTACTAACCAATGTAGTAAAAGTTGTAAGTTACCTTTCACTGTTTCTTCTTTACAAAGTAAGTAACCTTTGCAGATGATGTATGTGATTTCATTCACTATATCATGATAAATTTGGCTATTGCATCACTCTCCATTACTTTAAGTGTATATACTTATTGTCATGCCCCATAGGACACCCTACACATGATAGTCCCATCATACACAACATTGAAACTTAAGATTGACACTTGTATCACTTAGAGGCTCCCAATACAGCATACAAGGCGTACTATCAACTTAGGAATGCCATTAGGACATGTTAGATACTTAGCATATATCAAGTAGTGGGTAAATAGTGGCTTAGGAAGATAAACATAACTCAAGGTCATGGGTCCCACATAGATATAAAAGTCCTAGTAATAGTAATAATAGAAATGCAAAGTTAATATAATTGTGAAGCCTCTACAAAAGGGAACAAATGAAAAGGATCACTCCACTTGAGCTCACTCTTACTAACTTTAAATGTTGGTGCCTAAGAACCATCTAAAGTCTATCTTGTGACAATACACAATTATAAGCATGTAAGTTGCTACTGATTTAATGGTACTAACCTCATACCATATCTTTCACACAAGATTCAATCAAGTTATTAAATACTCAAATGTTATGTATGATCAGTCATATGAATGCAACAAATATATAGTCTATAGGTCTAATGAACAAGCAAAAGGAGATGAGTGAATCGTTTATTATTGAATTTTTTTTCAAATTTTTAATTTTGATGACCACGAACACTTAAATGAATGCAATGTAATGAAACAAAAATAAATTGAAGTGTATAAAGTAAATGAGGCTCGAGACTTATAAAGGTTTCTTTTTATGAGTTAGTTTGCTCTTCCAACTCCACTAATGGGGATCTGGTTGTCCACACCGATCATTCCATTAATCCAAAATCAATTAAGAGATTACAAAAACTAATGTTATCTTGCTCTACCTCATAAGCCTCACAACTAGGCTAATCACATAACTACAAGGTACTAGAGTAACCCTCTTAATCTAATTCTCAAAGAAAAGAGCAAGGATAGTTTTAAAGAGATACAATTGAGTTCTCAAAATTTAAGTACAAAGCATAATGTAAAGTATGTAATGTAAGCATCTTTTGACAAATGTTTTGAAGGAAGTTTTGGCACATGAAAGTATATCAGTATTGAGCTTAGAATTATGAATGCAAGTGTATCTTCAAAAATTGAACTTTGTCTTCTCATAAATCCTTTGAGTATATCGTCTTCCTTAAAGAAACTAATCTTTGTTGGTCCCAAATAATAATCAAGAGGGGGGGGGAGGTGGGGTGGTGGGTGGGGGTGGTGATGTGTGTGGAAGGGATGGTGTTGAATTGATTAATAAAAATTTTTTCCTTTAAAAATAATCTCTTTTTGGTTTTGAAAAAATGAGAACAATATACCAATTAAACAAATATAAAAATAAATTGCATAAGTAAAAGAATAGAGAAAAAAAGATCAGACAACAATTTATAGTAGTTCCACCTTGTGCATCAATCCACTCTTCCAGCTCTGAGCCGGGGACCCCGTTATCCTATGAGTTTGTTCCACTATATCCAATAACTTCAAATTACAAGACAATGCAATCCTCTTTGCTCGATTCTCACAACTATCCTCTAGCTATGATCGATCCACAGAGTCTAATCTTGTAATCAAACAAACTAGAAGGCAACAACACGTTTCTTTTGTCAACAAGGAAATAACGAAATCAAGATTGTAATAAAGAATAAAAATTGCACTAATCAGCTTGTGTAGGATTATAAGCAGTAGTAGTTTCTATTTGCTTCTTGTGGTAAAGAAAGTGTTCTTTTCTTTGATCACAAAGTTCTGTGAAACCTTCTGGGTTGATAAAGTAAGTGTTCTTTTTCTTCCTTCTCTATCTCCTTTTTTTTTTTTCCTATAGCAGAGTGTATCTTTCAAATATGTCAATATCAGCTTTGTATTTGCATGGAAGAGAGAGAAATAGATCCCGAGTTCTTTTTTCTTTTTCCTTATATGTTCCTTCTTCTCTATCTTCATAAATATATTTGTTCTTCTCCTTAACGTTCCAAAAGCTATTTGGAAGATGGATAAGCTTTCCCAAAAAATCTCGATTAAAAATCTTTTGTTCCTTATCTCTTTTTAGAATTTGAATTCTTCCGTTTCTTCAATTAGATAAAAGATAAGATGAGATATGTTTCTTCCAAATATTATGGTGACATTTATCTTGATTTGAAATTTGAAAACCGAAACTGATTCATCATAATCTGATCTTCTTCTTCTTCTTTATCTAAACCAAAAGTAGATAACGTTCCTTTTATTGAACTCACACATGAATCGCATAAAAATAGGTAAGTGATGGACTTATCCTTGTCTTGAAATATTGTAGATACTGATATTTCACTTATCTTGAAGGAGAAAAACATGCAGCAGCTGTTCAAATAAGGTCTGGTACTGTTCATGAAGATTTCCATCGTTAAAGAGAGAGAAACTTTGATAAAAACATTAAATCCCCTTGGATTAAACCAACTTAAGTGGAACAAATGAGTATATTACCTAAATAAACTCATTTACTCGAAGCTAGGCCTTTAATATTCATATTTATACTGAACTAGAATGAGTTGGAAAAGATGAACAGTGAAATCACATGATATAGAGCTGCTATCAAAAGTGCAGTGAAAGGTTCTGTAAAAGGTTCTGGATTTCTGCAAAAATTCTTTATCCTTAAAGGAACCTTCTGGAAAACATTCTGGATTTCTGATACTCTTCATCATTTTTCTTCTTTCTATTTAATCTTGATACTAACACTTAATAAACTCATTAGTAATCATTTTTACTCTTTTGTTATCATCAAAACCTATTTTAAGAGAATCTAACATTCTTGAATAAAATCTTCTAAGTAACAAACCTTATCCAATTAAAACTTGAATATTTGAAAGCTTGATAGTATCTCTAAAAAAATCCCCATATATTGTTATCTTGATAAGTTGAGTAAAAGATATTTATGCATTCTTCAACCTATTATTGCCTTTATCCTTTAAGAATATTTCAAATTTAAAAACTTTGCAAATATCTTGAAGATTGTTGAAACCGCATTATTTTTATTTGAAGCTCCACAAAGTTGAGAAATTTGTTGTAGCATGATCTTATCCAAATCTTAATTATTAGCTTCTTTCTTGATAATGCAAATCTACATCTCTGGAAGTTGATTTGATATATTTTTTCCCAAATAGATATGTCTTAAAAAAATTTTTTTATTAAATCTAGATAACAAAATTTCTTTGCAAGTCTTTAAGTATCACGAGTCCAAGTTTTAACATTTATGTTATTTCCATGGTTTTTAAATCATCATTGAGTGGAACACATTAGATGCATTACCCAAATATATCTAATAAGTGGAGCTGGCTCTATTTATTAATACTTGTTCTTCAAGCAAAGAAAGTCATCGATTAATTAGTATACGATCTTTATTGTTAGCTTGAAATTTCTTGCAAGAATTCTAGCATAAGTTCTAACATAGCTTCTAATAGTGGTTCTAGCAATGCTTTTGACATATAATATAACATATTTTGTTACAATGTTTGTACACTTAGTAAAATAGATTAGATATCTTTATTTCTCTTTTAGTTATCATCAAAATCATTGAAGAGACATCTTAACATAGTCATTTAGAAACCACATATAGAACAAATTTGCGCTTTCCATGACAAAGGTTGGGAAGTCAATCCATTACACATAAGCATCTAAGTGCCTTCATCTAGGGATTACAGACACAAACTATCACAACTGATAGTACAGAGAAAACAAGCAAAAATGAAAGCTTAAATGTCATGAAGAATTGGCTCAATGCGAGTTAGGTAAATAGAATAGAAGTTTACAAAATCTCTTTTCAAAACACGTAGCAGGATCCTAAGATAGACAATTATGTACTTCCCATGCCCTCATGATGACACTTGATGTGTCTCTTAGCCTTAGGCTACACTGCCCCAATAAGATAGTTCTCGGCCTTTGGTACTACAATACCTTCAGTCATAGTCCATCTAATCCATCACAAAATACTGACAGTCTTTAGAAAATGCAAAACATGTAATACATGCCTTATTATATTAATTTAAGTTAAATTACTATCAAATTCATTTGGTTTGATCAAATAATAATAATAATTCACTATTTCAATAGAAATGTAGATGCACTAATCATTATATTTTCGTGCAATCAAAGTATTTTCACCATCACCAAACAATATCAAGCACCTGTGTGTATTCATATTTATAATTCATTTAATTTTAGGAAAATGTCAAATTTATCATCTGAACTTTACACAATTTTTTTTTAATTTAATACCTAAACTTTGAAGTAGTCAATTTACTATGCAATCAAATTTTTAGTGACTATTATTACTACCTCATAAACACTATTTGCTTTGTACCTAACTAAAAGAATTGGCCTATCGATGCTTGATAGTATTAGGAGCATTAGTAAAAATTCAATTGTATGTTATCTTTTCTATGCCTGCAAACAGAGCAAATAATATAAAGGAGGTTATATAAATAGCCACAAAAATTTTGATTAAGTATTAAATTGATCATTTCAAAGTTTAACTAAATTGAATTTTCATGCAAACCTTAGGTACCAAATTTGACATTTTCCTTCTTAATTCAATACATTTTACTATAAACACAAAACAAATATGAAAATCATAGGTAGGTACTTATCGCTCAGCCATTTCGACACATAATTTGAAATAGTCCTTTAATAGCTCGGTGCTAGAATTGGAGTCTCCTAAATAAGAAATAATAGAATATAACTATTACAATGGGCTTAAACCACTTCTAAAATAAAGGTTACAATAATTTCTATCCCAAATTCGTATTTTTCCCCAATATCAATTAGTTTTCTTGTTGTGGTGATATCTTTTCATTTTTCGTCCAATTTCCACAAATGCATAGTTGCTTTCATATGGTTTCAAGCACACTTTCCAATGATGCAATTATTTTCATCAAAGAGGTCATTTAGAGCGTGAAGTAGACTAGGTTAGAGGTGTCTAGGTTTTAGAATATGCTTGTTTTGAGTTGTTTTCAATTGTTTTGTTAACGCTCTAATAAACCATATATATATGATGTTAACCTAGCTATTGATGTGTTTTTCCTTAAGTTATAGTTAATTGTTTTTTAAATCTAAATGCTTTACCATTTCTATCATAAACACTACTCTCTATACTTATTTCCTTCTACTCTTACATGGTATACATATAAAACAAGATTTCATATCATCAAAGCAATTTAAAAATGTAAAATTTTGTGAAATCACCCTGAACTAGCTAGATGATGCTTAACATTTATAACGAGCTTAAGGATAGTATTTTCTTCTAAAATTTCCTTCAAGATCATGGAATGTAAATACATGACATAAATGCATATCTAGTGTTATTTCCTGATCTCTACTTACAAGATGAAGATCATATTTTTCAGAATCACTTATTCTTTTCTTATGTGTTGAACTAAGGGATGTTACAATTTTATTTTGATGTGGAAATGCATTGCTTAAATACTTAATGATTTAGTTAAGTTGCACTAAATAAATAAATTACGTTAATAATGTGTTAATATGTAATATTTGTGTTTGTGTTCTATTTTTTGCAGGATTCCATAAGTCAGGATTGCACCAACAAGCTGGTACACTTTGAAATAGAGCACAACATTCTAGGCATTTTTGAAGGGGTGCTCGTTCCATGGACCAGCTTCTCGATATGTAGCAAACACACATGAAATGTGTGCATTGGCGAGCTAGTAGGCCAAAAACTAGCCATTGTAGTCTTTTTCATTCGACCATTGGTGAAGAATTTTTGGGGGTAAGGGCTAGTTTTTTGGTATGCCTATAAGTAGGAATATTTGAGGTGTTTTTGAGTAAGAAAATAGAGCTTAATTGGTTCAAATTATGTCAAAATCCTTTTATTACGTATTTGTATTAGATTAGTGAAAGTATTAATAGTACCATAGTGTTTTTAGTTGAAAATGTTGCAAGACACTATTCACACATTTGTTTGTTAATGTTTTCGTGAAGTCCTTATGTGTTTGAAGCATAGGTAAAGTTCTCATATGTTAAGGTGCTTGTGTAAAATCCTCTTTATAAGGAATTTGTGAAGTCCTTTTGTGTAAGGTAATTGTTAAAGTCCTCTTATTAAGGTATTGTTTGATTAAATATGAAGTGTGAAGTCCTTATTGAATGAGGCATTTTATAAACTGTGGAGACAAAGGAGTAGGGTGAACTCCATGTTTAATCCTAATGCAATATTCTCTACCCCTTACTCTTTATTTATTGCAATTTAGTTGTTGTTGTTGTTGTTTATTTATTGAATTGCAATAGTTAAGCATTGAGTTTAAAGAAAATTTAGACATAATCCATATTAACTAGGTTTATGTAGTTTTTTTCACTATGTATGTGTCAACCGAGCAATAATTTAAAGAGAAAGCAGTTTTAACACAAGAACTTGGAAATGTAGTAGATGTGAGTTTATAATTGTTCAAGCTTATTTTTCTCTGTGATTTTCCTAGAAATTTGATAAATGTGGGATGTACTTCTAGAGATTTCTTCTCCATTTCAAGATAAAGTGATCACTACTCTAGAAAGGAAGAGAAAGAAAACGATTGAGATGATTTTGTTATTTCCTTATGACAACTTAAGTTGGAACAATGCTTATTCATATGTATATATATATATGCATATACATATATTTCTAAGAATTTAAAACACGATATTGTGATTGTTTTGTCCACAAATTTTATGCTTAAACTCTATAATAGAAAGCTCGGAACTTAGGATGAGGGGCTTGAAAGCTTGAAAATCTTGCTCTTTTTTGTTCTTTCCTTACTTGGCAATGTGGGGGGAAAAAGAGAAAGAAGTTTGTGGTAAGATTGAAGGAGGGCGAAAAAAGACTAGGAAAGGAGGAAGTTGCCTTGGTGGAGAAGAGAGACAGAGATGAGAAGAAATTTGATAGAGAAATTAAGTGGAGAAATGAGTGAGAAGGAGAGAGGATTGTGGCTTATATGTGTAATCAAATACAATGAAATTGGAAATGGAGTGGCAAATCTTTTACTATGTTTGAAAACATCTTGGAACTATTGATTCCATCAATGTATTATAGAAATATTTATCAAAAACACCCTTAACTGATTAATGAATAAAAGATGTATTTTGTTTGAAAAGCTGCTAGTCAATATATATTCATAAATTTCTAATTATTAGGATAGTATAGAATCCATTCTACCTTCTCAAAGGTGAATCAATTTTTTTTTTTTTTTTAACTAGAACTAGAATCACTAATTTCAAGTAGGGGCCGACATAGTATGGTTCACCTTTTCTTTTAAATTTAGACCTAATTATATAGTTTGGTTCGTAATTTTCCCAATTAAGAAAAAAATGGTTCCTTAAGGTTCAGTTTGTGGTTCAAACGGCCTTTTTTTATTTTTAAAATAAAATACATTCTATTGAAAGGCTTAAGCAAATACAAACAATAATATTTCAAATTAGTTATTTACCCAAATTTATAGTTGGTTGTTATAAGACTATAATTGTAGACAAGTCTCATTCTTAAATTATTTTGAACTACAAGAATATGTTGGATTCAATATTATATTATATATATATATATTAACAATACACTATCTATCATATAAACCAATAATTAACTAATCAATTATATAAATCAATAAATAAATAGATAAAAGAAGTTGAATAATCTATAAGGAAAATTGAAAAAGAAAAGAAAGAGAATGGTAAGAGCACTTAACATTATTAATAGGCATACCACAACAATCAAAATATATATGATGATAATATCATTCTCTTGAAGATACACCTTTAAATCAAAAGTTTAAGGTAATTCAAAATTAAAAATGTTTTGAGTTTTTTCTTAAGGAAAAAAAAAAAACAAAAAACTGAACCGTAAACTGTTTATTTTCCGCCGAGCCAAACGTGGAATCATAGTGTTTCTAGGAAAACTGAAAAGTCGATAAGGTTTGTTTTTTCAGTGTCTTGATTCCGACGATCATAAATTTGACTTTTCTAAGCTTTCAAATATGAAAGGGAAACGGATCAGAAATTGACACTCCCTTTCAAGTTTATTCCATGTATGAAACATATTATAAATCTTGTGATAACTGCTAAAAGATAAATTTGCTCCCAAGACTATTAACGTGGTGTGACAATTTAGGAAAATTCTACGAACGAGGACCAAGAAATTGATTGTTTTCATGAATGTTAATTGACAATAAAAGCAGAATCTTAGATGAATCAATTATCTATACAATAAATATATAGACTGTGTTTTACTTGAATTTAGTAAATATATAAATAGACATGGATATAAATATGTAAATATAGGTTGATATATTTAATTCCACTCTCACCGTGTCTTTCTTTCGTCCTATAGTTTGGTAAGTTCAAAGAATATAAAACCGGATAGGTCGGTTTCTTTTTTTATTGTACATATGATTTAGTAATGATAAGGCAAGGCCATAATGCATCATATGGTTGTTGGTTTTAGTCAAGATAAAGAATAGAACCATAAATACACTAGCCAGAAGAACTTATCTGGAATTGCCTTAAAAAGAAGGCCACTGTTCAATGTGTAGGTTATATTAATATATATCCACCATGTTTTCAGCTGATCTGCTCTCATCACTGCAATTACAAGGCCATAAAGATGATAATCTTATTAATTCGTGAAGACAACCATGAATGTTGATCGATTATTACTTATTAGTATTTATTATTAAATGATTCATGAACAATTGATGTACGTCGGAATTGTTATTACTATAAGTTTGGTTCACCGGCCAATGAAATTGGAAAGAAATAATAATTTATTTATTTTATGATTAGAATTATTTTTGAATCAAAATGTGTTTTTTTTTTTTTAATCATGAGTGGTCATTCCTCTAATGAATGGAAATGATAAAGGATTCTTTATCTATTTCACATGGTATAGGATATATATCAAACCAAATAAAAAAATACCTATACTAGGATAATAGAAGCTAGAGGTCGGCACGGGTTCGGAACCCGAACGGAACCGCAGGTTCACGGTTCCACATTTCGTGGAACCGGAACCGGAACGCCAGAGTCGGGGCGGTTCACGGTTCCAAGGAACCGGGTTCTGGCGGTTCCGGTTCCGGTTCCATGAACCTTTTTTTTTTTCTGGTGAAAAATATAAAAAAACCAAAACCTTACCCCTACCCCCCCAACAGCAATCCCCACGCCCAGAAACAACCTGCATGTCTTCATTTTCTTTTTTTTTTTTTTTTTAAAATAAAATATATGACGGTTCCGGACCGTTGGAACCGCGGTTCCATCACGCGAACCGCTAGGACCCGCTGGTTCCGACGGGTCCTTAGACGGTTCGAAACCGTCCCGACGGGCGGTTCCGGGTCACGAACCGCTGGTGACGGTTCGGGGCGGTTCCCGATTCGGAACCGCCCCGTGATGATGTCTAATAGAAGCAAATACTAATTCATAGTTTGGAATTGATAACTTTCAGTTTTGATGTTTCACACAATTGATCATCAGGACTTTAAGGTTAGGATAGGAGCGAGAATTGATTTTAAGTTATTGATGGTTTGTTTGATTTGTAGAATGGAGTAAGGAAGATAGAATTATAATATTTATATAATAGAATATAGAAGCAATATCGGCCCCAAAAAAAAAAAAAGGAAGAATAGAATTGTAATTTTTATTATATAATAGAATATAGAAGCAATATCTATTTTTTTTTATAATTAAAATGACATTAGTAATGGATTAGAAATATATCAACATATATATAATTAATATACCGTCATAATTCCTTGACTTGATTATTGGGTTAGAGCGTCGTGCTCATAACATGGAAATTTGTTGAAGAAAAAAAGAACAAGAATAGTCCTTATTCATTTGGTTTTATTAAGAAATTGCCATTCGTTATTTAGTAGTAATAGGAATTTCGCGCCATATGTGGCAAATCAAAGACGGTAGTAATTTTGTAAAGAGGGAACAGACTTTGCAATTTGAAGTGAACAAAAGATGTTATAAAGAAGTACTTTCATGTGTTCGTATCTTTTGAAAATATGCACATATTCCTTAAACTATATAATATAATAATAATATAATAATAATAATAATAATTCCAAAACCATTATTAGTAAAATTTGTTTGGTGCTGTTTTGGATGGTCTGTTCTTGGGTATATATTACTTTAGGAAGGGACTAGTAATTATTCTATTATAAAAACAAAAAAAAAAAGAATAAATGAGCCGGTGTGTGTGAGACAGACTAAAAAGAATTACGAATTTATCATTTTAAGTACTGAATATACATAAGATATAAGATTCATGACATGCACTAAACACCGATCTTAAACATTCTATCTTTTCTTTTTAAAGGAGAATTTGTTTGGATTGTTGTATTTTTATTTATATTATATTTATATTTAATTTATAATTATAATTTATTTATATTATATTTGTATTATATTTATTTAGTAAATTTATAAGTAAAATTATAAATTATTTATTAATATCTTTTTTAAATAAATATCTTTTAAAAATATAAAATTACAATAACTAAAATATAATAGAACAAGGAAACTACTAAGCTAGAAACGTAGACCACACAAATTGTGATGTTGATGGATTAAAGCGATTTCCAACGCGGCACCGTCCATTTAATCCATTTGTCATTTAAGTTTGTTTCTAGTGCTTATTACAATTAAAAATAATTACAATTTTTTTCCCAAATTTATGATATTTTAGTAATGGCTGAGAGTTCACCACGTATCATCTTGGATCTCTTTCGGCTATATGTTGTGTTGGTGGCCCAGAAATGATGCCCTTGATTTTCTTTTAATAATGTGCTCCTTTATGCGTTCACTCCTTGAAAAGTAAAAATATAGGCGAAATTGGACTCAGCGTGGGTGGAGAATCAATCCGATCCGATCCGGATCTGCCAATCCGCCGACTTTTAACCTATAATCAGATTTGTCCAACACTGATCCAGGGCAGTTCAGCGACTAGGTTTACCGATTGGGCCCTGGACCTGTCACGCTCCTTGAGTGCCTGAGTTGTATCATAACATTATACATCAAATCGATGCTTTGAGTATTTTTCAAAACTTAATGTTGGTCATCAGCGAAAAACACCAATGTATGATCCAACTAAGCCACACCACCGAGTGTGACTATGATAGGATCTTTTCAGTTATGTTGATAAGAAATATGCATACATATGAGTTACATTAATATTATAGTAAATATAAAAGATTACAGTACCATAGTCTTTGATATTACAAACCATATTATCAAATATAAAAGGACATATTCTAAGCTATCAACTACCACTAAAACTATAGACTTCAATCCATTTCCCAATTTCTACTAGCTTTAGGATCCATACCATTACATAGTCCCGTGATGATACTAGCTATGGATGGATTAATATCCTGGAAAATCTATAATAGTGTGAACGAAACTACATCTTAGTAAGATAACTAGATCATAACATACATCAATCCATTTCCCAATTTCTACTAGCTTTAGGATCCATACCATTGCATAGTCCCGTGATGATACTAGCTATGGTTGGATTAATATCCTTGAAAATCTATAATAGTGTGAACGAAACTACATCTTAGTAAGATAACTAGATCATAACATACATCAATCAATTTATTGAGCAAGTTTGTTAGCAATCATATATAATGCATCAATCAATCATATATACAATTACAAGCTTGGATAATCTGGAATTCAAATAGGATGAAAATTTATGCCCTTTCATTAGGATTGAAGGAGCCTATTCTCAATGATTTGTCACACCTAGGAAAGACTAAGATCGTGTTAAATGGGTACCATTTTATCCGCAAATCATTTTAAAACATTTCATTTTCAACCTTGAAACTTAGAAACACCATTAAGTATTAGTCATTTCATGTCAATACCATAGGCAACTTCCTTCATTATCTACTTAGTTCTTATGAAACCGAATGGAGCAAAGGTATTCTTGTGTAGAGTTAGGAATATTTCATCTAGAAAGACCAAGCGCATACCATATAATTGAAATACTAATACGTAGTAAGCTATCACATCTTAACGCACCAATGCATGATATCTTGATTATAGAGTCATGTAGTATTAGGTCAATTTCATTTATGACCATACAAATTACAGACAAATCTTAGCATGCTCTCAAGCAATGTTTATCATGCAAAATAGTTATCTTTTTTTATCATACTTTTGATAGTCAATCATACACCAGATAACACACATTAGCCATAAACCCAAAATACATGTTCACTTTCATTATTTGTATAACATTTCAATTGCTACTTTACTACAAACACAATCAGTATGACAGATCAAAGTTATTCACTTGTCTATTTCTGCTCACTAGTCATAGTAATCTTTAGGAAAGTCTAATAATTGATATGTTTCTCCTAAGAAATGAGATAATAGATATCCATCACCATATTATTGTTTATATAATGACTCCCATTGTGTCTTTTTCTTTGTGTGTGTGTGTGTGTGTGTGTGTGTATGTGTGTGTCATAACTTGAGCTTTATAAATCTTGACCCATTTTATTTACCTAAATATAACTTTAAAATGGTGCAAGGGTTAAGTTTCTCTGGTAAGATTACAAAATTTGTGTAAACACATTTTACGTAAGAGAAATCTTCCTAAAAATCTTAGATATTGGTTTTAGTTGCATAAACTTAAACTGAGCCTATTATACTTATTTTAACTCCATTTTTAGCATATGAATAGGCATTAGAAAGCTTATTAAACATAGTTTTTTGATTATTTTTGTTAATTTAAACTACTTGAATATTCCCCTTTATACTCATTAAGGATCCAAGAGGGGTATTTATGGCTCCTATTTTTCTTGTTTGTATTTTTAATTTATCATTTTGAGTTCAACTTTTTGTTTTATGTGTGGTTTATTAAGTTTTGGTAATTAAACTCAATTTTAAGTTCTTTACTCTACACTTGACCATACCTATGCTTGTATTTATTTTCATTGTGTTTCTCTTGATCTTAAATTGGACACAAAACTTTAAGTAATTTGATCTTATTAATCAATATGCTTATAATTCTTTATAGTTTGAAATTGTAACTTTGTTACACTATATGTGCCAAACCCTATACTTGGCGTTTTAGTACATTCCTTAAAATTGATCTTTTAATCATCTAAATTCTTTTCTTAGGTTGCTCATACTTATTTTTCTTAAATATTTTTAGAAACCTTAATCTTCTATATATGCCGCCATACATAAGCTCATATGTAGTCATATTTTCACATTTAATTATCTTGTTAGCTTCTTTAAACTTCATTGAATTATTCATGATTTATTTCCTTATTTCAATCATGGATTTTTCCTTATTAATCCCATAGGGCCGAGAGTTTAGGGTAGGGTTCTTTAGGGTTTCCTAGCTTTGCTTCTCATTTTAGGTCTATTTCTATTCACGATTATAAGTTGTTTAAGTCTTGGGCTACTTGAATTAAGCATGGATCAAGTATTCATCTACCGGGGCTGAAATCCTTTGAAGGGTCCTCATGTTGTTCAAATTGCCATTACAACTTCATGGATCATGTTTTAGGATATCATTACATTAATGTCCACTTTTTTCACATGAATATATATGGGAGGCATGATCTATGTCATAGGGCCAAAACCCTTCAACTAGTCCATAAGTTGATCAAGTGGGCATTTTAATCTTCATGAATCATGTCCCATGCTATCATTACTCAAGATTACTTAGGTTTGATATTAAATACTCGTGATATGATTATCACATGATTATGACTGAATAGAGAATATATTAGGGTTTGACATGTTCATGATGATTTTTCATAATATTATTTAGTAAACAAGTGGCTTTCATAGAATAGGGTAGGAATTACCTTATTTGAAAGTATTTGCTTTGATTTTCCTTGTTGTTAAGGGTTGGACCTAAATTACTAGGACCTATGATCATGGTATCAAGTTTAGTTTTTTAATAAAACTTAATATAGTCGTAGAATAGAGTGGAGATTACCTAGTTTAGGAATGTTTGAAGTTGATTATCTCCCACTAGAGCAATGGTTGAAATCCCAGTGTATGGGATAGAAGAATATGAGTTTGATTCACGTGAAATTCAAACTTGATTAAGACATATTCTTACCTTAAATATGTGGTCTTCCTTGTAAAGTTTTTAGGATTTTTAGTGCATGAAGTCAGGGTAATGGCTATAGTTTTTCTCCTTGAAATTCTTGTTTGGTTTGATGTGCTAAAAGTTAGTGTTTGATGTTGAAATGCTATTTGAAAAGGCAATATGGCTCATGGAAAAAGGGGGTTTTGCTTTCAAGACAAAGCCAAAATTTTTGCTACTTTTAGAATGATGTTAATAATTGTAGATGTTGGTATGTGTAGTGGCTTTAAGGAGTTCTAATGCAAGGCAAAAGGGGAGTTCTTTTTGTAAAATTAATTTGTCTTGATGCCCATAAATGGAATTAATATAAAGTTATTAGGAAAATGTTAAAGAAAATATGATATTGATGTTTGTATTGTGGAGCAAGTGTGATTCATGGCACTATGAAATTTTTCTAGGATGTTCTTTTCATAATGTGAAGATGTTAGAATAATTTAGAGAACTTAGTTGATGTTGATATGTGTTGTCCATGGCATGTGTAGCTCACATCAAGGCTAGCTTCTTTTTAAACTATACTTGTCAAATTGTCTTCTAATAATCCTTGACTTCTTTTAGAAAGAGAAGAGTTGATTGGCCATGAACTAATTGTTTGTTTGTGTGTGCACAATTCATGGTTCAATAAGGAGGAATTGTGATCCATCAAGCTTAACTAATGCTTTCTTTATGCTTACCATAAGTGGCTTCTAGGAGATAAGAGATGTAAGATGGCAAAGAAGGCTTGAAGGTGATATAAAGTTGGCATCAACAAGCTAAAATGAATCATTGAAAATGAAATATCATGTTCTTCATGTAAGGGGTGTCCTTCATCTCTTACATGGCTAAAGGGTTGGTTTCAATAGTGTTTTGGAGAGAAAAATATCTTATATGATACAATTTCAAGAGTTCTTAATAAATTCGAGTCAATATCTAAGCTATCGAATAGAATATAGTGTCATATGTGTATAATTAATTCAGTTATCTTAAGTAAAAAATTTAAAATCATTTATAAGGGTCCTATAATTTTCTCGGATAATTTTTGAGTTGAAATTTTAAATTTAGAAGTTACACGATTGAGTATTTTCAAGTTTTTCTGTTACGCCATTAAAGTTTTCAGGTTCGAAAAGGTAGTTCAACATATTATTCTCATAAGATTCTAAAAATTCTAAATATCATAATAATTTATTTATAATTTTTATTTGAGATTTTTTAGATATTCATAAGCTTTTAGCTATTTCACATATATTCCATCTCTAACTATTCATTGTTAAACCATTGTTTATTAGTTAATGGACTCTATAAATTTATCATTACATTTTATGCTTGATATCATGGGTTATAGATGTATAGATGTTATGTTATTAACTCATGTCATAAAATCTTGTCTTTGGTATCTTTTATTAACTAGGAAAATTAATAATCCTAATATAGGATGTGGTTAGAAATTTTTTTAAAGCATTTATGTATTTTCTAATGAAATATCTATTTTTCTCTTATCTATTTGTGAATTTTCAAATTATAGTTATTATACTATTAATGGAAAAATCTTGGGGATTACAAGACCCATGACGATGTTGACCATTTTTCAAAATTAAAATTGAAATACGAAAAAATATAACAGATAAATTTTAATTTTAATTAAAATAAGTCTTAAAATCAAAATAAAATTATGTGTGAATGCATTTTGGTCTTTAAAAATCACTATTATTAATGATAAGTCTGTTTTATTCGTTCCATTCATAGGAATTTAGGTCTTATTTCATCCAATCTTAAATTAATTCCTATGAATTTGTGCTTTTATGGTTTACATGTTATTTAGATTCTAGAATCATGAAAAACAGAAACCAAATGTTTTGAATTAGATTTGAAGCAAAACAACAATAAAGTTGAAAGACACATTTCTATCAAGGCCATAAAAAATGCCTATCGTGGGCAAAATTTCAAGGCAAAAATGGGCAAAGTTCCTAGTTGCACCCTAAACCAAGCCCTCGACATAACCCTTAGTTAACACTGACTCACACTAAGGCGACTAAACCCTGGACTTCATGATGCAACTTCAATTGCACCTCATAGTAGAGCCCTAAATTATACTCATCATTGAATCTGAACAAAAATTTGAGCTCTAAAGAAAAGAATATAGCTTAAATCATGGCCAAACTTTCAGCCTTGGATTTGACCCATGAAAAGTGACCTTGTCTAGTTGTTATTAATGAGCTAGCTCTACGCGTATGCATGAGAATAAGGACAATTTCCATTATAAATAATCTGTCATGTTAACGATAAAATCTTCATAATTTCTATGCCTGTAGCTTATAAATAAACATGTACAAACGCCTAAAAAAATGAGAGTACCATATGTATAATATCTCTAATGTAGAATAGAGAGAGATATCTTCAGCGAAAGAACTGTTGGTTCTTGCAAAGGAATTTCAAAGTTTTCTAGGCAAAATCATTTTAACCCATGGTTTGTATTTGCAAGATTTTGAACTTAATTTGTAATATTCATCTTTAATTTTGTATTTTTTCTTTTGAATATGTGTTTAATGTTTAAACCTATGGAGAAATAATCTTTTTAACTTAGGGTTTGTAAATCTAAATCTCAATTCATGTGATTTTAAATGCACTTTTTAATTGTGCATTGACTGGGTATTTACATTTAGTAGCTTAAACTTAATTTCATGAATCTAAATGTGTGGTGCACCTTTTAGATCTATGTCTAGTATCAACTGAATAGATCAAGAGATCATTTTTTCGAATATATCTAGGCTCTAATGAGGTTGCTCATAATCACTTTAAAAGAGGGATGGTGAAATTTTCTATTGCTTGTTTTCAAATTTTTGAAATAGGATTTTAAACAAAGGATTCTTAAACTTTATGTGGATTTAGATTAGTGGTAGTTTGAGAATAGATTCTAGTGATCTGATCTAGATTTAGTGTTTCTGACCTTGAGAGAAGCTTTATCTCACATATGTAAGTCTAATGATGCAAATATTCTTAGCAAACAACTCTATGGGTTTGTTAACAAAACACATGATAAGAAATTGGTGAAGCAAATCCTAGGCCTCATCTTACATTTTACAAACTTATCCTTAATTTTGCCCTGAAAATATGTATATATGTAATAACTTTAATTTAGCTTTTTTTTTATTATAATTTGCTAAATTTTGTTTAGTTAGATAATAGATAAAAGTGAGTATGGTAGATGCCAATGTTCCTTTGGAATACAAGCTAATATTTTCTATGCTACTTCAATAAGTGTACTTACCTTATGTTATTGATTGCAATCGAAGTTGAACATAATTTATTAGCTTTTATAAATTTTTAAAATAGCTCAACTTCATGTTTGCCTGTTTCTAAATGGCTGAAACTGGGATTTTTCTTGTGCTACTACAAACTCTAATTACATGCACAAAATGATCAGCCAGCAAATCGAATGCATATGTAGCAAACACTGATGAGTCCAGGTCATACCACAAGGAGCTAATTGGCTAATTAATAGGATTTCGAATCTTTCCCTAATCTAAGCTATCAAATAACATATTTTAATGAATCTATCAAATTGTTATCTAATTTAGAACTAAACTAATTAATGCAATTGAACACTTCAAACCTTATGCTTTAGCAACAAAAATGAGAGATCAGGGTTTAAGAGATGTAACAACAATCAAGAATATGCATTTTATATTATCATTTGAATTGAATTGAATTGATGCTTCAAGTTGATATTAAAACTGATTACTTGGGGTTTAACCAAACTCATAAGAATTAACCCACCTCCCGGAGTAGCAAAATTCTAACTATAGCATAAATTATCTTGCTAAGGCAATTTATCTATAATTATAAGGTAAATAGTACTTCGCTCACACCGAAAATACTACTCTAGTTAAAATCACAAATTAAGCACCGCCAAGTGACCCAAAATTGCAACTTTAACTGCATAAAGAACATGAGTTCATGAGTTTTATCAAAACTTGCTTATCCCTATGATAAATCTTTTCAAAAAGCTCAAGATATGTTTATACAGATTATTGAATCTCTCTTGGGTATCTCTAATCCTATTTATCTAATTCATGTTGGCCATTCACAATTTAAACATATTATAAACAACAATAGCTAAATTCCCAATTAATCAAAATCAACATCAAAGTGAATCGATTTATCCAATTCATCAAATCCGTCCATGCATATTCATAATCTAATTAAACATGGTATCTCAACATACAATCAAGTAATAATAAAAACAAAACAAGGACAGAAAACACCTTCATATGCAATTCATTCATCAAATCTTGTCTTCAAATCCATAAACCCAAAGAAAAGGGCAAATCTTGATTGTATCTAAACCTTAGCATCATCTCTATGTTGCTAGAACATTATGGTTTTAGTGCCCTAGGATTGGATCCCTCAAACACATATTGTTCTTGCTTTTTTTTTTTTTTTTTCTATTTTTCTATGATTTTCGTAGCTCTCCAAATCTTTATGATGAAATTTGGTTGTGGTTTTTGTAAATCCCCAAAATTTTGGATTCGAATTATAGTTTAAACCCTAATCAGAAGTCAACCGGATTTTTCTGAGTCAACAAAACCCTAGTTTACCGTAACCGCTTAAGTCCGGCATTGCCGTTTTCTCTAGCCCTAGAAAACAAGTGGAATAATTAGTTATTATGGTTCGTAATAGCTATAGGTTAAGTAAAAATGTCAGATTTACAAAATTCAAGTGTTCTTAGGACCCGATCGGACATAGTTCTTAAAAACGTGTCCGAGAGCTCGGAATAGGAAAAATATTCCGAATATACCGTTAGACTCGTAAAAATATAAGATTTTCAAAAATATCAATTTCTTAATTTTTCGGTAGCTAAAAATATCAGATATCGCTTTTATACGCGTATTTTCTTACTACCGGTATTTAATTGTCATGTCTACTTTTACATTACACTATTTTCTACTATTCTACACTATTCATCTATCTCTACTTTTTTTACAACCTATTCTTACAACCCATACACCTATTTCTTACACATTTTCATTTCCAATACAATTTCACATCTTTCATTTCTTACTTTTAATTAACAAAATAACAAAAAAAATAAATTTTCCTCTCTCTTTCTCCCAAAAGTAGCCCCCCCCGGCATGATGCCTCAATTTGTTTTATTTTTCACTTATTTAATTAACACAAATTATCTCCCACATTTTCCTATAAATACCCCCTCATACCTTCACTTCTTTCACACCACTTCTTTACTAAAATTACTATCTCAAAATCTCTCAAGAATTCTCTCCAAGAAGTCTTCTTCTTCTTCTTTCTTTTAGGTAATATGCCTTCAAGAAATTCCTATATTCGTCTACTTAGTATGAACTTAGTGTGTGTTTTCTAAAACTATTAAGGTTAAGAAAGCAACAATAGGTTCATACTTTGTTTTTGTTCAAAATCTCCAACTCCTTTGTGTTCTTTTATGTTCATTACTATCTAAATATCTATATAGCTATATATATTATTTAGAGCATATAAGCTCAATGTTTTGCAATTTATTTACCTTTCATGCAATTTATTTACTTCATTGCAATTTATTTATTTCAAGTTGTTTTTAAGACTAGTCATTCTAGTCTTAGACTTGTCCTCATCAAGTCAAAACATTTTCTTTTTCTTTTCTTTTCGGGACTAGTCTTTTCTTAGTCCCGGGGTACCTTGATGAAGCTAAGGTCCCAATACTTGATTTATTTCTTTATATGCTTATTCTTTTAAGTTATTATGTTCTTTTCATATTTTCATAGCTTATGATTCATATTCATGCATGAACATAATGGTCTTGTCTCAACAAGATAAATGAAGGAAATGTTTTCTTAAGATAAAAAGTTTTCCCCTAGAAATAAAAGTATGGAGTTAATGTTTTCCCTAAGAAACTAAGAAGTCATCCTAAACAAGCCTAGAGGAACTTACAAGAAATTTTATAAACATACAAAGGATTTATGAAGTAAACAAGAGTTTTACAATAACTTCATCTTTTTCTTTAAATAATAGAACCCCTTTTCATTAAAATAAAATGATCCCAAGAAACCAAGGAACTAAAATATTCTTTTGTGAAAATTATTATTATTACAAATTGTTGGAAACTAAGCTTAGAAAAATAAAAATCATTCTTTTAAAATACTTACAAGAAATTAAATACTCATTTCAAAGTAGCTCAAGATCTTTTTAGAGTAAAATAAATATTTCAAAATTTTCTCAAGTTCAAATCTTTCAAGACTTTACCTTTTTCATGAATTGAGACAACTCCATTTACTTCATACATTTGTTATGAATCATTACATATATGCATATACCTTTCAAAAAGTTTACAAAATACTTGAAATATTCATCTCTTCAAATGAGCTTTGTGTACAAGAAGGAAAACAAGTTTTTGCAAATTCGTGGCAAATCTGGTCGCTGCCTTTTCGGGACCCAAACGACTTAGTTTTATGAAAATAAGCTTAGAAATGTAGATCTTTTCAGTAGGTAGAAAACGATATATTATACGCGAAATTCCGAGTTAAAATGAGCAAGTTATGGCCATTTTAAGTTGGAATTTCCCCTTATACGATTTTACCGCGATTTTAAGAAAAGATTAGAATCTTCAAGAATAGAAGTTCATGAAATACTCATCTTAGGTATTCTTCTTTCTTTTAGATAATCTCGAGGAGGATTGTTCATATCCCGAAGATTACTACGATTAGTGGAAATCCCGAACGACTCATCCATTTCAAGAAAGGTGTCATCATGGCTGAGTGAGTTTACTTCCCGTTAATTTTCTCATACTCTTGATTGTGCTTGTAAAATTAGTTGCACTAGAATTTAGGCAAAATCAAAAGGAAGTGTATGATAATATGTTGAAAGAATACTAAGTATATCGAAACTCGATTTGTTTGTAATAAAGTTGTATGTGCATTAATATCTTGAAGTGTTTGAAATTGGTTGATCACTTGAAAGAAGTTAAATGTAACTACTAGACTTTAATTAAAGAAATTATTCATGCACTTCATATGTTGAGTCACATTTCATTCACTACTATACAATTGGTGGACAAGTGTATAATAGTGGTGGTAGGCAGAACCGGTATATCATGTAAGTGGCGAGTAGGAGCCGGTAAAAACTACAAAATTGGTGGCTAGTAGGAGCCTGTAATAACTACAAGTTTTTGATGGCGTATAGGAGCCGGTAAGATCTATAAAAGTGTTTTTAAAAGTTGTGGCTGTAATTGGCCTGAATACCCAACCCCGAATGAAGGGCGTAATTCATTCAACATATGATTCCCGGAAAGTCATATGTCTTGTATGCTCACGTGGTTGTTGCATTCCATATGTTTGAATAATAAACTTGGTTGATAATTTTCTTTGAGTATGAATTTTGGGATTTACTCACTAAGCCCATAAGCTTACACCCCTATAGGTATTTGTATTCTCAGGGACACCTATTTTTGTGCCCGAGGCCTCCCGTATCCGTGTAAGTTTTATATATTGAAGCTTTTGGAGGAAATCTACTCGAAGACTTAGATTAGAATTCCTTTGAAATCTTTAATGTAGTATTTTGGATGTTGTAAAGAGTATCACGATCCTTGGGATTAGCGGGGTATGCCCCTAAGAAATCATGTAATAGACCTTTAGTTATTAATGATATAATTATGTTTTATTTCTGGATTCTTGTATGTTCATTTTTACTTGCTTAAACTATGCTTCCCAAAAGCGTCTCCTATTACCGTGCTAGACGCCTTACATATAATACTAAGGCTTTCGCATGACTAAGGTAGTCATTCCTAAGCCTTGATATTATATGTGGTGGGCTGCCACGTTTAAGGTACCTTTCGGGGCGTGACAAGTTTCTTATAGAACTCTAAATGGAATTTCAAAAGACAACCACATACATCGACAGTTACAACAATTACACTAGCAATTACAAAAAGTACACCGGCGGTTACAAAGAGTACATCGGCAGTGTAGAAATGGATCTGGCCAGCGTTCGTTAAAAATTTGGATTTCCAAATCTTTCTGTTGAGTATACGCCAATACAACGTCGGCGGCGTTTGATTTGAATTTTTCGGTATTAGTGAAAAATCAAAATGCCCATAATATTGTGCACCGTCTATAAGCTGGCGATGTTGAATCGGCTTTAACAATTTGTGTACTATGGACATCCTATACTGCCTCTACACTGGCGGTGTGGCTTTCCCAAAAGCCAGCGTTGGATAAAAAATTGCAGAAAGTTGTCTTGTTCTGTTTTCTACATAGGTGGTTTTCAATCTAGCTTTAATAATTTCACTTTTGTTCACATGTAACACCGGCTCACGGCCGGCGGTGTAGACTGGATATTTGTCAGCGTTTGATGAAATTTTACAACGCCAGTTAGATTTCTTCATTGAATGCTGGCAGCTTTGTTGTTTTACTTAAAGGCCGGTGTTTCTTGATTGAAGGCCAACAGTGCTGGTCTGATGAAGTGCCAATGTTCATTTGATTCTTCTTCTACTTTGCTTCAAACTTTTCCCATTTTCATGTAAATTTCCTTAACAACCTGAATTAACAATTTAAACAGAACTAATTACCAATTCATTTGCATTTCTACAAAATCTATAATAGTTTAACATGAATTAATTAAGAAAAAGTGAGTAAATTACGAGTTTATCAATGGCTTTAACAAAAACGCCGCAAAGCTTTTCTGGTGCTGTTGCTGGGGAATCTGAATTGAATTCATGAAAATGAAGCTCAATGGAGCAATATCTTAAAGCTTTTAATCTATTAGACTGGTCACTAACCTTATGAATAGTGTCAATAGTTTTTCATCTTCTGTTTGTTTTTATTTTTCCTATAGATATCCTTTATCGTTTGCTTTTACAGTTCTATTCATTTTGTTTTCTTTTTTGCCTAATTCTTCAATTCTATTTTTTTTTTTCATATACATGCTATTGTTATATTTAAATTATTTAGTTGTAATTTGGCTGTTATTCTATTCTATTGTAAAAGAGTCAATCTCATATCTTGTTTCCCTTTACTCTAGAGCCCTAGTGTATAGGAAAAGTTTCAAGAAGAGTAGCTACGGAGGAACACAGATTTTTCTTAGAAGAGAAGGCTAATAGAAATGACCCAGAGAATGGCGGAGGAGTTGAACAAGAAGGGTTTGAACCTAATTGAGTACAACAACCCAAAACAATGATAGATTTTTGTAAGCTTACCCTAGATGGAGCCAATATGAGCATAGTAAGGCCTAGAGTTTCAACTAATAACTTTTAGATTAAACTAAATGTGATCTAGATAGTCAAGCAATATGTGTAATTTGATGGATTACAGGACAAGGACCTAAATACTCACCTCCAACAATTTTTAGAGATCTGTGACACATTTAAGATCAATGGAGCTTCTAATGATGCCATTAGAGTAAGGTTGTTTCCTTTTTTCTCTCAAGGGTAATGCTAAGAAATGGCTTAATAGTCTGCCTGGACAACCTATAATTACTGGGTAACAAAAGGTAGAAAAATTTATGAAGAAGTATTTTCGACCATTTAGAACTACAAAACTAAGAGCAAACATTGCTTCTGTCCGTCAGTTGGAATGCGAGACTCTCTATGAAGCTTTTGATAGGTGGAAAGAGTTGCTAAGTAGGTGCCCACATCATAGACTTCCTGAGTGGACCCAGGTCTAAACTTTCTACAATAGATTGAATTATAGCACTAGGCAGCTTATTGATGCAGCAGTAGGAGGGGGGCAGAACTACAAATCCCTTAAGGAGTGTTTGAACCATTTTGAGGACATGACTAATAACCATTGCCAATGGTCATATGTGAGAGCTAAGAAAGAGAAGACTAGAGGAGTTTTTTGAGCTTGATGTGGTAACCAATCTTACCTCCAAGATAGAAGCCTAGAGTAGGATGTGGACAACTTGACCATAGGTGTCATGCCTCGAAGGGTACCCTAAACGTAGCAGTCCGATGTACACAATATTAAAACCTAAGAATGACCATCTCAGTCATGCGAAGGCTTCCATACTATGTATAAGGCGTCTAACACATGAAGGAGACTCATCGGAGTGATACATTTTATGTTGATATAACTTCAGTAACAATGTAAAGGAATTTCAATTTACTATACTCCAAATACAAAACATTATACTTCAATTACATTCATCAAAAAATTTCCCTACATAAAACTATTACAAGGCAAATCATAAAACCTAGCTAATAAGTTCAAGCATTCTTATTCTTTGTCGAAATCCCGAAGTCATTCTCGGCTCCAACCATCTCGGTTTTCACTTAGCATTCTTGAGATAACCTATTTAATCAAACATCTATTGGGGTATAAGCTACACTAGCTTAGTGAGTAAGAACTTCCAAGATTACATTTATAAGACATCATAAAATCAAATGATTAGTCAGACAAGTGATATACATCAAACATATGACTAGCTGGAAATCATTGTGGATGGACTTGTGCCCTCCATCCTGGGTTAGCAGATTAACGAATCCTGCGATACGAATCGCGGCCATTTCAGCTTACGGGCAACTTTGAACTATAAATTCATTTAAGGACAATGATTAACCAACAAATTCTAATGCTCCATCCCCATCGTGATGTGAATGAGTTCAATTTCATCTTCAATTCCAAATAATCAATTATACCAATTCTTTTAAGTGATCAATCAATAATCGCAAACAGTCAATTCTAATTCATCTATACAAGCAATAGTTAATTAGTCGGCTTTGATATTCTTATATTCCATTTCTCACATCAATAATAAGCATACATAGTCCCCATTCGTCTCCATCATGCATATCCGTTTTATCTTTACCAAATATCTAGTGCAACTATTATTACAATCACATACAATAAATGAAATCGGAAGTAATACTCACACGGCCATTGGATCATCGGTCTCTTAGTACAAGTAATCTAGTGGTAAGGAATCGTCCATATCGGGGTCACCTAAAAAGGAAGAAATACCCTAATAAGTATTTCATCACTTAACTAGTCCAAGCTATCTCATACAAACTATCAAATTCGTAATTCTCGTCCTAAACGGGAATTCCAACTTAAAATGGCCATAACTTGGTCGTTTTAACTCGGAATTTAGCAAATTATATATTGATTTCTATCTACTTCAAAAGATCTATCCATTTCTAATATTATTTTCAAGTTTTGAAAATATTTGGGTCACGAATTATTCTGATTAGTAGCAATTTCCAATTCCAAAAAATAGTTTTGTAAATGTTTGTAATGTTCCTACTATATAGATTAACTATACATGAAATATTGATGATTTCCTATCATGAATGGCATGTTATGAGCTTGATGTATGCATGCTTTTGACAATATTTACTAAAAGGAATTTTAGAAACTTTTTATTTGTAAGACTCTATTGCTATTTATTTTTAGAAAACTAGTTTCCTAACTTTGATCATTTCCATTTGTTTTGGATTTATTTCTTAAGAAAATATAACTATCCTTGTTAAAATTGAGTCGTTATATCTATTACTTATGACATTCATTTCTACATAAAAATTCCCATTTTATACTTTGTAAGCATGTTTTCAAATAGGAGTTACTCCGAAATCCGAATTTTGAAAAAATTAGTTTTTGACTGATTCCTTTAAGTAAAAATCATTTAATACTTAGAAAATTAAGGTTCAACCATACATAGTCTCTAAGGACTTCATTCATTACATAAAACTTTCATTTTGAGTTTGGAAAGTAAGTGTTTTCGTGACCTCACTCCAAAATTACGAATTTCCTAAGTTGACTAGCAACTCAAATTCTTCCTACTTCATTTCTACTCCTTGTTCTACATATTTTTCTTAGCAAATCCCATCTTAATTTATAAAAATCATTACTTGATGATACCTATGACCTAAACTCCTCATTTTTCATATAAGACACAAGTTTTGGAGTGATAAATGGGTTTTTAATGTATGGTTTTGAAATCACCTGAATTTACAAATTTTAGATAAAACTCAATTTTCATACTTTGTAATCTCTTCCTATTTTTTTGAGAATCTCTACTAGAAGATCCACCATTTACTTATCAAAAGCATTCCCTGTTGATACCTATTCCATAAGTCTTCTATTTTCTAAACAAAACTTTCATTTTGAGATTAGAAAATGGGTGTTTACATAGGTGGTTTGCCTAAGTACGAATTTTACAAAACTTTAAAGAATGAAAACATTGTTTAACCTATTCTTGGAAACCATTGTTATTCTAAGATTATGGTTTGATAAACCTCTCTTATACTTTTCAAAACTTGGCTTTATTACATATATTCCCTAGGACTTCCATTTTCCTATAAAAATTATCATTTTGGCATTTGGAAATAGGTGTTTAAATAGTGGCTATTTTAAATCCGAATTTTGAAAAATTCATTTGAGCTTGTTTTCTTTGTAAAACTCATTTAGTCTTTCAAAAATCATTTCCTAATCAAACCTACCCCTTAAGGCTTCCATTTCTTTAATAAAAGTCTTGTTTTGAAGTTGAGAAATGGGTTTTCAAAATTGGTCTTGGTTGAGATCTGAATTTACAAAATTTATTTTTAGACATACTTTTTGATAAAATCTATCTAAACTTATGAAAATCCATTCCTTACATATCCTATCTTAAGAGCTTTCCATTTCTTAAATAAAAACTTCATTTTTGAGTTGTAAAACATGTTTTTAAACTATGCCTTGGCCAAAATCCGAAAATAAAATTTTGTTTTGAAAATAACTTTTGAAAATCACCTTTGATTCTTGTAAAAAGAAGTCTTGATGATATACATACATTAAGCCTTCATTATCTCAAGTAAAAATTTCATTTTGACACTTGGAAAGTGATTTTTAAATAGGGGCCTTGCCTAAATACGAATTTCATCATTTTTGTTTGAGTTCAAAACCAAGATCTACACTTAATATGAACATAAATATAAAAGAGATCCATGGTAGTAGACTATAGACTCATAGATAAAACTTTACTCATCAAAATCATTCAGTCATGTTATCTATTCCCTAAGCCCTTCATTTTAAATGAAAAATGCACATTTTGAAGTTGAAAAATAACTTTTCTAAATATGGTTCCTTTTTCATCCGAATTTTCAAAAATGATTTTTATTGAAAATAAAATAGATTTTGAGCTTTCTAAAACTTTCCTACTATCATCATGCTACTACAAGTTGTTTATGAACATAAAACAAAAGCCTAATGCATTTATAAACCTAAAACAACTAGATTTAGTTATAAATGCATGAACACTATAATAGTTATGTGAATGGTGAATATATGCATAAATCATTAGCAATAACAAAAATAATAACTCAAATAACAAGATCTAAGGCATAAACGAAAATCAAATCTACAAAAAGTTAGATCTACCAAATATAAATACTTTTAACAAGAAAATAATAATGATACAAGATAATAATCATAGAGAAGAGGAGTGTTTCATTTTTGGCATCATCATCCTTAGCTTTTAAGCTTATGGAAGGTCATTTGATGCATGAAACTCTCACTATACTTTACCTATAACACCTATGGAAGCTTTGGACAAGAGTTTTATCTAAGAATCTTGAAGAAATATGTGTGGGAGCTCATAGAAGAAATAGGGGCAACTTGTGTTCTTGTAAGAACAAGAACAAAAGAAGAAAGAAAGAGAGGAAAAAGAGAGAGTAAATGAGATAGGGTTTCAAATGAATGAAAAGAAATAAATGAGAGTCATTAAATGGAGAGAGAGGAGTGTATTAATTTGAAAGAAAAATAAATAAAACAAGGGCAGCAAGAAATGGAGTGCTGCACGTGAAAGCAAGAGGGAGAGAGGGAGGGAATTTGGTTGGATTTTGACTTGAAATTGAAATGTGTAATTAATGTGTATGTGTTGCTTCTTTAAGAAGGATTGGAATAGATTTATTTTAGTCAAATTGGGACTAAACTAAAGGACAGGGGCAGCAAAAAGAAGAGAAAAATCTACCATGAAGTGTGGGATAAAGTGTAGAAAGATTGAAGTGAAAAAGAAGTAACATGTGAAAGGTGTACTTGAAGTATGAGCTGGAAAAATTACTTTTTATTAAGAAAAATATAAAATAAAATTAGGAAAAATATTTTTAAATGAGTGTTAGAATTTTCATAAATAAAATTACATAATTATTTGAATTATTTTAGTATTTCAACAAATATGTTATCGGTATGATCAAAATACCCGAATATGAGCTATAAATGATATTTTTATAACTTGAAAAATTCTAAAAATTATTTTATGAAAATAAAAATATATTTAAAATATTTTTCAATTATCAAATTAATTTATTTTATTTTTAGTATCGGCTTTTAAACAGAAACCGATCCCGTAAAAACCTGAAACTAACTAAATTTTAGAAAAAACAAAATTTTTATAATATATAAAATATTTATCTAAAAATATAAGGGTTTATAAGAATAATAAAATTGTGTAATGAAATAGAAGTGAATAGTGCATAAGACTAATTAATTACCGGTAGTAATGAAATACGATTATAATCGCAAAATCAAATTATTCTAGTTATCAAAAAATTATAAAACTGATATCTTATAAATCCTTATGAAAATAAGAGTCTAATGGTACTAATGGTATATTTTTGATATCTCGAGCCCCCGGACACGCTTCTCTAAGTCTGTATCCGAACGAGTTCGAAATAGGTAAAAAATTTACCAATCTGATATTTTTAAGCGAATTTATATTACAACGAGCTATTCTACACACTTAAACTACACCTCAGCCTCTAGGGTTAAGGGCGCTAGATTGCCGGACTTAAACTACTGTATTCCACTTAGGGTTTCCGGGTGATTTTCCGGTTTAGATCTTTGCCAATTTGGAAACTGATATTTTATGTTTATACAACATATTTAATTTGAGAAATTTATTTTAAATTTTATTTTTGTAAGTATTTAATATCTCTTCACATTTTCGGAATTCTTGAATTAAGTTTTATTTCCGAAAGTTTCATCGTTATTTACTTTTTAGTAATTTGTTTTTGGGTTCTATATTACCCGATTTTATAAGTCAGAGTTAAGTATGGAATTTGTCGTACGTAGTGGTTTTGGATTTGAAAACTATTGAGCTTTTATTTTATTTTTAAGAAATCTCATTTTCTCAAGATTAAGAAATTTCTAGATTCGTTCGTGATTTAAGACTAATCAAAGTTCGGTTTTAATTTGGAGTCATTTTTAGGGTTTATTTTTTAAGTTCATTTTGGAATTATTTACTAAAATTTTCCGGGGCTTACAATGGGTATTGGGTAGGTGAAAATGGTAGATAGTCTTTTTGACAAAATGTTAAGTGTATGACTTCTAAGAATGTGGACTATGTCAACAATTTCAATGGACCAATGAATGACCCCTATAGCAACACTTACAACCCTAGCTAGAGGAACTGCCCAAACTTTAGGTAAAGTAACAACAAGTTCTAACAATCTGGCTTTAACCTACCTAACTTTCAGAAGCCAAAGGGTTAAGGGTCAAATGTCTCATAGGCTAGCAATAATGCATTGGAGGAATTAATTTCTCAATTCATTAAAACATCTAAGGCTAGGCGGACTATTGACACTATACTGAGAAACCATTCGACTGCAATTCATAACCCGGAAACACAGTTAGGTTAGATTTCAAAACTCCTCTCAGAAAGACCTCAAGGGATCGTTACCAGCCAACATAGAAGCCAATCCTAGAGAACATGCTAAGAATTAAGAAAAAGAAAGAATCCTAGGATGATTCATCCTACCTTTCTTCTTATCTGTTTTAGGAAGATGTTTGTTTTCTTTTTAAGAGATCTTTGATTCATGAAAATTTCTGATGATGATTGAATGTCAGTAGAAGGAAAATCGATCTCCTTGGTTGGATGAATTATGGTTTGTAAAGACTTTAATCAAGTTTTGTTAAAAACCTGTTTTGATTAATTTGTGGATGATGATTTTGATGAATGAAGTTTTGATATTTTTCATGAAAACTATTTGTTCAAGAATGAATGATAGTGAAACAATTGCATTCAGGCTACATTTTATGTTTCAAGGACTTTTTTGAAGTGATTTTGTAGGAATCCACCTGGTAGTTTTAGCCACGAGCCAACTAGTGATTCATAAAAGGAGAATAAATTTTGGTCACAATTGTCACACCCCAAAGGGTACCATAAACGTAACAGTTCACTGCATGCTAAACGGGACTTAAGAATCACTACTGTAGTCATTCAAAAGTCTTGTATTAGATGCAAGGCGTTCCCTTACGACAATAGAATACATATGCAGTTGGAGATAGATAGTTCAACTTGATAGAATAAACAAAAAAATATAGGATCAATTACAAAATACTAAGGGGCATTCCCCCGCTAAACAAAAAGTCCAGGTATTAGTTTTTAACAACAACCCGAGCGTTTAAGATTTCCTATGAAAGTTTATACAAGGTTAATCATAAACTTCTAAGGGAAAGCTCATAAATTCGCGTTACCTGATTGGGCCAAGTCTAGGGACACAACCATATGTACGGGAACTGCATCAAAAAGAAGCTATGGGGGTATAAGCTGCACTAGCTTAGTGAGTTTCACTTCCAAAATTAAATACTTCATCAAACAATAAGGCAAGCAAGTTATACTAGATAATCATATGAAATGTACAAGCACGTGAGCATATAATACACAAAACTTTTTGAGAGTCCTATGTTGAATGGATTTACGCCCTTCATTCAGGGTTAGGTGTTTCAAGCCCATACGACCATAGATTTCAATTTTTCTCATTTACGTAGTGGTTGATTCAGGTGCCCACCCACTCATTGATTATGTAGTTGATTCAAGTGCCTACTCCACTTCCATTTTAATTTAGGCGACCTTGTAAGCCCAGGGAAATTTCAGTACATAATTCTAAAATAAATATTTAAAATAAACTTTAAAAATGACTCTCGATTTAAAACCGAATTTCTACTAGTTCGAAATCTTGAATAAATCCAGAAAATTTCTTAATCTTGAAGCAAAAGAAAATCCTTAAATGTAAAATAAGAACCTAATAGTCTTCAAATCCAAAACCATTATGTATAACAAATTTTATGCTTAACCCTGACTTGTAAAATTGGGTAATATAGAACCTAAAAACAATTTATTAAACAGTAAGTAATGATAAACCTTTAGATATAAAACCTGGTTTAAGAATTCCGAAAGCGTTAAGAGATATTAAATACTTACGAAAATAAAATAATAAATAAATATTCTCAAATTAAATATGTGGTATAAATATAAAACATTAGTTTCCAATTTGGCAAAGATCTAAACTAAAAAGTCGATCGGAAAACCTAAGTCAACAAATTCCCAAGAAGCCCTAGTAGTTTAGATCCGGCAATTCCGTATTTCTAAACCAGGGAGTCGGAAAATGAATAAAATGTGTAGTTTGGTTCGTATTAATACTAGGATGCTTTAAAGGATAGGAGTGGTGGATTTTCAATCTATTTCGAACCCGATCGAGTACAGACTTCGAAAAGTGTGTCCCAAGATTCGAAATATTAAATATATGGTATTAGTACCATTAGGCTCGTAATTTCATAAGAATTCCAAGTATATCAGTTATATAATTCTTCGGGTTGCATATAAACTCGGTTTTTCTAGTGACAGAGTAAACTCCGTAAATCGGAAACCAAAACCCTAAATAGAATTAGTACAAGCAACCAAGGAATCCTAGGTCCGGCTTTTCTTCGATTTCTATATAAAAGAATCTCTATAGAATAATTTAATGTGAATTATTGTTTTAAAGTATATTTCAAATCATAAAAAGTTTTGATTTTGAAAAAGTTTCTATTCCGGGCTTTCCCGAGCTCCACTACGGAAAAGCGAGCCCCGAAACTAGGAACTTAGAAAAATATCCCAAAATACTCTTTAGAACCGAAATTTTATAAGGAATTCAAAAATATATGTTTTATAATTTTTTTGGGTTATAAAAATTACAGTTATAGCCTTTTCCCGTATTTTCTTTACTACCGGTAAAATAGATATCTTATCTACTATTTACTACTATTCACAAGTACAACCTACTGCACACACAACCCATACTCTAGTCTCACATCCTTACAAACACTCATTATATTTTCTTTTCCAAGAAATTTTTGTCTCTTAAATAAATTATTACATTTAACACTTTTATTACATGAATTTCAATTTTCAAACAAATTCAACTCTCCCTCTCTCTTTCCCCTCTCTTGGCCGGTGCATGAACCCCCATTTTTGCCTCCAAATTGATTTATTTTATCTCCTTTTATTACTTAAAAAAACCCTAATTCACTTAATATAAATAATCCTTTACTTTCTCTCTCCTTCACTTTATTTCATTTGTTCTAAAAGCTCTCAAAACCCTCTCATTTCCTCCCTCTTGCTGTGAGATTTCTTTCCCCTCACACACACACACAAGCTTCATTTCTTCTTCATTTCTCATCTATTTTAAGCTTTAAGTGATGATTCTTGAGCTTTCCTACCAATTAATCTTGTAATGGCAAGATTATTCATAAGTGTTTTCAATCTAAGTCCCCATGAGCACTTGCTAGGGATAAGAAAATGCTACTACATGAATATCAAGCCATCATAAGAGTAGATCTTGTGTTTGATTAAGTTTTTGTTGAAATATCTTCATGTTCATGCATGTAGGAGTAGAATAAAATAGAGTTCTAGCATAAAAATCCCATGTTCATGCTTTTAAACTACATTTCATGCATCATGAGTAGTAGATCTAGCTCTAGATGCTCATACCATACTTGACATTTATGATCTTATGGATAATTTATGTTATCATGCATTAATGCTCATAAAGGCATTGTTTTGTGTATATAGATGTTGTAGTTGGTAGATCCCTAGGCAAATAAACCAAGGAACTTACAAAGTAAAAGTTTTTGTTTGAAATATTTAAAGACAAATTCGTATGGTTTCAAGGACCTATTTTGAAAACCCTTTTATCAACCTTAAAACTCATGTTTTATGTGAAAAATGAAGGATATAGGTAATAGGTATGCTTAAGTAGTGGTTTTTATAAGTTGAAATGAATTTTGATGAGAATAATGTGTAAAATAAGAAGTGGAATCTAGATGGAAAATTTTGAGTTAGTAGTCAACATATGAAATTCATAATTTTGAATGTAGGCCATAAGAACACCTATCATCTAAGCTCAAAATGGAAGTTTTATGTATCAAATGGAGTCCTTAAGTAATAGGTATCTTAAAGTCTTAAGTTTTGATGCATTAAACAAGTTCTTCCCAAATGAACCATTCAAAAATTTAATTTCAAGAAATTCGGATTTTTGGATCAATCCTATTTGAAAACCTATTTGCAAAGTGTAAAATGCAAGTTTTTATGTAGAAATAAAGGCTTGGATACTAGGTATAATGAAGACCCAATTTGAACAAGGATAACTTAATTTTCTTAAGAAAATAAATCCAAAACAAAGGGGATGGTCAAAGTTAGGAAACTAGTTTTCTTGAAAGTATATAGTCATGGCGTTTTACAAATAAAAAGTTTTCTTAAATTTCCTTTTAGTAAATAATGTCAAAAGCATGCATGCATCAAGTTCATATCATGTCATTCATGATAGGAAATCATCAATATTGCATGTGTAGTTAAACTATATGCTAGAAACATCACAAACATTCACAAAACTATTATTAGGAATTGGAATCTTCGACCGATCAGAACTGATCAGCTTATTTCATGACCTAAACATTTTCAAAACTTGGAAATAATGTTAGGAATGGATAGATCTTCCGAAGTAGATAGGAATCGGTATATTATATGCTCAATTTCGAGTTAAAATGAGTTAGATATAGTCATTTAAAGTTAGGACTTTAGCTTATGCGGGAATTAACGAACTTAGTAGTTAGAATTGTTAAGTTATTAGAACTTTATAAGAAATACTCATTTCGGGTATTCCTTGTACTTAGGTGAATTAGAGGACATATTTCCACTCCCCGAGGACTACTATGACTAGTGGATTTCTCTCCATGGCCGAGTGAGTTCATTTCTTAAATAGTTGTACTCATTTATGTGCTTGTAATGGTAATGGCATTAGAATTAGGAAAAGATAAAATTATGATGATTTGTGATCTAATATTGGTTGAATGAATGATAAGTATATTGAGATGAAACTTGTTGAAAATTCCTTGTATGAGCTAGTATAGACTTGGATTGTTTGAAATTCTCTATGATCGCACTTAATCTACTTAATTAATATGCCACGATTATACGAATAAATTGTACATGCATATCACGTAGTGAGTCACATTGCATAGGTTATTATACCTTTGTGGGAAGAAGGCAATGAGAGGCCTATAAACTCGACTGTTGGCGTATGGGCTGGAATTGAAAATGTGTGTGGGTGGGCACCTTTATCAACCACAGTAATAATTTAAAAGTGGTGGATGGGCACCTGTATCAACCCAAATAAGAAGTGAAAAGAATTAAAATGTGGTTGTATGGGCATAAAATTCCTAACCCCGAATGGAGGGCGTAAATCCATTCAACATAAGATTTCCAGATGGTTTTATGTATTGTATGCTTATGTGTTTGTGCATTTCATATGGCTGCTAATAACTTGTCTGTTATCTATACCTTAGTCGAGCACTAATTATTGGAAATGAAATCTCACTAAGCTTGCAAGCTTATACCCCAATAGTTTCCTGTTGTAGTATGAATATTTATGGCTATCTTCGATGAGCCGTTATCATCAGGTACAACTCTTGGACATTAAGGAGCCTTTGATTAAGCCGGGACCTAGATGTAGGCACGGACTCCTAAATGAGTTTGCCAAATTGGTATTTGAAGGATAATATAAGAGACTTTGAGAGTCTGAGAACTCTTAATGTTTTTATGGGGGAATGCCCCTTACATCATGTAATAGAATAAATTTAAATGTAACTGCTATGATTTACATTCTTGTTGCTATGTATATCTCCTTAAACTATTTCGAAGCAAAGTATGGTCCCTATATGTTGAAAGTGAGCCTTACACTCGACGTTTAAACTCATGGGAAGACTAAGGTTTCCTTACTTGAGTATAAATGTCGAGTGTAGCGGACTGTCACGTTTAGGGTACCTTTTGCGGTGTGATAGACCTCGTGCCACTATCCGGGTTTTCAGGCACACCCATTGCCTAGCTATTATGCCTTATTCCCACAAAGGTATAATAACAAATGTAATGTGACTCACATATGTTATGCATGGTTAATTTAGTTAAATGGTCATGGCATATTATTTAATTGAATTATAGGCGATCATAGAAGTTTCAGACACTTCAATTCTATACTAAATCACACATATATGTATAACGATTCCCATTTCGATATTCTTATTATCGATTCAACTAAGCAGAATTCACATGCACGTTTCAATTTTATCTAGCCCTAGTTCTAATGTCATTATCATTACAAGCACAATCATAAGCATGAAATTTAGGGAAAGTAAACTCACTCAGCCATGGACACCGGTCTCTAATAGTAGTACTCCAGAAACAAGAATTCCCCCGATTCAAAGTCACATAAACGAAAGAATATCCAAATGAGTATTTCAAACCATAACTAATTCCAACCTATTAAATAAAAACTCTTAAGTTTGTAATTTTCGTGGTAGATGGAAATCCCAACTTAAAACAGCCATAACTTGGTCGTTTTAACTTAGAATTTGGTAAATAAGCTATCAATTTCTATCTACTTTGAAATATATATCTATTTATGATGTTATTATTAATTTTTGAAAAATTTTAGGTCTTGAAAAGCTCGGATCAAATCTAATCAGTAGCTAAAAATCGCATTTCCAAAATTGTTTTGTGAAATTTGCATTGTTTCTACCAAGTATATTATATGTGCACGCATTTTCTACAAGTTATTATCATGAATGACATGATATGAGCTATCTATATGCATATCCTTAATGATTTTTGGTTAAAAGGAATTTTTTGGAAAATTTTTACTTTACAACAACTTCAAGAACACTTGGTTGAGAAAACTAGCTTTATTTCTTTGAAAATCATCCATATTTTTACTAAGATAAGGTCTTGATGACCTATATACCTAATATCTTCATTATACTAATAAAATTCTTCATTTAAGAGTTGAAAAATAGATGTTTAAATAAGGGTTTTGCCTAGTTACGAAATTTACAAAATTTTAAGGAAATGAAAATATTGTTTGATCTATGTTTTGAAACCTTTCTTTTGTTTTAGGATTATACTTTGATAAAATCCATTTAATCTGATCAAAATCAAGTCTTTATTACATTTATTTCCTAAGTCTTCTATTTTTCTATTAAAATCCTCATTTTGGCATTTGGAAATAGGTGTTTAAAGGAGGGTCATTAACTTATGTTTGAGATTACTTCTTGTGTAAAACTCATTTAATCTTTCTAAAATTAAGTCCTAACCAAACCTACGCCCTAAGGCTTCCATTTTTTTAATAAAACTTTTATTTTGGGGTTAGATAATAGGTGTTTACATATTAACTATTCCTTGCTACGAATTTTAAGTTTTTGTTGGTGTTGAGACATAGCTCTAACCTGACCTTTGTAATCCTTTTCTTGTTTCGAAAATTTCTCTTAGTGAAACTAAGCTCAACTTATGAAAATCATTTCTTTATGATACCTATCGCCTAAGCTTTTCATTTTATATGTAAGATCTTCATTTTGGAGTTGGAAAATAGGTTTTCTAAATGGTTATTTCTCAAGATCCGAATTTCAAAAATCATTTTTTTGATAAAAACAAAATAGATCTTGAGTTTGGCCAACACCTTCAGTAATACAATCATATTGCAAATCTTTTATGCATATAAGACAAATATCTATGGCATTTATGTACTCTAAACAAATAGATCTACTATATTACTCATGTCATGGATGCAAATGCAACATAAACAATATGTAGATGAGTTTAATGAAAGAGTATATGTACAAAATATCCATAACAACAACATTTAGCAATAATATAGCAAAATAATAGTAAGACAACTTAAATATCAAGATCCACAATATTGTGATGGCAGGGATCTCATGCTTAAGTATTTCCACATCCTTAGCATAAAGGTAATGGGGATTTTAGTGGAATCATACATGTATGATCTTGCCATTACATGTTTTATTGTGGTAGGGTATAGATCTATTACCTATTAAATATGTGGAGTAAGAAAACTTGAAGAAAAATTGTGTGTGTGTGTGAGGGAGAGGGAAGGCTCATGGCACAAGAGAGGGAGAGAAAATTTTTTTTCCAAAAGTTTGATTTGTGAGAAATGAGAGAAGGTGAAAAGGTGAAAGGTAAAAGAGAGATTATATATGAAAATAATTAAGGTTTTTTGTGATTATATAATAGAAGAAAAATAAAACAAATTGAAGGCATGTACTGGGGGGGGTTGGGTGCACACCGGATTTGGAGAGAAGAGAGAGAGAGATGTTTGATTTATTTTGTGTAATAAAATTCAAATTTAATAAGCAATTTAAGTAGTAAAAGTTGTATTGGAAAAGAAAATGTAAGGAAAATGATGTAAGATTGTAAAAATAGGTTGTAAGGATGTAAGAATATGGTATGGGTGGTTGTACTTGGTGAATAGTGTGATAGAAATCAAAAAGTAGATTAGACAATTAAATTACCAATAGTAATAAAAATACGATAAAAAAGCTATAACTGTAATTTTTATAAACAGACAAATTCTTATGATTATATTTTTGAATTCCTTATTAAATTTCGATTCCAAAGAGTGCTATATAATATTTTTCTATTTCTGAGTCTCGGGGACCGGTTTTTTAGAACAAATCCCGATCGGATTCGAAACGAATTAATTTCTCTGAAATCTGATCTTTTTATGTTTTGATAATTTATCTAGGACAATATTCTAGAGCTAACTCATTTTTTATTGTTTCAGGATTTTGTTCTCGGGATTGTCGAACTTAGGGTTGCTAGGTCCAAACTAGTCCTAGGGCATTCTTTTAGGGTTTTGGTTTTCGGTTCCAATCTCCGAAACCGAATTCAGGTTGCTAAGAGAACAAGGGCTTAAAATAGTCTTAAATGCGGCTTGTGCCGAGCCTTTGATTGTGAATTGTGATGTTCTTTATTTTATTCTTTGTTATTCTTTGACTCGTGACACGATTAATATAAAAGCAAAAATATTGTTGTTTCCCTCTCATTCACTACTTCATTTAAATTTCTAGCAAACTTGATAAACACTCCCTATACACTCGATACACTTGAATTCACAAACTCACAAAAAATCATTCCTTTTTAGTATTTCTTGCATCAAATTAGTAAGGTAAGCTCATTTCTTTACTTTTTCTCTACTTTTAATGGTTTCTCTGAGTACAAATGCTAGGTTAATCTACGTCCTTTTAAGGTTTCAGTTTTTACTCATTTTGACTATAGGTTTTCTTGATGGAAAGCAACCTACTTTTAGATGAAAATGAGCTAAGGTATATGCTCTTTGCATGTTTCTCGTTTAGAATGATCGGGTTTCTGTAACAATCTGTATCACCTTTGTTATGCCTTTTGAACTCCTAAGGAAGTTTGAAATGAACTTTGTTTCAAAATGTTTAAAACCTAATTGTTTTTTAGTATAAAGCATATAGAACAAGAATGTAGTTAAAATCAACATGAAATTCCTTAAGAAAAGATGTAAATGGTTATGCCCTGAGTAAATATAATAGTTTTATTTGAGGTAGTCAAAGAATTAAGGTAACTTTCTTTCATTTGTAATTGATTTCAAACCCAACACTTATGTTATTTGCTTTATTTTTGTGGAAATGGCACCTAAAGATCACAAAAACAACCTTAAAAATAATCCAAAAGGGCTAGAACTAAACTATGCCCTCTATACAACTAAATACTACACCTCGAACCCTTATAGGATTACATGCTGAAGATGTGGAAAAATTTAAAATTTTTTTGGATAAAAATAAAATTGCTAGGAATGTTGTTATGGACTGGAGTGTGATAAGAAGTTTTGGTTTTGAAGAGGAGTTCATATGATATTTTGAAGACTAAGCATGGGGGAGGACTTTTGAGATTAAAGAAGAAGCCTTTGGTGAAGTAACCATGGCATTCATGGCTAGTTTTAGAACAAGATATCATAACCTTAGTTTGAATGACAATGTTGGTTTTTATACCTTCAACCAGTATAGGGAGGTTTCAATGATGAAGTTTATAGCAACCACCGGCCTGTATAATGAGGAGAAAGAAGTTTTAAGTGAAGAGCTCACTAGTCTGCCAACTGAAATATCTAAGGAAGAGTTGAAAAATTTTGTGGTAGAGTAGATAGAAGGTAGATTCCTCCCTTCGAAGACCATTGGGTCAAACTCTGAAAGGAAAAGTGTAAGAATATTATAATATATGCTTACCAAGAGCATGTTCTCAAAGATAAAGGGTACTACAACTGATCAAGTCATATTTTCCTCACTTTTTATTGTATGAATCATGCTAAATTATTATTGATTTTATAGAAATCATGAGAAAATAATACTTAAGTACGTTTATTATGATAATTTAGGACTTGAATGACTTATAATGCAAATACAAGCAATTGAGAGGAGTTTTATACAAATTTAAAGAAGTAGAGAATTAAGGCTGGCCATTATAGAATATAGGCTGCTGGACTTCAACAACCACAAAGGCAGCCTTCATCATAACAACAAAAGCTGCCAGCTTAGAATAACAGATTTAAGCCAGCCTTCAACTTTTTACATGTATGCCGGCTACTGAAGAAGATACATCACCGAGCTTTGGCCGATGTAAACCTAAAGTTGCTTTAATGCTGCCCAAACGTTGACTGCTAACTTGTTTTAGAAATGAATTTTATTTGAAGGCCGGCAAATTTCAATAAAAGATTGCCAGCTTTGATTCTGGCCTAAGTCCCTTATGTGTCTTTTCATATAAATACCCTATTGTGGATTTTGCAAAAAAAAAAAAAAAAAAGAACGAAAAGAGAGATGATGAACCTTAGAACAAAATTGAAGATTATTTTCTTTGCTCCTAAATAGAGATTGGGGCATAGAATATTAGAAAGCTTTTATTTTTATTTTGATTATGGATTCCGCACCAGGATCAAGTGGGAAACATCATTTGTACTTGGATTTGAGAATGGGATTTTCTTGACAAGGTGATTTCATTCTTTCATATATTCATTTTATGGATGGTGTTCAATACTTGTTCCTTTTGTGCTTATTTAAGTTTTGAGTTGATGAATTGAATTGTTTAGTTGATATTTTTCTATTGTTGATTGAATTATTGCTTGTGTTCATGTTGTTGATGTTAATTCACTGAGCATGTGTTTTAGATTAAATCTAAAGTGCATGTTAGAGTAGGATTGCAATTGGGAAAATTCTTTCTAATCAATTTTATGATTAAGTAATTTAGATTACAAATCTCCTAGGGATATGGATTTCAATTCAATTAGGGTTTGGTAAATTATATCGATTAGTCAATTAATCACTTTTCTAAGAATAAGGAAAATTGGTTGATTAACTTAGGTGATTATATTCTTTGGAAAAAGGAATATTTATCTGGTATCTAATTGCACTAAACCCATTAGCAATTTATATTAGCAAGTATATATCTTTGGTTAATAGCATACATTCAATTGACTTTCTCATCTTTTGGCTCTAAACCCACTTCAATTAAAGGTGTTAGAAATCGCAATTTCTTTGTAGGTTAATTTTATCTAAAAATAAAAAATATATATACAATCTTTTATTTGCCTAGCTATAATTAGAACTAATATAATTGAGAGCTAGTCCTCGCTCCTATGGACACGACTTATTGCTCATCCAAATTTTATTACTGCACATGCACCTGGTGTATTGGCCTATTAATATCTATGCATTTAAAGGAATTTAAAAAGAGTTTGAAAAAGCATATATAGAAAAAGTATGATCGGCAACAATTCCTAAAGTTGAAAATGTTTGGCTGCTAATAGCATGGAGGATTAGACACCAAGCTAGTATGTAGGGCAAGGGAATTTTCATAGGTAGACTTATCACCAAGATTTTGAAGAACTTGCAGCTATGGCTAGAACAAAGGTGATCTAATATGGTTTGCAGATTTAACCTTGAACAAGAAAGCTTTTAGATATTATGGAATAGTAGAGGTAGGGACTCAAACTATTGTTACACCAGTAGTAAGACAAGAACCTACTATTCCACTAGCTGCAAGCACTCAAGAAGTTATAGACACATTTGCTACTACACGAGAACCAATTGTTGAGTTTGAGGAAGAAAGGGAAGAGCTACCTGCTTCATCTGTGCCACCTGCACAAGAGGCTCAAACCCAACCCTCTACAGCTAGCTTCAACAAACTTGAAGCTAAAGTAAAGTATCTGAAGAAGAAGCTGGCTGCATTTGAAAGGACATATGATGAAGACATGGGAGAGCTTACGAAGAGTATGAAGAAGCAGATGGCTATGCTTACCATGGTCCTCCACTCCCTTGAAAATCCAAATCCCCACCATTTGCACATGCCTTAGCTGCGTCAGACCATCATGATGACGACGGCGATAATGATGACAATGATGTCAAGCCACCTTCACAATCCCCAAACATACAATCCCCACTACACCCTACACACATACCTTCTCCACCATTACCACATATACAAACATCGCTACCCATCTTACTAGCACATATATATACATCACCACCCAAAGAACCACAAACCCAAACACACTCTCCACCTTAAACATAATAACCACCCATTTCAGAACTAATGGGTAAATCGCTTGCTCACTATCCAAATGAGGAGAATGAAGCCATTCCACAAACACATATCCTACCTTCACCACAACATAACTCTTCTATTTTGGAGCTTACCCCTAAAACTATTTTGGCTCCTATTTTGAAAATGAAGCCTCTAACCTAAACCTTCAAGAGGACTAAATTGATTATTCAAGATGAATATTCTGATGAATATTATGATTCCTTGGATTTGGATGAAGTGATAGGAATTATCTCCTCAACTGAAGCTAGGACTGATGATGTAGTGATTGATGATAGCAGTAGGAATGGTTTCGATCTTAACAAGTCAGCTGAGGAAGGAGAGGATGATGAGATGTAAGTAGAACTAGAAGTAGAGGAGGAAATTCTTCAGATCATTTGTGATCATGTTTTCAAGATAGTTGTTGAGGGAGTAGCTACAATTGTGAACAATATCTCTTTAGGAGAGCCTTCTAACATAATGTTTTATAAAAAGGGATTGAGCAACTAGTCCCCTCTAATGAAGCTCTGGAGCCTACCATAGAAACACCATAGCAGCAACCACATCCACAAGTAGAGGGAAGACCAATTCCCTCACCTCTACTTTAGATAAAGTCTAAGAGGATAAAAAGATATGCTAACAAAAGAACTCTTATGAACTATGGAAGATATACATTTGAGCTTCAAGATGAAGTGCTTGATGAAAAAGAAGAGAAGGAGAAAAGAGATAAAGAAGATGCCACCATTTACAAAGAAATGATTGTAAATATATTTGAGATAATACAAGATGGGGCTTACAATGAATGGCAGATTGTCCCCTATGCCCCTTTAGAAGAAGAAGCTCCTACTACTGCTCCTACAAAAGAACAAGGCAACACCACAGTCCCTGGTGGCACTAACCTTAATGTTGGCCTATGAATGAAGAAGACCAACTTCAAGTACCTAAAGATACTAATGAGAATATATTAAAAATGATTACTAAAGTTGATGATTTACGGCATAAGATAGATGAGCTAATCAAGCAAAAGGTTGCACAAGAAGCCCAAGAAAAAGAAAGAGAGGCAGCCCTACAACAAATGAGGGAGAGGGATATATAGAGAAAGCAAAGGCTTTCTGATGCTACAGTGGCACACAAATTAGCTTTAGCAGCCAAAAGATTAGGTTGAAGAAGAAAGTGATTCTGGCCTCTCTAGTAGGCAATGAAGAAGATGATGGAGATGATGATGATGATACTACTATCAGGGCCTTCATGAGCAAAAAAAAAGAAGCCCAACCTTAAGGCATAAGTTCCTTAACCTTTAGAAGAAGAAGAGCAAGCTTCCATCTAATAGGCACAATCTCAGCTACCACTCAATGAAGCCCATCTACAACAGACTTAAAAACAAACTAGGTAAAGAGTGTTAATGCTAAAGGTAGCAAGAAAAAAAAAAGCTTCAAATAGTGGGCAAGAAAAACTAAAGAGGAGCTCCTAACTATTAGAAAATATAGTGAGCAAAGAATTAAGGAAAGACAACTTACCTAGGAAGAAGAAAGAAAGAAGAAGCTAGAGGAAGAGAGGAAGAAAAGAGAATTGGATTTCTAAGGTAGATAAGTTGCAAAAATGAGAAGTTATATAGAGAATGATAGAACAAGAGAAGACCAATTATCATTGTGCCCTTAAGTTATAGCAATAGCTAGAAAAAGAAGAATATGGACAAGAGGAAATCCAAAAAATGGAAAACGTTAAAAGAAAGAAAGGGTTTGGTACTTTAAAGGAGGCATCAAAGCAAAGGGTCAAGGCCAAGGCTTCTAATAGTATACCAAAAAGGGGCTTCCAAATAAGGGAGGGGCGATCAGAGCAAAGAACACCACCACCCACTAGAAGACAAACACCACATCTTAAGGAGAAGACAGCCTAGCAGAAGAACTAGAGCACTTAAAGGTGGTGGTAGTAGAGCTAATGGTGGTGGAAGAGATGTTCTTGGTGGTAAAGCTAATAGAGGAGGAAGATCTATTGGAGAAGGCAAAAGAAAAGAAGGGAGCCGGAGCTGGAGATATTGGTTGGGAGATGAATATTAGGAACACCTGACTCCCTTAACATTAAAAATTCTCTGAAAATTTTGTATTCTTTAATTCTTCTTACATTCTCATAACGGTTCATAATTAAATTAGACAATATTTTTTTTCATAGCTTAGTGTTATTCTTTATTCTTTATTTTCATTATATTCTTTATATTCTTTATATATGTAAGATTCTTTATGGTAGATAAGTTTGATTCTCATGCAAGTTTTTTTTTTTTTTTAACCAAACAAAGTTTGGTTTCAAAATGTAGAAATAACTTAGAATTTTTATCCAATTTTAAAGCCACGACTCTGATAGAGTCAGTTGTTGTTACTAATGTTTTTCCATGCTTACCATACTCTTTAAACATCTTTAATCAAGCCCAAGCCTCAAGAATACTTCAACTTGTCGGCTATAAACGAAGAAGTTTTCTAAAGCTTCAAAATTTTAAAACTTGCTTTAATTTGTTAATGATCCCCTGTCTATTACCATGTTTAAAACATTGAGGACAATGTACATATTAAGTTTGGGGGAAGGGAATTAAGTAAGAATGGTTGAGATTAATAATAATTTGTCAATAATAAAGTATTCGCTCTTTTAATTGATTTTTTTCTCCACAAAACTTAGGAAAATAATGAAATGGCTAAAATTTGACCACAACTTTTAAAAAATTCTAAAACAAACTAAATAATTCAATTGACATAATAATGAATGGTATCATAACATATTTGAGTTAACTTTACTATGTTTTAAATCACTTTACAACATCCATATGGAGGAGTTTTACTTGTTATTTAATTTAAAAATTTAGAGTTGGAATTATGTTAAGGTCTCTAGTAAGGTTTCTCAATTAATTTGTAAAAGTTTAAATGATTTGTATGTTTTTCAATTTAGTCATTTTGAGAACTTTGTAGTCTCTGATGAAGGTTTAAATGATCCTCATAACTTGATAGTTTTTCCTTATGCTTTATCTAAAATTAAAAACCAAAATCAAAATAAAATAACCATGTGCTTAGGGTTAAATGGGCAGGGGTTGGTCCATTAGAAAAACAATTTCTTGACCCTTTTTTAAATTTTAAATAAGCCATTAATCATAAAAAAAAAAAGCAAAAAACGATAGGGGCAAAAACTCCTCTAGAGGAAAAAGTATAGAAGAAGGCAAAAATCTTCCCTCTATAGCTTTGAAGTACATAAATAAATAATTAAAATGAAATAAAAGAAAAAACAGGGAAAAAAATTTAAGGGATGAACTGTTGTATTTGTCTTCATTTTTTACTCTGATGCTTCAAGAGATAATTAAGGAACTGTATGCCTATATGTATAAGGTGATAAAGTTGATTGAGTTCCTCTCACTGTGTTTGATGTTTTGAGTAATTTTTCCTTAAGAATTCTTAATTAAACAATAAGGGTAAAAGCCAACCTACTTAGATAAGTTTAGTGATTTTAGCATAATTAATTTTAGCACAGTTAGTGAGATTGATTGAATAATCAAGGTGTTGAATTTGACATGTATTTGAGCTTAATTTGTTTGGTCCAAATTCTATTCATGATTTATTTTCCAATTCAAAAAGCCTTGCTTTGTTGTGATGAATTGATGTTTTCTTGAGGATAAGCAAATGCTTAAGTTTGGGAGAATTTGATAAGTTTGTTTTACTTAATTCCATTCATAGAAATTTAGGTCTTATTTCATCCAATCTTAAATAAATTCTTATGAATTTTATGCTTTTATTGTTTACATGTTGTTATTTAACTCCTAGAATCCAGAAAGAAGAAATAGAGTGTTTCGAATTAGATTTGGAGTAAAACAACAACAAAGTTCAAAGACATATTTCTATTGAGGTCGTTAGAAATACCTGTTGAGGGCAAAAGCTCAAGGCAAAATAAGACAAAGTTCCTAGTTACACTCTAAACTGAGCCCTCGACATGAATTGTAATCCCCTAGAATTTATGATATAGTTTATGCTTAAACCCTAAACCAGAAGTCAACAAAAAACCCTAAAGTCAATAAATCTATATCAAGCCCTAGTAGATTTAGATCCGGTAATCCCGCACTCTTAACCCCTAAACAACGAAATTGAAATAATTATGAAAAATAGTTTGTAGTAATATAAGGAAGTTTAAAAATATAAGATTCAATAATTTTTATTGTCTTTTGGATCCAGACGGGATCAGTTTTTGAAAACCGTGGCCTAGTATACTCGTTGACAAAAATATTCCAATAATACCAATAAACTCGTAAAACTATAAGGGTTTCAAAAATATCACTTTTATAATTTTTCGGTATCTAAAAATATCATATATATAGCTTAATTATGCATATTTTTTTTTACTATCGGTATTAAATTGTCTTATCTACTATTCATAATACTATTCTACACTATTCACTACTATTCTTCTATTTCTACTTTTTCTACACCTATTCTTACACTCTATATACCTATTCTTGGGAAAAGGAAAAAAATATTTGTGTTTTTAAAAAAAATTACAAAATTACCATCGGGAACAAAACAATCTTGATTTTAGGCAACTTGACCTCGTCTCCTCAAGAGATGAGGTCAGGCCTCATATGAACTCGTCTTTTGAAGAGACGAAGTCATGCCAAATTATTTCGCTTCCCTTTTGTTCCTTGAAAAACATATTTATTTTTACATTTATAACAAAACCTATAAAAAATCATATAAAAACAGCTATATAAGCAATTAGCCATCCTCCCCCAAGGCTAAACAACTTCCAAACTTCAATCGTATTCCAAAACTCAATCCAACCAAATGCAGTTCCCATCCTAAATTGTTTAACCACAAATGTATTGTCAAACTTTTCATCACAAACATAAGATAAAACTCAAAGAAAATAAAATACGAAATCAATGACTGATTGTTTGTTTTCATCAAATGTACATGAGAGAAGGAATACAGTAATCGTAAAAAACTAAGAATCTATATCCAACAATAAAAAAAATTGAGAAAATCTCCTATCTATTATTGGTGGTCTCTGCCTCACCTCCCTCGTCCCTGTCTCACAAAGGTATGGGCGAATGGTCTACGCTAATGAGGATGCTGTGTGGATGGATCAATATGTGTAACTGTGCCATCCTCATCTCCACCAGCACCACTGAATGGATGAAATGGGACTAGGTTTGGCTCCACCTGTGTGAGTCCCTTACCCATATTATGTGATGGTGATGGTTGCCTCTTCTGTGGAGCTAGGGGGAGGGGGTATGAAACTCACTACATGACGGGTCTGGCATGAGGGTGTCCAACAGATGTGTATGTGATGATGACGATGGGCTAGCCTTGTGATGAAGGAACTGAAAAGAGCCATACTAATCAAAGGACAATACGTGGGATGGCTCAGGCTCGTCCACAATCTGTATACCTCGACCACGGCCTCGATCCAGACCTCATCCCCACCCACGCCTCTCTCTGTGTAGATGTCGTCTATGACCAGGCTATGGTTGTGGGTCATCAGATGCCGGTCCTGCTGCTGGTGGCGATGGATCATTTAAATTGAGCCCATGAACTCTTCAACTACATGATAGACATCTCGTGCAGTGGAAGAAGTAATAGCTGGATGCATGTTTGGGACTCTATAAATGAAATTTGCCTACAAGCAATATAAAAAATGTAGAGCAGTGAGTCATGAAAACAAAATACATCTCCTTACATAGGTTATTGAGTTAGTGACCATACTATATAGTGTATGATAACCCCTGTGCGACTGATTTAGCATTGGTGATAGCGTGGTACCATTGGAAGTAGTCATCAGATGTACCAATGGACATATCTAGCATATCGGCAATACGATCATGTCGACCATCCCACTCAGCTATCCACCTAGCATGCTTCACCTGCTAGTTCCACTCGGAACACTCCCGCATTTCAATCTCATGCAGGGCTCTCATGTCTTCAGGTGGGTGTGCAATCCCCTGGAATCCACTAAATTGTCAGAGCACTTTATCTGAGTAGTAGTGCTCAACTATGTGGAAGCACACCAGCAGGACCTGTGCACGCCAAATGTCGCTGCCCGCCTGGCAGTATGGAGGAAGGGAGTCGAAAATGGGACTGTAAGAGTCCCACACATCCTTTTGAAGGGGAAAAATTACACAAGCAATTAACAAAAATGTTAAACGTTGCTATTTGAAGGAAACACACATTAGAAATCAAATTGAAGGAAAGAAGGCAAAGAAAATCATACCTAGTGCTCGGTTTGTCAATCGAAGGATGCCCGATACTCAATCAGCAAGTAGGTGGATACACTGGTGACATCAAAAGTCGTACCCTAATGGCTAATCAAGGGGCGTCCTGCTGTAACTACTGTAATTGTCGATGAATCGGGGCAATGTGGGGGAAGTGCTCCCCTGCCCATATCTGCAAGATAACCAAGGGTCCTACAATATCCCCTGTGTTCACGTGGGAAGCCAAGCAAAGCTGCCTATACAGCTATGCTAAACAGGTTGCTCCCCATGCATACTGCCCCACCCTCTCCAAGTCCTAGAGCAACTACAGATACATCAGGTAGACGTAATTTGATGACTTGTCCACAAATATGAATCTACCCAGTAGCAACTAGAGCTCTAGAGTAGTGTCTCATCAAGACATCATCTGCATACTCTGGTACCACTCTGAAGTGGTTATCTAACCATGATATCTTTAGACGACTACCATCCATATCCATCTCGGGGATAGGTCGGTTCCTAACAGCTCCTCACATAATGTAGGTCAATCCATCCAGGCCATTCCTATAACAGCGTCGCCATCTACAGGTAGGCCAGTAAGAACAGCAACATCCTCCAATGTAACTGACCATTCTCCCATGGTCATATGGAAGGTATATGTCTCCGCCGCCGCCATCTCTCCACCAAGACCGTGATGAGGTGCCAGTCCAGCTGAACGAATGGTATGTGGGCCGCCCCAATGAAACCCACTTGTGACAGGAATGGCATTAAGCGATCGTCTAACTGTGCAGCGACACCATGCTGTCGCCTCAAATTCACCTCTCTATGACAACAATGCAAAACCACATGCTCCTGTAGAGAAGTCGACAAAGTTATAAGAAACATAAATTACTTGTTATAAATTGTGGATTGCAAAAAATAAACTTACCTGCCCTTCCCAGGCTAGTCTCGACCTATGAACAGGCTACTCTATAAGTAATGAGCTATCTGTCGATCCTGGATCCATCTGAATAGGATAAGATATGCCTATTGTCAATAGATGCATAAGTAGATTAAAACAAGTAGATGAAACATAAGGTAAAAGCATATCTCATTATTACAGTACAATGAAGTATATGATAACAAAAGTATTACCATTACGACTGCACTGGCCCATTACTGTTCTACTAGCCAACCCCCTATTTGGATAACTTCAAATGTTAGGCCTTGGCTGCCCACATGAATCGCATGAGTAACCTCGTGGGCCCTCTCAAATATCCATGTCATTTGGAAACGTTTTTCCTTAGGCCTACACCTTTTCCTAATAAGTCCTGGTATAGGGTGTCGTTTTGCTATATCCAAACGAGTCCAATTGGCCTTATCAGCTGCAGGTATGAAAGAACGACCATACACCCTAAGCTGGTTGTCCCACCGGTACCACTGTGCTACGTGGGCAAAATAATCCATGTGCAGTGTACCCATTACTGCCATTGCATGTGAGCATGGAATTCTGTATATCTGCCACTTGTTACAGGTACATCTGCATGCTTTTAACTCCACTTTTTGTATGTGGTCCCCCTTCTGACCATACATGGTAGGGTGCAGAGCAGTTATAACCTTGAATATTCATTCCTGATAGTAGAAACAGATAAGTCTATGGGAACTTAAGATGTTGTTCCATCTCTCAAACTTTGTTGCAGCATATTCGGTGAGCAACTTACCAGTACTCATTGCCTTGCTCGCCTCTCTCATTTGCTTATTAAATATAGAGTTACAATTGTAAAAGATTTTCTTCACCAACGCTGCCACGGGTAAGGATCGAGCATTTTTTATAACTGAATTGTAACTGTCAGCCATATTCGTTGTAGCAATTCCAAATCTTATGCCTTCGTCATACGATAAAGTCCACATAGATGGAGGCAAGTAGCGAAAATATCGTGACTTCTAAGGACTGCTTTGAAGAGCTGCGTTGAAGTATCCATGGAACTTTCTACATTAGGCTTGGTAGGCTGCTCGTTTTAATATTTCCTTACATTCCTTACTTTTGGCCTTTGAATTGAAGTTACTGGCAACATGCCGGATACACCAGCGCCAAGGCCAACCTCTAGGCCACACAACATTCTCACATTCTACCGCACTCCTAATACCAACATGCCAGTCCGATATCAAGTAGATGTTAGATCGGTCTTTGATAACGTGTTACAACACCTTCGCCAGGAACCAACACCATGTGTTCGCTTTCTCCTCATCCACAAGACCATATGCCAGTGGGACTATATGATTTGTACCATCTACTGCAATTGCAATAAGTAGTTTGTGCTTGTACTTGCCATATAGGAAAGTGCCATCAATTGTAATGATGAGTTTGTAATAAATTAACTGATATACGTTAGTTAGTTGATATCAATTGTACATAAATGAATTCAATCACATTTAATAAACATACCTGCAGTACTGGAAAGCTCTGATGCAAGGACCAAATGCCAAAAAATGCTTGTCTAAGAACACATGTCTTGCGGTATCTGAATCAACGGTCGCCACTCAAGCTTTGTTCCTGGATTTGCCTCTGTTATTACATTAAGCAAGTGAGGAAGCTCCACATATGAATCTTCCCAATTTCCATACACTTGCTCAATTGCTTTTCTCTTCGCCTCATGAATTCTCTTTATATGAACATGAAACCTGAACTATTTTAAGATATTCAATTGGAGGTCCTTAGCCCTCACATCTGGAGAATTACGGATCTCTAATATGATGCTTCTATACATGCTGGTGGAATCCAACTGAGAGTGATCATGTCCAGTGATTTTATCCAAGCAAGCGTGGGCTCCTTCGTATTTAATGATGTGAAACCACCTACAATGTTTCTTATAACTACCTCTAAGTCTCCACTTACAACCTCTGTTATGCATATCAATACATTTAACTGCCCATGATTTAGGGTCTGAGTCCACTACCTTGAAATTGTAATGGTTCATCATGTACCACATTTTAATTGCCCGTATGAGATGATCTTTTGTCTCAAAATGCATCACCACCTTGAATTCATCACTGAAGCTCCAATTCCTAACACTCATTTCCTGCTCATCATCATTTACAGCATAACTACTACTAACTTCAGCATTGAAAAAGGGAACTGCCACTGAGCTCCCTACTGCATCAACGTCAGTGGGAGCAATGAAGTGGTGCCAATCATTCCTCCTTGGTTATACCGTAGGAGAAGCATATTGTTGGGGCAAAGCTTCGATATTATGATTTCCATCATCATCATAGTTGTCACTTGATTCACTTGTCGATGAGTCATGCATGTCATCTGTATCATGACTACCTATCGAGATGGGTGCACACATTTCCACCTATGCACTACCTATTGTTTGAATTAAAGTGGAGTTTGAGTCTACCAATCCATCGCTCCCAATACCTCTATCATTGCCCATTTCCCCTGCAAGTGCCTGTGACAATGCATTTTCTGATATCTGCACATAAATAGCCATTGTCCCTTCCGTGTACACCAACATCTCCTGTGCAGCATCTTCATCCGTCATTAGAATAACATCATAACGTAGCATCATATCTCTAATAGCTACCCTATGATATAGATCCACCCAATGTGTACACCTATTTACCTTCAGTCTATTGCAAATGATGTCCACAATTTGCTCATATGTAGAGTTCCTACTAACACTGACCACAGCTATCGGTTGCTTATCATAACCAAAACCATCATCCCCTTGCATAATGTTGCCATAAGCGTACAGTACAAACTTTGCCTTGTCCATTTCCTCGTCAACCCTGCTATCTCATCAAAAATAACTTCATTGCATGAAATTTGCAACTTCACATTTATGAATTGAACTCCCTATTTTATTTAACATAACTCCTAATAGAAAATTTAAAAAATTGATTTCTATCACTAATTAAATGTTAATTTCTATCACTAATTTATAATCTAATTCATATAAAATTGAAATTACTAATTTCTAATAAATTATAATTTTAAATGTTGATTTCTGTTATCAATTACGGATTTCTAATAAATTATAAATTATAAAAATTTCTAATAAATTATACAAAATTTGTATCGCTTTAATTGAATTATAATGTTTAATAAATTATATTGTAATTTATAATAAATTACTAATTTCTAATTAATTGAACTTTGCGTACAACAACAAATATGTGCACATTTCACATTACTAATATTCGACAATATAGCATCGATAATTCAAAAAAAAATTACAAAAATTCGGAATCTTACAAATACAATATTCCTACAACATATACAACGAATACTCAACAATGTAGCATCAATAATTTAACAAAAATTTCAAAAAATATGGATTCATACCACAAATCGTCGCCGTTCATCGTTGTCCTCGTTCTCGCGCCTACAACACTCTTCTCCAATAAATTGCTTCTCCCTCAACACTGGCTGATCCAAAAACACAAGTTCAAGGAGCTAATTGCGCTCAACCGAAGACAAATTCGGAATTGGGGTTAGGGTTTCAATTTGGGGCTTAAGGTTTTACAGAGGATTGGTATGGAGAAGAAGAGGAAATGAGGAAGAAGGAGGTCTAGTGAGTTTTTAGTTTTGCAGACCTCGTCTCTTGAAGAGACGAGGTAGTAGGCAGCCTGACCTTGTCTCTTGAGGAGACGAGGTCAGGTTGCCTAAAATCGAGATTATTTTGATCCCGATGGTAATTTTATAATTTTTTTAAAAAACACAAATATTTTTTTCCTTTTCCCCCTATTCTCTACTTTTTACGTTTCTCATATATATTCATTCATATCAAACCCTATAACTTATTACTTTTGATTAACAAAAATACAAAACAAATCAACGCACTCCATCTCTCTCCTTCCCTTACATCACGCCGGCCCTTTTCTCTTTTTCATCCATATTTTATTTTCTTTTTTAATTTATTTAATTCACATAATTTTCACTCCTCAAAATTCAATAAATACCCCATCTTCCTCCATTTCTTTCACATATCCATTTACGTTAACAAAACTCTCTCAAATTTACTCCTCAAATCCTCTCTCCTAAAATTCTCTTTTCACTTTTCTTTACTACCCATTTTCCTACATATTTTCTACACACATACTACACAAAACCTTCTTAAACTACCAATCAAATTTCTACTTTAGGTAAATTTCTTACCTATATCTTTCTCCCATATCATGTAACTTAACATGACCATGGTGTATGTTTTTAAACATTCAAATATTATAGAAGCAACACTATGTTCATGTTTTGTTTTTGTTCATGAATAAATTTCATATTATGTTGTCTTATTTATGTACATGTTATTATTATTGTCCTAACCTACCTTTTATATCATATTATCTATATTTATGTATCTATATATATTTCTTAGAGTACATAAGCTCACTAAAATAACCATTATTTATTTATTTATGCTTGTAATTTATTTATTTCTTTCATGCTTTAGTATTAAGACTAGTCTTTCTAGTTTTAGACTTGTCCTCATCAAGTTAAAATGATTTTTCTTATTTCCTTTGTTTTTCTTTCTTTGGACTTGCCCATGACTAAGTTTGGAGCCTTGAAAACAAGCTAAGGCTTTCAATACTTGATGTTTATTTCTTGCTTATTCTTATATTTTTCCATTTTAATATTATTATTATTCTTGTCATGTTACTAGCAACATATTCATACTTCATGCATGATCATATTGATAGTTGTCTTAATAAAAATAAAGACATTCTTTTCTAAGTAAAAGAAAATAAGACCAACTTACTTTAAAAATGTAGTTTTATCACTTAGGAAAAAGTTTCCTTAAGTCTTGTAATTTTATTTCAACTAAATACTTTACAAAGGATTTTGACCAAAAATCACCATAGATTCTAAGTGTTGTTGATATATAAAGCTTTTACAAAAACGACTAAAGAAACTCCTTATTTTATTTTCAAACTACCATTAAGAGACCTTAAGATTGATAATACTCTTCTATAAGGAATTTTCTTAAAAACTTGATTATAAAATCCTTACTAGCATTTTAGTAAAAGATCAACACAAGTTTTCCAAACTAAGTTAGGAAATCAACTTACCAAGCAGAATATACTTAGAAATAAAATTCAAAAATAACTTAGAAAGACTAAAGTTTTTGAATTAAAAGTTATCTTTTAAGAATCTAAGAAAATAAATTATATCACATATCTAATGACTTAAAAATCCTTAGTTTTATTTCCAAACAGCTTAATATAACCTTATCAAAACTTTACTTTTTCAACTATCAAAACAAGATTGTTTTATGAAAAAATCATTCATTGAGAAAATCATTAGAATCATGTGTTTATTATGAGTTGCATATGTATTAAAAGGATTTTTCAACTATACATATATTTATATGTTTTCTATGAAATATTTAGTTGATACAAAGTTAGAAAAATCATGTTTTAAAGGTGGAAATTTTTGTGTTGATTATGTACCATTTCTTTTAGATATTTAAATGACCTTTTATGTAGAAAATAACCTTAAAAATGGATAGATCTTTTCGAGTAGGTTGAAAACGGTATAGAATATGCAAAATTCCGAGTTAAAATGATCAAGTTATTGCCATTTTAAGTTGGAATTTCACTCTATACAAATTTTGATGAACTTAGTATATTAGAGTTACAAGTTTAAGTAGAACTTCCCAGAAGTACTCATTTTGGGTATTTCTTTTGTATAGGTGATGTGGAGTCCAAACTACCTTACCCGGAGGATTACTTTTACTAAGAAGCTTCTGCTACTATGGTCGAGTGAGTTTAAATTCTCGCCTTTTGTACTTATGTATTTGCTTGTAGTTTAGCGGCACTAGACTTTAGGAAAAGATAAAACATGATAGTGCATGTGCTTTACTTATATGATTGAAATTATGATAAGTATATCAAAGCAGGAATTATTAGCTAATCCTTATATGATTTAGTTTAGGAATGATTTGTCTACAAATTCTATGATCACATATAAAATGTCTAATATTATGCCATGATTACTTAAATAAAATGATTCATGCATGACATGTAGTGAGTCACATTGTATTCATTACTATACCCTTAGTGGGACAAGGGTATAGCAATGAGGTCAAGGACCTAAAAATATATTTTATGGCTTTGATTGCCCATAATTACATGGTGAGTGGGAACCCGAATTAACTACAATTTAGCGGTTAGTAGGAATTTGTATAAAAACTACGAAAACGTCATTTGCGAACTATGACCTTGTTGCCCAGAACACCAAACTACCGAATCGAAGGGTGAATCCATTCAAACATATGATTCCCGAAAAATCGTATATATTGTTTACTCACGTGGTTGATTGCATCTCATATGCTTGATAATTAACTTGACTGAATATTGATTGTTGAGTACTTTACTTGTGGAATTAATTCTCACTAAGCAAGAAGCTTAACCCTTTATAGATACCTTTAGTAACTTCCCTATCTATGGTTAAAGTCTCGAGGTTATTTCTCTCAGGTACTACTTTTTAGCCTAAGGAGTTTTTGGAAAAAGTCAAAGACTAGATAGAAACCTAGACTTCTAAGTAAATCTCCATGTAATTATTTTTTAGTAGACTTTGATAGACTATATCATTTGAATGGGGAATGCACCTTCAATATTTGTAAGACCTCTATATTTCCATATTCGAGATATTACGTCATGATTTCCATTCTTAAACTGCTATATGAATGTCTTCTTAAACAACTTGTTTCAAAGTTGGTCCTCTATGATCGTGAACGTACGTCTTATACCCAGTATTGAAGCTTATGGGATGACTAAGAGTGTCATACTTAAGATTTAATATTGAGTGTGGCGGATTATCGTGTTTAGGGTATCATTTGAGGCATGACATGACCCTTGGTTAATGCTAACTTACAGTGAGGCAATCAAGCCTTGAACTTCATGATGCAGCTTTAATTGCACCTTAAAGTTAAGCCGTATATTATACCCATGATTGAAGTTGAGCAAAAATTCGAGCTCTGAAGAAAAGAATACAACTTAGACCATAGCTAAACTTCGAGCCTTGGATCTAACTTGCGAAAAGTGACCCTAAGAAGCTGCTATTAATGAGTTGGCTCTATGTACGCACATGAGAATAAGGACAATTTTCATTATAAAGAATCTATCACATCAGGGAATAAAATCTTCATGATTTACGTCCTTGTAGCCCATAAATAGACGTGTACAAATGCCTAAAAAAAAGAAAGAGAGTACCATATGTAGAATATCACTAACGTAGAATAGAGAGATAAATCCTTACCAAAAGAACCGTTACTTCTTGCTTAGAAATTTCAAAGTTTTATGGTTAAAATCATTTTAACTCATTGTTTTTATTTGCATGATTCTAAACTTAATTTGGAATATTCATATTTAATTTCAAATTATTTCTTCTGAATATGTGCTTAATGTTCAAATCTATGAAGAAATAATCTCCTTAACTTAAGGTTAGTGAATCTAAATCCTAATTTATGTGATTGCAAATGCGCTTTTCAATTGAACATTGACTAGGTATTTGTATTTAGTAGATCAAACTTAATTTCGTGGATCTAAATGTGTGGTGCACCTTTTAGATCTATCATTGGTTTTAACAAAAGAGATCGAGAGATCATTCAATTAAATAGATCTAGGTTGTTAATGAAGTTACTCATAATCACCTGAAAGAGGAATGGTAAAAGTTTTTGTTACTTGTTTTCAAATTTCTAAAATGGGTTTTTGAATAAAAGACTCTTAAACTTTATGTGGATTTAGATTGCTAATAGCTTAAGAAGAGATTCTAGTGGTCTGATCTAGATCTAGAGTTTCTAACCTTGAGAGAGCCTTTAACTTACATTTGTGAGTCCAATGGTGCAAATATTCCCAACTAATAACTCTATGAGTTTGTAAGAAATCACATGGTATGGAATTAGCGAAGTAAATCCTAAGCATCATCTTGTATTTTACAAATTTATCCTTAATTTTACCCTAAAAACATGTATATATGCATTAACCTTAATTTAGTTTTTGTTTTTGTTATGAATTGCTAAATTCTTGTTTGGCTAGATAATAGATAAAAAGTGAGTATGGCAAATGCAAACGATCCCTCAAAATACGACATAATATTTTTTATACTATTTTGGTAGGTGCGCTTACCTCAGCTTTGTGTTTGCCTATTTCTAAATGGCTTTAACACAAACCACCACAAAGCAATTAACGATGAACATTTATTTATCCATAACCATGTCTAACTATAGTTTAAGTATTAGCAACATAAGATTACAAAAAAAAAAAAAAAAAATCCAAAGGTTATAAAGAAGATTTAAAGATATAAAAACTTACTTCATATTATTAAGAAATAAGATTTCTTGTGAGTAGAAGTTTATATAAACTAGATTAAATTGCTTTTATTTACTATTCATTTAGAAATAGTTTAAACTTTAAATAGTATCTTCTTGTTTTTTTTTTTAATTTTTTTTCCTTGGTTTTAGTTTTTTTTCCCTTAATCCAATTATATGTATATATTATTGAAATAGACTTGATAGGACCGAAATCCTTATGGCTTCTACATGGGTCAAGACCCACCACTTAGTGATAGGAATCATGAATCACTTGGGCCACCACTCGATTTAGAAAAGAAGATAAAGTTTGGAAAATCATTAATAGCGGAGATCACGCCCACAAACACGGTTGTGATGTTGCTCGTCATCAACATAATGGCCACAATATAACCCGTATTTGATTCTGAATATAAACATGATATTCCAGTGGAGAACAAAGTCGTTATCCCACTTGTAACCTAGGTCGTAATGAACAATACGACCATAATAGGGATGGTGAGCTCATCATCATAGTATGATTTAGACCAGCCGAGAAGGTAATGAGCTATGCCCCGCCTATTACGAAGGTCGTGATTTAGTAATCACGTCCGTAGCAACCAAAAGTTGAAATAGTGCAGACTGAGCCGAGAACATTACGGCCCATGTAACGATTGTAATAGATAGGGAGATCTTCTTCCTGTCATGTGTAGTTTAGATGCACCTTATTTTATTGCTTTTGTTTAGTATTTTACCTTTTTACCCTTTGCCCGACTTGTGAGTCTATATAAGGGTTTCTTTCATATGCAATAAACACTTTTTGGTTTTGACTTGAATTCTACCTTTAGGTAATTGAAGTTGTCCTTTGTGACGAATCCTTGATCATGTGCAATATCAATCTATCCTTGATCTTCTAGCCAGCATGAGTCATATCGATTGTCTAGAATTTATTTGTTGTTTCTTGTCTTCATGAGTCATATCGATGACTAAGACAACTAGTTCGATTTAGTCTTTGCTGCATCATATCAAGGGATTGATTAATTCATATCTTTATTTTTCTGTTATTTCATTATAACATCGCGTATTTCATCGCAGGCCCTCATTTGCAATTGGAAGCACTAGATCCGCCACTAAATCAGATACATCGATCCCTATCATCTTGGTATTAGAGCTTAGAGTTATGGATTGCGGCTTGAGGTGACGGTGTTTTGGATTGTTGTTCGATAAGATTTGATTTTCGTGAATTGTTTACTTTGTTGCAAAACTTAGTATCTTTAAGAACGTCGGGGAAAACTAATATAAAGATTGGAGATGGTGATACATTAAATAGGGAAGAAGCCATTAACATGGGGAACTTCATGGATTTCATGAGAGAGATGAAGAAAAGGATGCAAAACATGATGCAACAATAAGGGGAAACCCTAAGAGATATGGAATGAATTGCTAGAGGCATCCCTCCTGTCTATGACCTGCCTGAACAAAGGCACATGGAAGAATTGGAGGAAAATCCTAGGATGCAACTTCCTCGTAGTAGGGTAATGGATGTTCGTGGAAGAGGAAGGGATTTGTTCATCATCTGGTGAGAGGATGTAGGATCAAAGAATATGATGATGATTTTGATGAATTTCATGATGGTTGTAGGCCTAGAGGATTGCGTGGTATAGAGACCGTGAAATCAAAGGTCCCATCTTTTGATGGCACTGGAGGGCTGAAAGTATTTGATTAGGAAGACAAAATTGAGAATTATTTAATTACCATGATTGTGATGATATGCATCGATTTTAAATTAGCTACAATTGAATTCAAAGGATATGCTTCCCATTGATAGAAGAACGTGTCAGCTAATAGAAGGAGAAATGGAGAACGGGATGTGAATACTTGGACTGAGATGAGAGGTCTATTACAACGAAGATTTGTGCTAAAATACTATAGCCAAGAGTTACTAATGCGGTTACATACTTTACACTAGGGGAGTAGAAGTGTGGCTGAATACATCAAAGAATTTGAGATTCTAACCATGCAAAGCTAGATTGTGGAAACTCTAGAACAATCAATTGCTCGATTCATTGTTGGTTTGAAAACTGAGATATCGGATGTTGTAGAGCTTCGGTGGATCGATACTCTAGAAGAGGAAATTTTGATGGCGGAAAAGGTTGAAAGGCAGTGGAAATTTCACAAATCTTCAGGTAACTTTTCTAAGTATTAAGGTAACGAAAGTTTTCTTAGCATAATGATGAAATGGAGGTTATTAGTGATCATAAGGATGTTATGAAGCATGAGTTTAGTCTTGAGATGTACAATGATGAGAAAGCGAAGTCGGTGTCTAAATCGAATGACTGTAATAGTGTTAAGAAGAAAACTAGAGAAATTAAATATTTTAAATGCTTAAGTTTGGACATGTTGTTGCTCAATTTTTTGAATAGACATGCTGTTTACATTCGTGGAGGTTATTTGGAGAGTGATGACGAAGAGGAGAAAGTCAATCATAGTAATTCTAACAAGGAACGTGAGAAAAGGTGCAAGCTAAACAAATATTAGGGCCTGTTATTCCTTTAAATGGTGTGTTGAGGAGGAGTTTGAGTGCAACACTAGTAGCTGAACAAGAACAATGGGGGAATATATTCCATATGAAGTTCATGGTGAGTGGGGCTATTTGTGTAGCTATCATTGATGCAGGTAGTTGCACTAATATTGTGGCAACATCACTTGTGGAGAAATTGCAACTTCCAACCACTCACCATCCACAACCATATCAATTGCATTATATTAATGGTAAAGGATCTAGTTATGTCACTAAGCAGGTATCGGTTCCTATTTCTTTACCAAATTATTATACTGATAAGGTTCTTTGTGATTTAGTGCCAATGAATGCATCCTATATTCTTTTAAGGCATCCATGGTTATTTGATCGAGAAGTGAACCATAATGGTAGGGACAACACTTATTCTATTTTGTTCAAAGGGAGGAGAATTAAGTTGTTTCCTATGAGTCCCGAAGTTATGAAACAAACACGTGAGGAGTTGAATCCTCCTAAGAAAAAGTCACTATTGTTGGTGCCAAAAGAAGCTAAGAAGAAATTCGCTAATAAGAAAACAAAGCATATGTCACATGTGGAACAAAGTTTGAAGATGAAGGGTGATCCTCCTAATCAAGACAACTTTGATGAAGATTTGAAGGCAAATCTTCATGAGTCCAGAGGAGATGATAGGAATCATGGATCACTTGGGCGACCACTCGATTTAGAAAAGAAGATAAAGTTTGAAAAATAATCAACAGCGGAGATCACGCCCACGAACACAGCCGTGACTTTACCCATCATCAACATAGCGGCTGCAATACAGCCCGTATTTGATTCTAAATATAAACATGATATTCGAGTGGAGAACAAGGCCGTTATCATGCCTATAACTAAGGCCGTAATGAAGAATATGATCGTAATAGGGATGGTGAGCTCATCATCATTGTATGATTTAGACCAGTCGAGAAGATAGCAAGCTATGTCTCGCCCATTACGAAGGTCGTGATTTAGTAATCACGCCCGTAGCAACCAAAAGTTGAAACTGTGCAGACTGAGCCGAGAATATCACGAGCCATGTAACGATTTTGATAGACAAGGAGATCTTCTTCCTGTCATGCATAATTTATACGTGCCTTCTTATCTTATTTCTTTTGTTTAGTATTTTACCTTTTTACCCTTTGCCCGACTTGTGGTTCTATATAAAGGGTTTCTTTCAAATGTAATAGATACTTTTTGGTTTTGACTTGAATTCTACCTTCAGGTAATTGAAAATGTCCTTTGTGATGAATCCTTGATTGTGTGTAATATTGATCTATCCTCCATCTTCTAGTCAACGTAAGTCATATCGATTGTGTAGAATTCTTTGTTATTTCTTGTCTTTGTGAGTCATATCGATAGACTAGGACAACTAGTTCGATTTAGTCTTTAGTGCATCATATCGAAGGATTAATTCATTCATATCTTTATTTTTCTATTATTTCATTATATCATCGCGTATTTCATCACAAGAACTCCTTCGCAATTGGAAGCACTAGATCCACCACTAAATCGGATACACCGATCCGTATCACTTAGACATCATCATGGGTCGGTTCTGAGCCAGGAATGGACCCCCACCCGTTATCAGCCGTTCCTGAATCAGGAACCAGCTTATGGATGGCAGTTCTGAACTGGCAAAGGACCCACTGATTCTAGCAGGTCCTTATAGTTCCACCTCCCAAAACTGTCTGATTCGGTGGTTTTAGTGGTTTTATACTATAAAAATTAAAAAAAAAAAGAAAGGAAAAAAAAGAAAAGAAAATTATAAAAAATTGTAATTAAAAAACAAATATCTAAAACTATTTTCACATAAATTTAATGTGATGTTATTGATAACACAAGTAATAAATATATTTGTTGAGTTTATGTATACTTTTAAGCAAAATTTATTTTTCTTTCTTAACTATGTGTGACTTCTTTTTGTATTGTAGGACTTATTTGTATATTAGATATTTTAGAATGATATGCTGCTAACATAGTAAATAAAAAAGCGTGAGTAATTGTACATAAATAAATGCATTATTGTATAACTTCTTTTAACTGATGGGCTATAACAATTATTATTAGGCTCAATGTTATTTCAAGTTAAAAATTTATTTTATAATATTTTCTTACTTAAATTAATTAAATTATTTAATTGATTTTTTTTTTTTTTTTTTATTTCACTATTTTCGGTTCCTTTGGTATCGAAATCAAATCGTAGGAATCGATAGTTCCTAAGAACTGGGAACCAGACCAGCTCCCACAAGTCCGGTTCTTATTCCACCATTTTTAGAACTAGAAATTGGCAATTCGAATCTGGTTTAAGTCTGCTTCGGACCCATGACGATGTCTAAGCGGGATCATGTCCAAATATAAGGTGCCAGTTGGAATTTGATCCATGTTGAGGTCAAGTTATAATTATAAGTACATTAACCATGGAGGAAAGAATGTTTAAATATATGAAGTGGTTTTTTTTTAATGAAAAATGCATAATCTTTTGTCTATATTTAAACTAGGCATATGATCAATATCGGCCTTGATCTGATGGCATCTATCATTTTAAAAGGGAATCTCTCGTTATTTTCAAAGGCCTAGATCAATCAAGGCACGGTCAACTAAGAAAATTTACGGCTGCATTTTTCTTCAAGTAATGATAAGTTGTTAGTTAAAAACACAATAAACAATTTTCAAAGAAGGGGAAAAAAAACAATGGTGAGTTAAATTAATAAAAACGAAAAAGTTCTACGTTTTTCTTTCTTTTCCTTTTTTTTTTCCACTCTTAAACTTCCATTGTTATTATTTGGATCAAAGACGCATTTCATTTTTTATGTTTGTTCACTTTTCTATTTCAGTAAATAAAGAGAAAATGGCCCTGTTGTTCAAGTTAAGTCAGCATGCAGTTTTGGAACGAGTAAAATAGGGGCACTCCTGAAAAGGAAACGACAGCAGTTGTTAGTTGTTTGGTGTTAATGGTGGCGGTGATGGTAAAGATTTTGATACCATTACATGGGCATCGCATGCGGTGTTTTCATAAATCCATCCAGGCATATGTCTTTCAGTATGCCATAGCTCCACTGAGTCATGCCTTTATGTCGAGGATCAAGTCATTGACCTTGTTGATATTTTATTCACCCAATACATTATTGATTGGAGTACCGACTACCGAGCTTATCAATGGAGAACTCCATCGTTTCCTTGTAGGCATTTAAGGCCTCCAAAGTTCTAAGATACTTTGCCAAGTCCTTCAAAGTTGGAAAAATTGCACGGTCCAGTACCAGTTGCGACAAGATTGGTTTTGTTACATCAACAAACGGTTTAGATGTTTTCCACCTATGATCAAACTCCTTAAATATTTTTAACACTAATTTTTGTATAATTAATTTAATTTATAATATTGATGGTGCAATTCTGTCATGGTTGTCTATTTTTGGGCATCCTTATTTATGCATTGTAAGACATGAATAAGCTAGATTTAATTTGCATAACTTTTAGGGGGAAAAAATGGGAAAAATAAACTAATATAACATTATGAATTATAAATAATAGAAGTAAAAAGGAAAAAGATAAGAAACACAGATTAGGCTTAATATGAAGTTTGAATCACTCTCTGCACAATCACAAATTTCTCATGTGGACTTCATACATAATTTATCAAACTTGGTCTTCCATAACCATATTTTGCAAATATCATGAGCTCAAAGCTAATGTTATATCTAGCACTGTGGATTTGTGGGTCGTGTTCATGTTTATGTTTTGTGTTCACATTAAATTGATTATGGGAAATTACATCACAAGACATCATTATTTTGGAGCCAAGCTCAAATAAATAGATTGAATAGTAAAAAGAAAAAGAAGTAACTTGTTCAAGTATGGAATGAAGTTTTAAATAATTAAAAAAAAGGTATAGATATTTTCAAGTGGACGACAAATAGATATAAAAATAAATAACTTATTTATAACATTTTATATAATATTGATTTCTTTTATATTGACTATTTAAGAACGTTAATCTCTAAAGTGAGTATACGATAAATATGTAACAACAAAATTAAGCTTCCTTACTATTTAAGACACCAAAATTGCCATATCACTTTGACTTAAAAGAAGAACTCACTTTTAAGAATATTGCATGTATCGTAAGTCTATGATCTAGTATAGACTTCATGTTCGGATATGGTTTTCTTCGTTACTATTTAACGGCTAAGATACGAAATAGAGCTTGAAAGATTCACCCATACCCTGAAAACTTGGTACACATGAAACGACCTATAATCTCATGAGTGTTTCTTTATTCTATATTTTAGATGAATAGTGATTTCTAAAGAATGACGTTTAAATATAGGAAAATTCTATGGTTTCATCATCTATTTTAACAGACCTATTCAACTACTCATATTATATCCAATCGTGATCACACTATTAAAATAGTTAATATTTCAATATTATATTTATTTTAACGTTTAAATGGTTGATTAGACGATCCTGTCGATGGGATCATAAGAGCTCCCATACATATATAATTCATGAGAATATCATATGCATGAACATGAACGTATAATTATGTTATATGAAGAAGATAACTCATTGGAATATAAGAGATATAGGAAATTAAAAAAGCATATGAACATATAATTAAAGTCGAGTATTAGAAGTCTTAGCTCGCATCAAGACTTCCAGACTAGAGATAGACTAGTCCCATAAAAGAAAATAAAACTGTTTTGACTTAATAAGGATAAGTGTAAGACTAAAAAGACTAGTCTTAATAAATTGCATGAGCATAAATAAAAGTTATGTTAGTAAGCTTATATGCCCTAAGAATATATATACATAAATATACTTAGTAATATATAAAAGTTAGATTAGGAGCAATAATAAAGCATAATAATATAACAACAACAATAATAATACTTGAACATTATTAAACAAGATATAAACATGTTGTTGTTTTCATAATACACACGAGTTTAGAAAACACACAATATAATCATGTTATGTTAACATGAACGTGAAGATGGTTTTAGGAATTTTTACCTAAGGTTATTTTTTGGTTGAAAAAGAAATGAAATATTGGTAATTGTATGTCGATGATAGTTTTATGGAAAGAAGAGAGAGTTGGAAGAGAATTTGGAGAAGGATTTTTGTGGAGAGAATTTGAGAGTTTTGGTATGTTAATGAAGTGTGCGAAAGAAATGGAGAGAGAGGGGGGTGGAGGTAGAGTATTATAGATAAATGTGGAGAAAAATTAGATATAATTAAATAAAAATGAAAAAGAAAAAAATTAGATAGTGTAGGAGAGAGGGGACATCAGTTTTGGTGTGGAAAGGGAGAAAAATTTATTTAATTTGTATTTTGTAATGAAAATAAATAATGTGTAAGAGTTGAAAGATATAAAGTAGTGTTGAAAATGAAAATTATAAGAAATATGTGTATAGATTATAAGAATAGGTAATAAGAAAAAGTAGTAGAGATAGAGGAATAGTATTGAATAATATAGAATAGTAACTTGAATAGTAGACATGACAAATTAATACTGATAGTAAAGTAAATACGTGTAAACGAGATATATATGATATTTTTAGATACCAAAAAATTCTAAAACTGATATTTTTGGAATCCTCAAATTATTATGAGTTTAATGGTGTCATTGGAATATTTTTAACGTTTCACGTGTCTGGACCTTGTTTTCGAAAAATGATCCAATTCGAGTCCTAATCGAATCAAATTATGACGAATATGATCTTTTTAAGTTTCACTATATTATTATGGACCATAATCTATGATTGTCTCAATTTTATTGTTTAAGGGTTTAGAGCGCAGGATTGCTGGATCTAGATTTACTAGGGTTTATTATAAATTTGTTGACTTTAGGGTTTCCGGTTGATTTCCGATTCTAGGGTTTAGGTATTTACTTAGCATAAAATCTAGAGTTTTACGGCATGTATTTAGAACTAACATAGTCCTTGGGGTAAGGTTTTGTGTCGATGCGGTGGTGGTATGGAAGCTTTAAGTCCGTTACTCCCACAGAAGGCTTAGCTTGAATCTTCTTCAAAGAAAGGTCCAAGTATTCCTTTATCATAAAGGATTCCCTTGGTATAGACATCGATGGTGCAACTGGTGTAACTATTGCAATTAGTGTAGCTGGTGCAATTAATGCAGCCGATATAGTTGATGTAGTTGGTCCAGTTGGTGCAATCGGTGCAATTGGAGAAGTTAGTGCTTGAGAAAAATTAGGATTAGGCAAAGGAATGGTCTCACTCAATTTAATACAAGAGTGTACATGTGAGGATGATGACCCACCAAGCTAGGATCTTGCATTGTCTACATCGGATGTTAGGTGCTGCTTAGCTACAATTTGCAATGATGGGGTTTGCACATTTGCCCCTTGAGGCATATTCACCTGAATGGAAAGAGCAACAGTAGGCTAAGATAAAGAGGGTGCACCTTGCTGCACAATTGGGATGAGGCCTACTAAGGTTGCACCTTGAAGTGCATCAGCATTAGTAGCCATCCCTGGTATGAGACGAGTAAGTGCAGGTAAGAACTAGTTCAGGGTCTGAGTGTTTTTTTATATGGTTCGTGCCATTTTTACATTATTGTCTTGTATAACACGTATGATCTGTGTATTGTCAACAATGATGCATTGCGTGTTCGTAGCAGAGTTGGCATTGACATTAGCATTAGAATTAACATATTCCAACACCAGCATGTCTTGCTCAACTATATCAAGGTTAGTGTTGCCAGCATCATAACTCAGATTGTCATCAACATTGCTTTGCTTTTTTTCTTGGAGGTGCCATCATAGACGTGTCAAGTTCTTCAGGTGTCCCTAGTGAAGTTGCCAAAATGTAGGCGTAGTGTTCTTAATAATAGTGGTCATCCATGCATCGCGTGGATCTTGGGCCTAACACATGACTTCGAAGTGCTGTTGAGAAGATGACACTTGATGATGAAATGGCTTAGAAAGAATGACAAGGAGGAGGAACAAGCAGTCCTAGGGTCTCGAATGTACAAATGATAGGTAAGAGAACTTAAGTAAACCTCGCACGTCAACCTTACAATTCTTGAGCAGGTAGAGTGAAAATCACTTGAAGTGCATTGTTTGATCTTTCTTATAGAGACTCCTTTATATATTGTTGTTTATCTTCTCTCTATCAAAAGTTGGAAATGAGAAAGAGTGACTAAACATTTATAGGCACTTGGCATTGATGACAACCATCTGATCACTTTAGTGATTGACGGATGAGATGGAGTAAGCTCAATTATCTCAATATAATTGATCCGAACTCACTAGGCCCTTTCACTTATCCCACAAATGAAGCCTAAATAAATGAAAATATAATATTTATATTTTGAAGTCCATCTACAAAAGATAATGAAAATAATTACAAAATGTTTGATCACCACTTTAAAATTCATAGTAGATTCATCCATTTCATATTTTATTGAGTTGCACTTGTCCAAAAGAATGCAATTGTCTAATGTTTCCTACACTAGTGTCTTTATAATTTTTAAAGGAGAGAGGAGGAGTCCGTAAATCCCAAAAAAAACTGGTATTTTTATATCACTTATAAGATTTTGGCTTTTTCGGGATATTTATCGATTGACTTCGTGTAAATAAAAGTTTTTATATTTTTTAATTTATTTACAATAAAGAGAAAGAATTCCAAATTTGTCCAACCACTAAAGGGATCGGTGTTGATAGTACTTATTTAGATGATAACATTATTAATAGGTTAATTTGCCAGCTATTGCATGTTTCCCAAACCATTTTCCTTCAAGCAAATGAAAGTGGCCTGTAGAAGAATCCCATGGCAGGCTAGGCCCAGCCCAACCAATGCGTCTTCCATTTCTGAACCCGAATTGCAAGGCCACCGTCACAGAGTCGAAACACCATTCCAAAACTTTATATGGGCAAAGACACATGGCATGTAGTGTGCGAACAATGGATTATCAAAAGCGTTTTAAATTTTTTAAATTATTGAATACTACTTAATAAAACCCATGCTACAGGGCAAGTTTTGGTACAAGCGTTTTTATTAGATTTTTATTTGCATCATCATATGTATCAGTATCATATCGTATGATATCTATGTAGTCCATTTATGAATAAATATATTAATTTTTATTAATATATGTTTTTTCACAAACATCAATTTAAAAATAATAAATATATAATATCAAAATAACCATAATATAATGGAATAAATAGACCTAAAGTAGATCTATATCAATGAAAATAATACATTTATCTAAACGATTATCAATATTCATATAGCAATAATAATGCTAAATTATAAATAAAATATTCCATATTGCAGTATTCATATTCGTTTTCTATCTTTTTATTGTCATATATTATTTGAGAAGAATTATAATCCTTTAATTAATGAAAATACAAAATCATGCTTTGCTGGCTGCGTCGTTTTTGCATCACATTGTGTAAAGGCGACCGCTTCAGAAGTAAAATGTTTGCACCGAAGACACGTTCTATGGACACATTATTAAAAGAAAAGAATTGCTCATACTCATACAAAGGTATTACTAAATCTGGGGGGGCAAAAAAAAAAAAAAAAAACCTAAAGAAAGAAAGGTGTCAGTAATAAAAAGTTATAGGTGACAAAATCTAAATATCATAAATAGTTAAGTGGTATTACCAATAAAAACTTCTATATGTCTGTGAAGAATCATCTACCTATAATACTAACTTCAAATTGATTAAAAAATATCAATATAATTATATATATTAATGACTAGCGGGCACAGTTGGAAGAAAAAGGAGAAAACAAAAAAAAAATTAAAGAAAAATTTAATGTGAACAAAAAAAAAATTGTTTAAACTATTTTAATGTAAATAGTAAAAATTTGTTAACTATTCATAATATCTAATGTGTTGTTTGTAACAATACAAATAATAAGTACACTTAAAATATATCTCATTGGATACGTAAATTTTTAAATAAAGTAAAATCTTAATAACATGGGACTTATTTATGTTTGGAGTATTTTGTATTGTACATTGCAAATTTTACAGTTAAAGATGGATGCGTTTAGTTTATGTATAAATAAATGTACTTTAGGAGTAAAGGTTAAAAATTGTTAGTTTAAAACCTAATTTTATTTGAAGTTAAAAATTTGTTTCAGTCAATATTAAATTTATTTTTCAGTTTTAATAAAAAATTAACGTTGTTGGCTCAGTGGGTCCTAAACCGACCTTAGTTTTCTGGTGCCGCCCTTACCCGACATTAGTTGGATTCGATTCCAAATGGTTCCAGGCCGGTTTCAAATCGCACCGATGTCTAAATCAACCTAACAAATGCTGTAAGAGAATAAAGCATAAAGGAAACTCAAGATTTGACACAAAAAATTTAATGTGAAAATCAGCAAATTCAGGATGAGACCAATGCGCAATATTAAAATCGGATATATTAGTGTATTAACGTAAAGATGGAGTTCTCGTAAACACAAAGAACGATTACTCACAACCAAATAACCAATCATAAAGAATTTCTCACGGCTCTCTTGTACCCGCCAATTCTCACCGATAGCGTTATAGAATTCGATAAATTATATCAAAAGATCATAATATTATGGATAAGTTCATTTTAAGTCACAACATTTTGAATAATTAAAAGAAAATTATAAAGTTTAAAGAAGTGGATCAATTAAGATCGTTATCGGCACATATCAATAGAAGAAATATTTAAAATTAAAACTCAAAAGATCTAGTGCGTTATGACACGTGTAAATGGCAACTTTAATTAACCAACTTCTCTAAATGTTATAGTATGTGATTTTTTTTAATAACTCAAAACATTATAACAATAAATAAATGTACTTCATAAAACGTTATAACTTTTCGATGTAATTTATCCTGATAGAATTACTGAGCCTAACCCTAACACAACGCAACATAACAAATATAACTAGACTACAAACAAGCAAAACAAGGAACAAATACACCAGCCAACAACAATTGTCTCAGGACTTCAATCAAATTATGGCCTACTTTTTGGCCGAGAAAAGTAGCTTTCTATCAACCAATGTGAGAACTGCAAAATGTAAGGCATCATGACAAGATTATCAAAAGTGAGAATTATGAACATCATATCTTTTTGAATGTCCTTAGTCCCTTGTCTATCGAAAGGAAACATTGTCATATGACTAACACTTGTATTGGTAAGGTTATTATCACCAGACTGAATAATTGTGGTTCAAATCATTCAAATAATTAACTTTACTATGATAATAGGAGAAAGAACCATTTCCAAAGAACACCATGAATACATAAAACATATGTTTATTAATATATAATTGAAATTGTTGTTCAACGGCCAACACTTATGATTTTGTAATATGGTCATGAATGAAAGGATTATCATATGTCAATTAAGGCATAGATTGATGGTGATGAGTCAAAAAGAAATGTGTCATCACCATGTAGAAAAGTTAGATATCTCTTAAAAACCTTAATAAAGTAAATTTATGAATTCATAGCAATGGTAAGATATGAAATGGTGAAGGTTGGGTTAGTATTCTTATCAATAAACCTAAAAAGGATCACTTAGCGACAATGCATTCCACACTATAAAATTAAAGACTTAAACATAAATATTGAATTACATAGTATTTGTGTCATTCAAGTAACAAATAATACTTCATAGATTGTTATCTTAATTTATGATCAAGTTCAAGATATTATTTTTGTTCTAAGAACCTATAAAGTAGCATGTAAATAGAACTTGATTGACATAAGAAAGGTCAAAGTGTTAGCAAACAATTTTGCTAAGTGTGCAGGATTAAGAAGTTAAACAAAAATATGTACAATGTTTTTAATGGAAGTATAAGTTGGATAAAAATATTTTATGAAGACTCGGCTCTACTTGTTAGATGTATTTGAGTAAAGCATTTAATGCACTCCACTTAATTCAGAATTAAATCTATAGGGATTTTTAAATTTGGACAATTATTTATGTAATATATGAATAATTAATCTATAATGAAGAGTATAATTGTAATATAATGTTGTTTAAGAGGGTATTTTTGTCCTTTAAAAGACTATAAGCCCAGGAAAATTTTAGTAAATAATTCCAAGATAAACTTTGAAACCCTAAAAATCACTCTAAATTAAAACCGAACTTCAACTAGTCCAAAAACAGGAGCAACTCCAGAAATTTCCGAATCTTGAGAAAAATAAGAATTCTTAAAAACAAAGTAAGAACTCAACATACATCAATTCCAAAACCACTATGTACGAAAAATTCCATACATAACTCCGACTTATAAAATCGGGTAGTATAAAGCCTAAAAACAAATTATTAAAAAGTAAATAATGAAACTTTCGGAAATATAACTCAATTCAAGAATTCCGAAAACATTAAGAGATATTAAATACTTACAAAAATAAAATTTAAAATAAATTTCTCAAATTAAATATGTTGTATAAATATAAAATATCATTTTCCAATTTGGCAAAGATCTAAACGGGAAAATCACCCGAAAACCCTAAGTGGAATACAATAGTTTAAGTTTGGCAATCTAGCGCCCCTAACCCTAGAGGCCAAGATGTAGTTTAAATATGTAGAATAGCTCGTAGTAATATAAATTTGTTTAAAAATATCATATTGGTAAATTTTTGACTTATTTCGAACCCGTTCGGATACAGACTTCGAAAAGCGTGTCCTAGGGCTCGATATATCAAAAATATACCATTAGTACCATTAGACTCGTAATTTCATAAGATTTCTAAATATATCAGTTATGTAATTTTTCGGGTTATAAAAGTTACGGTTATAACCTTTTTATCGTATTTTATTATTACCGATAATTAATTAGTATTTTGCACTATTCACTTTTATTTCATTACACAATTTTATTATTCTTATAAAGCCTTATATTTTTAGATAAATATTTTATATATTATAGAAAATTTTGTTTTTCTAAAATTTAGTTTGTTTCGGGTTTTTACGGGATCAGATTCTGTTTAAGACCTGATACAAAAAATAAAATAAATTAATTTAATAATTGAAAAATATTTTAAAATATTTTTATTTTCATAAAATAATTTTTTATAATTTTTCAAGTTATAAAAATATCATTTATAAGCCCATATTCGCTTATTTTGATCATACCGGTAACTTATTTGATAATTCACTAAAATAAATTAATTAATTATGTTATTTTTATTATGAAAAATCTGCTACAAATATTTGAATGAATTTCCTATTTTTATTTTATTTTATTTTATTTTATTAAGAAAGTACTCTTACAACCTATATTTCAAGTACACCTTTCACATATTACTTCCTTTTCACTTCAATCTTCCTACACTTCATTATCAATTCTTGGCAGATTTTTTTGACTTCTTTTGGCTGCCATTGTCCTTTAATTTACTCCATTTTAACTAAAATAATCATATTCCACTCCTTCTTAAAGAAGCAACACATACACATTAATTACACAATTTAATTTTAAGTCAATTTCAACAAATTCCTCTCTCTCCTCTGCCTAATTCACGTGCAGCACTCTTTTTTGGCTGCCTTTGTTTTATTTTTTTTCTTTCTTTCATTCATTTATTACATTCTCTCTCTCTCTCTTTCATTTACACATTTTTTCTCTTTTCCATTCCTTATCTTTTTCTCTCTTTTTCCTCTCTTTTCTTCTTTTTTTCTCTTTTTCTTACAAGAACCAAGCTGCCCCCAATTCTTTTATTAACTCCCATCCATATTTCTTGAAGATTTTTTAAGCAAATCTTCTTCTCAAAGCTTCCATAGGTGATATAGGTAAAGTATAATGAGAGTTTCATGCATAAATGACATTCCATAAGTTTAAAAGCTTAGGATGATGATGCCAAAAATAAAACACTCCTCTTCTCTATGATTAATCTCTTGTATCATTATTATTTTCTTGTTTAAAGTAGTTATATTTTATAGATCTAACTTTTTGTAGCTTTGTTTTCGTTTATGCCATAGATCTTGTTATTTGAGTTGTTATTTTTGTTATTTCTTATGATTTATGCATAGATTCATCATCCACATGTCTATCTTAGTGATTCATGCATTTAAAACTAGTGTAGTAAACTAGATCTAGTGTTTTGAGTTCATAAAATGCATTAGACTTTGTTTTATGTTCATAAACAACTTGTAGTAGCATGATGATAGTAGGAATGTTTTAGAAAACTCAAGATCTATTTTATTTTCAACAAAAATAATTTTTGAAAATTCGGATGATGAAAATGAATCATATTTAGAAAAGTTGTTTTTTAACTTCAAAATGTGTTTTTTATTTAAAATGAAGGGCTTAGGGTATAGATACTATAAATGAAAGATTTTGATGAGTAAATTTAGATCTATGAGTTTATAGTTTACTACCATGCATTTCTTTTATATCATGTTCATATTAAGTGTAGATCTTGGTTTTGAATTCAAACAAAATAGTGAAATTCGTATTTTGGCAAGACCCCTATTTAAAAACCACTTTCAAGTGTAAAATGTAATTTTTACTTAAGAAATGAGGTTTAATGTATGTATATTATCAAGACTTCTTTTTACAAGAATCAAAGTGATTTTCAAGGATTAATTTTCAAAACAAAAGTTCTACTATTCGGATTTTGGCCAAGGCCTAGTTTAAAAATATGTTTTCCAACTCAAAAATGAAGTTTTTATTCAAGATATGAAAGGCTCTTAAGATATGATATGTAAGGAATGGATTTTCATAAGTTTAGATAGATTTTATCAAAAGATATGTCCAAAAATGAATTTTGTAAATTCAGATATCAACCAAGACCAATTTTTAAACCCATTATCAACTCCAAATTCATGTTTTATGTGAAAAAATGAAGAGTATAGGTAATAGTATCATCAAGTAATGATTTTTATAAGTTGAAATGAGTTTGGATAAGAGTGAGTGAAAACAAAAAGTAGAATCAAGATGGAAAATTTTCAGTTAGTGTTCAACTTGAAAATTCGTAACTTTGGATGAACCTATGTAAAAACCTAGTATTCAAGCTCAAAAAGAATGTTTTATTGTTGAATGAAGTCCTTAGTTAATTGATATAGTAAAGCCTTAAATTTGATGCATTATACAAGTTTTCTCAAATGAATCATTCAAAAGTGGAATTTTCTAAAAATTTGGAGTTTTGAGGTAAATCCTAATTGGAAAACATATTACAAAGTGTAAAATGCAAATTTTTATGTAAAAATGAAGTCCTTAGTGGTTATGTATGGTTGAGCCTTACTTTCCTAAATATCAAATGATTTTTACTTAAAGAAATCACTCAAAAACTAATTTTACAAAGTTCATATTTTGGAATCAACCCCACTTGAAACATGTTTTATAAGTGTAAAAAGAAATTTTTATGTAGAAAATGAAGGTCATAAGTAATAGATATAATGAAGACTCAATTTTAAAAAACAAAATATATTTTCTTAGTAATAAATCCAAACAAATGGAAATGATCAAAGTTAGAAAACTAAATTTTTCATAAGTACTTGTTTTATGGTCTTGCAAAATAAAATGTTATAAAATTTTCTTTTAGCGAAAATCATCAAGATCATGCATACATTAAACTCATCTCATGTCATTCAGTTAGAAATCATCATATTGCATGTATAGCTAATCTATATAGTAGGAAACATTACAAACATTTACAAAACTATTTCGGAATTTGAAATTACTACTGATCAGAATGATCGGACCTTTTCGAAGCTTCAAAGTTTTCAAAACTTAAATAAATATTGAAAAAAGATAGATCTTTCGAAGTAGATAGAAATTGATATATAATTTGCGAAATTCCGAGTTAAAATGACCAAGTTATGATCATTTTAAGTTGGAATTTTCGCTTAGGACGAGAATTATGAATTTGATAGTTTGTATAAGCTCGTTTGGATTAGTTTGAGTTGAAATACTTATTAGAGTATTTCTTTCTTTTAGGTGACATCGAATTTGACAATTCTCTAACCACCGATTACTTTTACTAAAAGACCGGTGATCCCAATGGCCAAGTGAGTTTTCTCCTTATTTTGTTACCTTGTTTGTGCTTGTAGCTAGCTGCATTAGAATTATAGAAACAAGATAAAATCAATATGAATAGAGATGGGATATATGATGAGACAGTGATGAATGTATGCCAAAGAATACTAAAGCATAAAGAAACCACGATCGATAGGATAACTGCACTGTTCATAATATTACTGTATGTGTATGATATGGGTTGGTCATTCTAAAGAATATATGAATATTTTGACCTAAGGAAAAATTTAAATGTGGTCATGCATCGTATCGGACATATTGCATTTGTAGCATGCTACTCCTATGCAGATAGATCGGTATGGTCCAATGATGACTCGTTTGGATAACGAGACCGGTGCCAGACCTATTCATAGGAACTAAGGCGCATGGGGATGCATTCCATGGGAGCCTAGCCGAGTCGAGTGCTATGAGCCGAGGCTTGGGCTAGCAGCGGTCGTGTAGACTTCAATACCATTCCTAACCCAAGATACAAAGGCGTAAATCCGTTCTGTGTGTGGGTTCCGGATACCCATGCATAATTGGTTTGCTCATGTGTTTGTTCATGCATAGCATATGGATGACTTAACTTGCTTGTTATGGTACAGAATTAAGAGAATTCTCACTAAGCTAGTGTAGCTTATACCCTAATAGATGTTTAAATGAACAGGTTATCTCAGAATGCAAAGTGGGGACCGAGATGGTTGGAGCCGAGAATGAGTTCAAGATTCCGGCAAGATAAGAATACTTCAAGTATTAGCTAGGTTTTATGTTTTGCCTTGTAATAGTTTGTATAGCGAAGTCTTTGGATGGATGTAATTGAAGTTTAATGATTTGTATTTTGAAGTATATGATTGTATCTGAAGTATAGTGAATTATATTTTTTACATTGTTACTCAAGCGGTATCAACATAAAATGTATTCACTTCATGTGTCTCCTTCATTGTTAACGCCTTGTACATAGTATGGAAGCCTTCGTGTGACTGAGGCGGTCATTCTTAGCCTTTAATATTGTGTACGGTAGACTGCCATGTTTAGGATACCCTTCGAGACGTGACAAAGACGAATTTGGACTCAAGGAAATTGGTCACGAAGAGCCAAAAATGGATGAGCTAGGCCAGCTATAAGTCGCCGGCCTAGATATGAAGGCCGCCAGCCATGGAAGAAAGCTGCCAATAATGGCTGTGTTGAAGCGCGCTGAACATTCAAGGCAACCTAGTTGCCAGCATATATTGGAACCCTGGTGTAAGGCTGCTGGCATTGAAGGTATAAGCTACCAGTGTATGGTCGGTGTACAATGTGAATTTTGCTTCTTCGGTTTTAAGCCGCCCTTGAGCCACCAATTTTGTACCAGCCTTCTTTTACATGAGTTTCCCTAGTTTCTTAATCTATTCTTTGTCCTTAAAGGTCTATAAATAGATCCTCAAGTCCTTGAAACCTTAAGTACTCTCAAGAACAAGACCTAGGTAATACTGATCCTATTCTTTTCCCTTTAGTAATCCTAAGTTATCTATTCTAAGTTTATGTATTGTTTTTGAAGGAAATCAAGAACTTAAGGAACTGAAGAAATCCTAAGTTTGATTTGAAGTTTTGTGTTATTGCTATTCAAGGAGGAAGGTAAGATTATCTTGGGATTTTGTAATTCTTAGGATTAGATGATTATAGGAATATGTTTATTTTGTGGTTTCATTTTTTAGAATAGTTGTTGTTTGTGTTTGTCATGCCCTAAAGGGTACCCTATATGCAACAGTCTGCCACACTCGATATTTAAACTCAAGTATGACAACCTTAGTCATTCCATGAGTTTAGACACCGGGTGTAAGGTTTACGTTCACCATGTAGGGGACCTTACTTCAAATCGAAATAGCTTAAAAAGACATACATAGCGATAAGAATTTAAATCATAATGTTATAATCAGATTAATCTATTACAAGGTCTAAGGGGCATACCCCCGTCAAAATATTAAGAGTCCTTAGGTCCACAAAAGTCTCTTACAACAATATATAATATATATATAAAATAAGATTAAAGGGATTCAACTAGAAGTCTATGCCTAACATCTAGGTCCCAACTTCTTCAAAAAGCTCCTTTACCAAAAGCTGTACCTAAGGAAAGTAGCCTCTCGGAGATAGCCATAACTAATCATACTGCAACAGGAAACTATAGGGGTATAAGCTTACGAGCTTCGTGAGTTTCACTTCCAAATTAAATACTTCATCAAACAATAGGGCAAGCAAATTATATTAGGCAATCATATGAAATGCACAAGCACGTGAGCATACAATACATAAGACTTTCCGGGAGTTCTATGTTGAATAGATTTACACCCTCCATTCGGGGTTAGGTATTTCAGGTCCATATGACCATAGATTTTAATTTTTCTCATTTATATAGTGGTTGATTCAGGTGCCTACCCACTTATTAATTTTGTAGTTGATTCAAGTGCCTACACCACTTATATTTTAATTCAGGCCATTCATGCCAACATTCGAGTTTTCCGGCCCCCTTGTTGCCTAGCTATTATGCCTTCTTCCCGTAAAGGTATAATAACAAATACAATGTGACTCAACATATGGTATGCATGGTCAATTTAATTATAAGATCATGGCATATTATTTAAGCGAATTATAGGCGACCATAGATATTTCAGACACTTCAATACTATACTAAATCATACAAACATTTATATCAATTCCCATTTCGATATTCTTATCATCAATTCAATCAAACAAAATTCACACGTGCATTTCAATTTTATCTTGTCCTAGTTCTAATGCCACTATTATTACAAGCATAATCAAGAGCATGTAATTTAAAAACAATGAACTCACTTTACCTTGGTGCGAAAATCCATTTAATCGTAATAGTCTTTGGGAAGGTCTAATCCGTCTCCCCAGTCTCATAATCAAAAGAAATAACTCCAATGAGTATTTCTATGAAGTTTGAATTAACTTATAAATTCTATTCTAACAAGTTCATTAAAGTTCGTCTATGAGGAAATTCTAACTTAAAACAGCCATAACTTAGTCATTTTAACTCGGTATTTTGCATATATTATATACCGATTTCTATCTATTCGACGAGAGCTATCTATTTCTAAAGTTATTTACATCAAACAAGATCTTTGATCCATGAACGGTAAGGTACAGAATGCTATATGAAATTCCCAACTCACAAATCAATTTCTAAATTCAATCCAAGCATCATTCCAAAGCTTTGATAGATACTTAGCTATCATTATATCTTGAATGACCCTTTTATATACTTAAATAACTCAATATCATGCATGATTCATGGGTTTTGGTCAATCTATTTCCTCATGTACTTAGACAATACTCCATGGGATGTTTAAGACACTATTTTCCTAGCTTTATTTCTACCAAGTGCATTATGTGTACATGCATTACCTACAAGTTATTATTATGAATGTCATGAGATGAGCTATCTATATGTATATCCTCAACGATATATGATATCAAGAATTCTTTTTAAAAATTTTTGCTTTGTAAAACTTTTGAAATTACTAGACTTAAGAAAACTAGTTTTACTTTTTGCAAAATCACCCTTGCTTTTATCAAAACTCTACCTTAATGACCTATATGCCTAACACATTCATTATTTGAATAAAATTATTCATTTTGGAGTTGGAAAATAGATGTTCAAATAGGGGGTTTACCTAGTTATGAATTTTACAAAATATTAAGGAATGAAAAATTGTTTAATCTATACTTTGAAACATTTCCTTGTTTTAGGATTATACCTTGATAAATTTCATTTATCCTTGTCAAAATTGGGTATTCATTACATGTATACCCTAGGACTCCTATTTTTTCCATTAAAATCCTCATTTTGGCACTTGGAAATAGGTGTTTAGATAAAGGTTATTTCTCAATCCAAATTTTGGAAATCCATATTTGAGATCATTTCTTATGTAAAACTCATTTAATTTTTCTAAAATTAATTCCTAACCAAACCTACTCCTTAAGGCTTCCATTTTTTTAATAAAAATCTTATTTTGGGGTTGAAAAATAGGTGTTCACATATCAAGCCTTCCTTATTATGAATTTTAAGCTTGTTGTTGGGACTGAAACATAATGTTAACATAACTTTTGTAAACTTTTCTTGTTTTGAAAATATCCCTTAGTAGATCTAAGCTTCACTCATCAAAACCACTCATTTATGAAACCTATTCCCTGAGCCTTTTATTTTTAATCTAAAATACTCAATTTGAAGTTGAAAAATAGCTTTTCTATATAAGGTTCTTTTTAGATCCGAATTTTGAAAAATTATTATTGTTGAAACTAAAATAGATCTTAAGCTTTCTAATATGTTCCCACTATTATCATGCTACTACAAGTCCTTTATGTACATAAAACAAAAACCTAAGGCATTTGTATGCTCAAAACAATTAGATCTAGTTTATTATACTAGTCACAAATGCAAATGCACTATGATCATTATGTAGATAAGATTAAATGATGAATACATGCACAAAACACTAATAATGACAACATAACTCAATAATAAAGCAAAATAATAGCAAAATAACTTAAATAACAAGATCTACGACATGTGATGGCAAGAATCTCATGTTCAAGTATTTTCACATCCCTAGCATAAAGCTCATGGGATTTTGAGTAGAATCACACATGTATAATCTTTGTATGATCTTGCCATTACATATTTTTAAGGTGATAGGGTGTAGATTTATTACCTATTAAATGTGTGAATTAAGAAAACTTGAAACAAAATGTGTATGTTGTGTGTGTTGGAGGAGGGTCACGGCAACAAGGAGAGAGAGAGAAAACCAAAATACAAGAGTTTTTTAGAGAAAAAGAGAGGAAAATGAAAAGTGAAAGACATAAAGAGGTTTATATAGAGGATTAGATTATGGTTTGTATAATAAAAGAAGGAATTAATAAAACAAATTGAGAGGGAGAAAAGAGAAGGGTGCTGGATCACTAAGGGGAAGAGAGAGATATGTGTGATAATTTTGTGTAATAAAATTCAAATTTAAAAGTATATTATGTAATAAAATGTATTGGAAAGGTAAATGTAAGGAAAATGACGTAACATTGTAAGAATAAGTTGTAAGGATATAAGAATAAGGTATGGTAGTTGTACTTGTAAATAGTATGATTAGAAATCAAAAGTAGATTAGATAATTAAAGTACCGGTAGTAATGAAAATACAATAAAAAGGCTATAACTGTAACTTTTATAACCCAAAAAATTATATAACTGATATATTTAGAAATTTTATGAAATCATGATTCTCATAGTACTAATAACATATTTTTAATATCTTGGGCCTCGGGGCACGCTTTTCAAAATCTATATTCGATCAGGTTCAAAATAGGTCAAAAATCCACTAATTTGATATTTTCAAGTGTCCTAATATTATTACGAACTAATCTACACTCTCCACTTATATTTCGACTTCTTGGTTTAAGAACACGGGGTTGCTGGATCTAAACAGCTAGAGTTTCTTGGGAATTCGTTAACTTAAGGTTTCCGATTGACTTTCTAGTTTAGTGTTTGAACTCGAATTTACCCTAATTTAGGGGTTGACAATGTTTAGGTGATTTTGTTGATTTAGGTTTCTTGTTCTCAAAGCAAATTCAGGTACGACCTTACCATGTTTGTTGATTGTGCTTATAGGCATAGAATTGTAAAACTGACCTAATATTATTTGACTTTAATTGAATCGTTTGTTGCTTGTGATTGGCTGCAGTAAGTAAAGACCAGGCAGATTGTGATACTAACACTGACAACCTGATAATCCTTATGTGGCGTTACTCGGAGTGGAGTTGTACTTGGAGATGATTCTAATAGTTTAAGAGTAGTGCGAGTACGGCACCCCGATGTGTGGGAGATTCCCAACACATATATGTACAAATTACCAATTTTCTATATTAGTTAATTTTTAGGAGTCTTGAATACTCTAGTTTAGGATTATGTACAATGGTTCCGAAATGTACTATTTGCTGGCTAATTATAGAAGATATATAATTGTGATTGCTACATTAGTTAATTAAGTTATATGTGATATTCTTATTGGTTGTTCATGTGCAGTGTTTTCATTTAGCGTTTAGGCATTGTCACTCATTCTTTAGTTTTTCAAGAACAGGTGAAGAGCCAATATATGATTTATTGGGCTATGATGTGTTTGTGGACTACAGGGAGAGCGGACGGACCAGATTATCTTGTTGATATTTAGATTGTTTATATTGGAGATAGTTGTCACACCCCCACAGGTATCTTAAACGTAACAGCCTATCGTACGTAATATTAAAACTTGAAAAATGACTACCTTAGTCACTTGGAAGCTTTCATATTGGTACAAGGCATACATTCATAACAAAGGAAGACCGATGGAGTTATGCATTTTAAGATAATGGCGTAGAACATATAAAATAATACTTAACATAATGCATCAAATAAAGGGTCTTACAACTTCTACAGGGCATTACCCTGATAAATCTCCATAATAACATAGTCTTACTAAGACAAATAACTAAAACTTAGAAGATTTTAAAGGAAATATAATCTAAGCTTTCAAATAGAGTTCCTCCAAAAGTTTCCCAAAACATAAGTTCTACCCGGACAGTCAAGGCGTTCTCGGGTATAAAACAAAGATCCACCAATCTATTGTGGAATAAACATGATTAGCTTAGTGAGATAATCTTTACATAAAAATACTCATAACAAACATTCATACAAGTCCATTAAACAAGCATATGTAATGTAAACAGCCATATGATCAAATAATATATATGATTATCTGGTTTCGTATGTAGAATGGATTTATCCCTCCATAATGGGTTAGGGAATGCTTTGAATGGGTCATAATCAACTTCCTTGAAAGTTGCGCACATCTTGGAGTTCCAATCTACCATACTACTAGTCCTTGGGCTTTCTTTACCCAAGCGATCGATCCAACTTGGCTACACAAAGAGGCCGTATTTCCCGAACGTCCTAATTCCTCAAGATGTAACTAAACAGCTTACCTTTCTGGTCTCACGCTAAGAAGTAGTAGCAATATGCGAAGATGATATTCTAAGTGATATACATAAGCAATTTAGGTTTTTAAGGGATTTCCAATCTAACGTTAATTCATTTAAGGCGATCAATCAATATTTACACATATAGCAATATACATAGAGACAATTATAAAAGTCAACCAATCGAGCTCCGATATACTTATCGTTCATGATAACTGCATATATATCAATATTTATCTTCACCTAACATCTAGTGCTCTATTCTACAAGCGCATACAAGAATATATAAAACGTAAAGGAAAGCTTACTTGGCCATGATGATCCTATCAATCGAAGTAATCTTTGGGAAAGAGAAGATCCGGGTCTTCGTCATCTAAACAAAAGAAATACCCGAAATGAGTATTTCATCCAAGCTCTACTTAAACCATCTAAATCTATTTTATCATTTTTGTCAAAATTTGGATGGCAAGAAATTCCAACTTAAAATGGTTATATCTTACTCTTTTTAACTCAGAATTTCACATATGATATGTCGTTTTCTACCTACTCATAAAGATCTATCTATTTCTAAGGTTATTTTTTTCATAAAAATTCATTTGGGTTTCAAAACATTATGGTACATACTTGACATGAAAATTCCAGCCTTAAATATATGTTTTTCCAAGCTTTTCTATAACCAAAAATCCCATAGCAAATATATGGATATTTATATAGTTGGAAAATCCTTTTTATACCTATATAACTCACATTACATGCATGATTCAAGCATTTTTGTCCACACAATGATTTTTCATAAAATAATCGCCTTTAGAAAGATTGAAGTCTACAAGTTCCCTTTTGTAAATTTGTTGAAATGAAAATTAAGATTTTTAGTTTATTGTATATGAGTTCTTTCTATATCTTAACTATAATTCCTACTTCATAGATTTTATAAAAATAAGATTTTATATTTTTGAAAACTTATTACTTTAGATATTACTTTTCTAAGTGTTTAACTAGTGAGTTAATTTTTAATTTGACTTAGAAATTTGTTTATTTCTTGGCATTTGTTAGAGTGTGAGTATGAGTCCTCTTAACTAAGTTTTTAAGAAAAACTTGTAGAGCAAAGTATTATCAACATTAAGATTTAATAATAAGTTTATTCGAAAAAGAGAGTAAAAGATCTTTATAACTATGTTGGGAAAAGTTTTTCATCACATTAGCTCTTAAAGTCTACGATGAACTTATTTAAATTTTTGAAAAGGATATTGTTGAATCATACTCTTAAGTTTTAAATGAAAACTTCAAATACCAAATATTATTTTGTAAAGATTTTAGTCTTAAATTTTTAATAAAAGAGAAGAACCCCTTTTATTTAGATAATAACATAGTGATTGTGCATGATCATGAGTATATGACTATATTTAATAAAAAAGAATAATAACTTATATGGGACGTAAGAGATGTAGAAAATTAAATAAGCAAAAGAACATGTAAATCAAGTCAAGTATTGAAAGTTTTAGCTTTTATCAAGGCTTTTCGACTAGAGATAGACAAGTCACAAAAAGAAAAACAAGAAAATAAAACAAGAAAACCATGGGAGTCTTAGATTGGTATTAAGGCTCCCCAGACTTAGATTATGGACACGTCCATTAAATCAAAACAAAAGAAAAGAAAAGAAAAAGAATTTTTTTTTGACTTGATAAGGACAAGTCTAAGCCTAGAAAGACTAGTCTTAACAAAATTGCATAAGATAAATAAATTACAAGGAATAAATAAATTGCAAGAACATAAATAAAAAGTTAGGTTCGCGAGCTTATATGCTCTAAAATATTATATACACATACATAAATATACTTAGTAATATATATGAAAATTAGATTAGGAATATTAAATAAAAAATAACATAACAACAACAATAATGTTATTTGAACATTGTCAAACAAGACATAAATATATTGTTACTTCCATAAAAAACCCATAGGTCTAGGAAACACACACTATGGACATATTATGTTAACAAAAACATGAGAAATATATACATGAGAAAAGTTTACCTAAGGTAGAGAAATGGGTGGTGGAAGAAAAAGAAGTTAATATTGTTAGAAGATAGTGATGGTGTGGGAACATGAAGAAGTTGGGAATGGCTTTTGGAGAGAGGATTTGAGAGGAAAATTTACAAGAGTTTTGTTATGGTGTGAGAAGTATGTGAAAAAAATAAAGGAAGGAAGGGGTATTTATAAAGTTTTGGACTGAAAATTAGTATAATTAAAATTAAATAAAAATGAAATAAAATTGAGATGAAAGAAGCATGGGGGTACCGGTTTTGCATGGGTAGAAAGGAGAAATTGATTGATTTTGTTATTTTGTAATGAAAAGTAATAATGTGTAATGTGAATAAAGTTGTATGAGGAAGGTAAATTGTAAAAAATAGATATGGTAGAGTATAAGAATGGGTTGTACGAAAAAGTAGAGATAGTGAAATAGTAATGAGTAGTACAAATAGTACTATGAATATTAGACTAGACAATTAAAATACCGGTAGTAAAGAAAATACGCGTAAACGAGCTATATCTGATATTTTTAGTTACCGAAAAAAATCTAAAACTGATATTTTTGAAATCCTTACATCTTTACAAGTCTAATGGCATTATCGAAATATTTTCACTATTTTACTCATCAGGCTCTTAATTTTAGAAACTGATCCCGTTTGGATATAAAACGAATTAAATTTTGGCGAATCTGATCTTTTTAAGCTTTCTTATATAATTCCAAACTATAATTTGAAATTATCTCATTTTTATTGTTCTTAGGTTTCTCACATGGAATTGTTGGATGTAGATTCACTAGACTTAATATAGAACTAGGTTGACTATAGAGTTCCAATTTGACTTTTGGTTCTTAGAGTTTACTTAATTTACCAAAAAATCTAGGGCTTACAATAGTGGATTGGAAAGAGCATATGATGTTTAGTTTAGATTTTGAGATTTATTTTATGTTTAAGGATTTTCTTATGATGTTTTAAGTTCGTTTTAGTTCATGCTAATAGATGATGTAAGGAAATTTCATTTTTTTTAAGTATTAATGTCACCTTTTTCAGTGCAATTGGTGATATATGATGTATATTTGTAGATTAGATAAATTTTATAGCCTTAGCATATTCATCTTTGTTTGAGACACGTGGCGGGCTGATAATGCCTATAGGTTAGAGTGTTACAATTTATTTACTTCAAGATTTTCATAAATTAATTATTTATCAAATCTCGATTATAAAGAAGATCATGCGAAGATAGCCTCAAATATTTTATCTAAAATTTTTTAAATCATTTATGGCTAATGTTGTGAGCTTAAGTCAAGGAAGCGAATAAGGATGAATCAAGTTCTTAACCACATATCATCTATAAGAATGATAATTTCGAATTTTTTAAATTCAAATAAGATATTTTTACGTAATATTTTAAGGAATGATTTCAAATATTCAAGATTGGAGTTTGTCTAGAAGATTGCGGATAAAATATTACCTAAGATAAGTTCAAAAATTCAAGATTCAAATCCCATGAGGATAATAGATACTCTTCCACAAATTGTACAAGGCTTATCTTCAGTAGCTATACTAGTTATTTAATGAGAAAGTCTCTCTTAATTATCTTTTCAATTTAGAGCCACTATTCTATAGTTATAAAAGAGCTTGGAGCTCAAAAATTTATGGCAGTTATAAGAAGCTCGAAAATTCAAAACTAAATTATGCATACTACAGCTATCAAAACAATTGTTAAAAGCTCCATTATGGGTGAGTGGGTATAGGGTAGATAGGATATAAAGCGCTACCTATACACTATCCTGTGAGGTACAAGGTACAAAATTTTATATCCAGAATCTACCATGTACTACTTTGTACTCACCCTGTACCATGTAACTTGTAAAACCTATAGGGTAAAGGGTACCCTATAGAGCCTATACTAAAGTAAAATTACTTTGGAATGTGGAAAGAAACTAAATATTATTTAATATCAATACTATCACTAATTGCTATTGCATATCAATTGAAGAATTTTGATGTTCTTTTTTTTTCTCATAATCTCATACTATCCTTTGATTTATATTAATAAAAAACCATTTTGATGCACAAAAGTATTACAAAAAATTAGGTAAATTTAAATTTTATGGACGTGCAAAATAAAATAGAAATTAAAAAATATAAAAGTAGCGGTATGAGAAATATATCAACATTATATTCATATAAAAAGGCAATTTCTTTTAAAAGAAAAAGGAGGGAAAATAATAAAAATTGTAAAATACTGAATAAATATACCAAAAATTTATTAAAGGATTTTCATTTTAATTTAACTATCCAATGATAATACATAAAATATTTTTCAGGTTAAGGATAATTAAAGGATTGTAGCACTATTAAAAACTACATAGTAAAAACAACAAAGAAGTGTCACTTTTTATTGTTAATAACTTAATATTATTTTATATAATTCTTGTAGGGTAGGTATAGGATACCCAAGAACCTTTACCCTATATTCAGTATGGTGTGTGGTCAAGCTAAAAGAATTGAACAAGGGAAACAATTGCTTAGACATAAGCAAGACTCAAATACAAGTCTATATTGTATATAATAGAAAAGATAATGATTGCTCCTAGGATTCCATAGGTGATGGCATGTGCTAACGCCAGATGTTGACATCTACTAGAACCATGTCATCTAATTAGTTATAGACTATTCTAGAATAGTGCTAAGTTTGTGTAATAATTTGATTGACTAAATAGCTAGTCTATTATAATTAATTTGATGGAAAGAGGCATGGTCTCATAATAGGCCTTCATTTAATTACTCATATTTCGACTTGGGCTCACTTTTAAGCCCACCGATTCCTCAAAGCGCTTGACTTTAGACATAGTGATAGCAAGTGCTTCTAGAGACATAATAATAAGCTCCTTATCACTTTCAATCGTACTTTTAAGTAAGACTACACGCCCAAAACCAATCCCAACTTGTTCCTTCATGGTGATTGGGAAAATGCAAATCATATCAATCGCATAATCCCAAGTAGCTTCAGCTGGAGATTTGTTTTTCCATGAGATGAGCAGCATAATATCGTCCTTGTTTCCTTTTTTAACCATCTTTCTTTCAATCGCCAATTGTGGTTCTAACTCTTGTTCTTGATGCATGTCAGGTAACAAGATGGAGTGATTGGAGCTGATGCATGGTAATGACGAAGCTGTGAGATGTGGAAGGATGGATGCGCATTAGATTCTAGTGGTAAAGCAAGTTGGTAAGCTACTTTCCTGATCTTATCTGCTATTTGGAAGGGGGTATAGAATTTAGCACATAGTTTTTTAACCTTAGTTAATTTTAGTGTATGATGTCTATAGGGTTGTAGTTTGAGCAATACCTAATCCCCTATTTCAAACTTTCTTTCGCTTCTTCTCTTGTCAGCTAGTTGTTTCATCCTATGTTGTGCCCTTCTTGAATTAAACTTTAGGAGTTTCATAGTGTCTTCTCTAATCCTTAGTAAATGGTCCATAGATTCATTTTGTGTATCCCCGGGATGTAAGGTAGATGTAAGTGAGGTTGGTACCTATGTAAAGCTTCAAAGTAAGTGACGTGTGCACCGGTATGAAAATTGGTGTTGTACTACTATTTTGCCAGTGACAAATACTCAGGTGAATCCCCAATCATATATCTTAGGTATGTCTCCAAGCACCTATTTACCACCTTAGTTTGGCCATCTTTTTTAGGGTGGTAAGTTATGGACATGTTAAATTCCATACCTTGTATCCGAAAAAGCTCTTACTAAAACGAACTTGTAAAGATAGGGTCATGATCACACACAATCCTTTCTAGCATCCCATGCAACTTGTAGACACAATCTAAGTAGAATTGTGCTACCTAAGTTGCTGTGAAGGGGTAAGATAAATCCATGAAGTGCCCATACTTACTTAGTCGATCTATCACCACTAATACCACATCTTTACTATTGGATTTTGTCAATCCCTTTATGAAACCTATGTTAACTTCCTGCCAAAACTGGTTTGGTACCTTTAATGGTTATAGCAATCCAGGTATTGCTACATTCTCAGGTTTAAACCTTTGGCAAACGTCACATTCACGTACGTACTGTCTTACTTCCTTCTCTAACCTTGGCAAAAAATAAATGGTAGCAGTCCTCTTATAGGTAGTCTACTTTTCTAAGTGTCCTCAAGTGGTCCACCATGATAAATCCCCAAGAGTTTGTTTCTCAAGTCCTTAGATGGCCCAATCACAACCCTTCCTCTTCTCCTTAGAATGCCTTGATCAAAGGTAAAATTGTTCTTCTGATTACCTGCTGCAACTGTTCAATGATGGCTTGGTAACCATTATGTAGGTACCAAATTTCTTGGATTTCCTTTAGCAACTCAAGCTAAGGAGAAGTGGCAAATAGTTAATCCAACTGTTCTTTTTCCACTCTTGATAAGGCATCAGTAGCCTTATTAGCTATTCCCAATTTATATTCTATGGAGTAATCGAGTCCAGCTAGTTTAGTGAACCATTATGTTGCATTAAGGTAAGCAACCGTTACCCAAGCAAATAGTTAAGACTTTAATAGTCCGTTTTTATGACAAAATGCCTTCCCAATGGATAATGTCTCCATTTGTTAATGGCATGGACTAAGGCCACAAGTTCCTTCTCATAAACTGACATGCTTTGGTGTTTAGGATCTAAAGACCTGCTTGTGTAAGCAATGGGATAATTATCTTACATAAGTACAACATCGATTCCCTCTCCACTAGCATCAATTTCAATAACAAATTCCGTAGAATAATCTAGTAATCTAAGAACTAGTGGTTTCATCAAAGCTGCCTTTAGTTGTTCAAAGATAGATTGAGAATCTTAGCTCCACTTAAATTGGTCTTTCCTTAAGAGTTGAGTCAAAGGTTTTTCTATGAGTCTCAACCCTTGTATAAACCTCCTATAACATCCGACCAACCCTAAAAAACCCTTCAATTGCCTCAAATTCCTTGAAATTGGCTGAGATGCAATTACCTCAATCTTCGTTAGATTTGTGGCTACCCCACCACTAGAAATAATGTGTCCAAAATATTTAATTTCTCCAACCCTAAAAATGCATTTGCTTTTCTTTAAAAACAACCTTTCTCTCCTTAAACATCAATTACGAGGTATAAGTGCTTCAAATGTTCCTCGATACCTGCACTATAAACCAAAATATAATAAAAAAATACTAACACAAGCCTTCTCAAGAATGAGCTGAACACATGGTTCATCAATGCTTGAAAGGTAGAGGGTGCATTGGTGAGGCCAAAAGGCATACCAAGAATTCATAGTAGCCTTCATGGGCTTTGAATGTCATTTTATACATATCTTCCTGATGCATTAAAATTTAATGGTAGCCTGATCTTAGGTCCAGCTTACTATGGTAATAGTACCATGCAACTCATCAAACAAATCCTCTGTGATAGGAATTAGGAAACGATCCTTGGTAGTGAGCTTGTTCAATTCCCTATAATCTCTACACATTCTCCAAGAATTATCTTTTTTCCTTTTTAGAACAATCCCAGGCGCAAAAAGGGCTATGGCTAGGTCTTATAACCTTACTCAAAAACATCTCATGGACCATCTCCTCCAAAATAAAATTTTGTAGGGAAGAGTGTCCATATGGTCGTAGATTGATAGGCACAGCATGCTCCATCAATAGTATACGATGGTCAAAAGGTCTATTTGGTGGTAAGACCTTTGGTTCATCGAATACATCACAGCATTCTTCTAACAGATCCAACAACAGTGGATGTGTCTGATCTTCCTTCACGAATTTCGAATTCAATTCCTTGCCCTAAACCACCTAGCATTGTACCACTATATTACTATTAGGAACCTCTAGTAAGTGTGTCAATCCTTCTCTACTAATCATATTAAGCCTTACTGCTTCACTCCTAAGCAACCAAGGCGTTTCTTACCATGAAACTCCATGACTAGGGTATCGAAATCCCAACTCACCTTACCAAATGTCTTTAACCAAGGAACACCCAAGATGAGGTCACTAGTAGATAAAGCCAATACATAGAACATAGCCTGGAATGTTATTCCTTACATGTCCCAACTGAACACTTCCACATTGAAGTGGCCTACTAACTGAGTTCCATCAACCAATATGACTCTAATTAGAGAAATACTGTTAGTTCACATTTGAACCCTAATGCTAGCCTCTCATCTATAATTTTTTTGTGCTCTTTGTGTCAATTAGAATACTCAATTTTCTCTTCTTATGATGGCCCATCAGTCTCATGCTACCCCCATGGTTATTAACCTTACTCACGGTACATATCCTCCTCCAACTCATGAACTTCCACATTTTTTAATCCTTCACACACTTCCTCCTTCCCTCTTTGCACCACCAGCATGTTAAGCTTCTTACTCTTGCACCTATGCCCTGGCCCAAATGGTTGATCACACTAAAGATATAGCTTTTTTTTCTTTTTCTCCTCTAGTTCTTCAAGTGTTAGCCTTCTAGTGTTTCTTGAAAAGGTGTTATTAAATAGCTTAGGGGTAGTTAGTGCTGTTTGGTTATTAGGCTAGGTTTCTTTTTTTTTTTTTTTTTTTTGTTCCATGTTAGGTTTATGGAAGAAGTGCATATGTTTCTATTAGAATTGTGGACACTAGTAAGGTTAATGGTGTAGGTTATGTTTTAGCATTTGGCTAATTTTAAGGTACTACTAGAGGAATGGTTGGTGCTTTTTGTAGTTTGGCTAGGGTATAGGCTTAGTTGAGTGTATTAGGTTGAAACATTATTATAGGGAACTAAATTTTTAGCTTAAGTCCACTGAGGAAACAGCTGACCAAGTGGGTTTCGAGTAGTTGGACTAATTGGCTCAGTTCATAAATTCATTTAAATATACTTGCAATGTTTCGGTCTATTGTAACTCCTTGACATCAGCCATAAGGCCTTCGAAAATCCTCTCATTAAACTATGTTAATAGAGCTTTAGTAGGCTCCTCTCATGTCATAGGTGAAGCATTAACCTTAGATTTTGAAAAAGCAACATACCATTCATATGGTTTGTCTTCTAAATACATGGTAGCAAGAATAAACTTTAGTTGCTCAAGAGTCCCATCAAGTGAGAACAATTGTTCAACTCTCACAATCTAATTTATGATATTTTCTCCATTAAAAAAAAAATATTCGATCTTTGTGCTCCTAGTAGGAAGATGGTACTCAATACCTATTCTGACATTTAGTTTTGAATTAAGCACAACAGTCGCATTTGTTAGTGATTTTCCCAGGTAAGCAACGCTGGATGGAGATCCCACCATTTTATTGTCTGTAAGTATTTGTTGTCCTATTTCATCCATGGCTTGACTCTGTTTATCCAGTGCAGCCTGTTAGTTCTTGAGAGTCTCAGCAAACATCGACCCAAGTGTCATTTTTATCAGATTGTTCCTTCATGATTCTAGCCAGATCTTCAATCTTCTTCGCTTCTCCTGCCAATACCAGTGCACCGCTCTGATACCAGTTGGTCATGGTCAAGCTAAAAGAATTAAACAAGGGAAACAATTGCTTGGATACAAGCAAGACTTGAATACAAGCCTATATTAGGAACTGAAAAATATTGTATACCATATCTATAATTCATTTGTACTACACTATTGTGTATATAAGAAAAAGATAATGATTCCTCTTAGGATTCCATAAGTGATTGTATGTGCTGATGCTAGGTATTGACATCTGCAGGAACCACGTCATCTAATTAGTTACAGAGTATTCTAGAATAGTACTAAGCTTACGTAATAATTTGATTAACTAAACAGCTAGTCTATTATAATTAATTTGATGGAAAGACGTCTGGCCTCATAACAAGCCTTAATTTAACTAGTCATTTATGGACTTAGGCTCACTTTTAAGCCCACCAATTCCTCAAAGCCCTTGACTTTAGACATAGTGATAGTAGATGCTTCTAGAGACATAATAGTAAGCTCCTTATCACTTTCAATCATACTTTTCAGCACGACTTCACTCCAAAAACCGATCCCTGCTTGTTCCTTTGACACTAAACCTAGAACACAATAAAGTATAGATTCCAATGTGGGTATAAGGTATAGAAAGCTCATACTGGTCCTCTTACCTATGGGAGTAGATTCTAAAAATTTTATATCCAGAACCTACCCACTAACTCTTAATATCTACCCGGAATCTACCCGATCGAACATGGTTTCGTGGGTAACCAGTATGACAGGGTTACCCGTTTAACCTTAGGCTCCATCAAAAGCTACCTGAATTTAAACATTTCTTTCTATATTCTTTTTGTACTCAAGCTTTAACTTGAGAGAACTAATTGTATCTCACTTTAAATATATTCAAATCTATTTGAGAGTTAAATTGATCGATTTGTGAGAAGATTACATATTGTATCTGATAGATTTGTGTTAACCAAGTGGTGAGGCTAGTCAAACAGAGTATGGTTATTTGGTAACTGTAATCTCTTATTTTTTATTAGACAAGTGGAAGAAACCAATGTAGATTACTGGATTCACAATAGTAGAGATAGAAGAGAGGATTGACTTATAAGGAGGAACCTATATAAATATTGCATCTTATATACTTTACTACACTTTATTTTGTTTATTACTTAATTTGTTAAATTAATGTTATTATATCATCATTCTTAGTAAAATTAAGGGGAATCTGATATAAAAAGCTTATTTGACAAATAATTTTGAAACTTTTAAATAGTAATCTATTCACCCCTCCTCTCTTTATTACTTAATTGGGACCAACAATTACTTATAATGATTAATAAATATTTTAGAACTAAATTAGTAGGTGAATTATAATTTAATTAAAATAATTCAAGAGTAATTAACTTAGACAAGTTATGGAATGAAAGGTGAGCCACAGGATCTGAGAAATTGAGCCATATGACCTTCTATACGGCCCGAAAAGTCTGAAAGGCATGTAAACGTATATAGAGATGTAAGCGGGCGGGTTTTTATAAGGTACCCGACCTACCCAGCCCGATAAATACCATATGGGGTAATGCCCTATAAGGTTTGGGACGGGTTTTGGGATAAATAATAAAACCTTATAGGGTTTTGGGACGAGTTTTGGGACAGATGTAAAACCCGTTGGGAACCCGAACCCATTAATATATATATATATATATAATCAGACTTAATCTTTTGATTCTTCTGGCCATCCTGTAATCCTATTCTCGTCCAATCACGTCAAAGGCAGCTTTTTTTTCTTTTTTTTATTAAATTATTAAAAGAAACTAAAAAAACCTTAAATCCTTAGTCCTCACTCTCCAATCTCCTCTCCTCTCATTCGTTGCCGCCCTCCTCAAAAGTTAGACCTCGGTCCTCCACTCCTTCTCCTCCCAAACCCAGCTTTTATTTTCCTTCTGACATCACAATCATAGCTCAAGGACCGTCGGATAACGCTTTTGCTTGGAATAACAAATAGATCTGCTGTTATTTTCCTTCTTGCAATCGTTGCTCGCGGATCTCGGTAATGCATGACTCTAACTGTTTTGTTTTCTTATATGCATGTCATATGAATTTATATATTAATTTTAATGAACTCTTCGTGCATTAAAAGAAGATAACACTTTTGATTTTCTTCCCATGAAAATGGTATTTTATAAATAGGATTGTATAAGTAATGATAAGAGTTTTCTTCTTAGCTTGTGAAGTAGGAAAATATTAGAAATAGAAAAAGATGAAAAAACCCTATAGGGTTTGGGACGAGTACCCTATAGGGTTTGTTTAGCGGGTTTTGGGTTCATGAACAAAAACCCTAGGGTTTGGGACGGGTTTCGGAAACCCTACTAGGTATTGGGTTCGGGTTTTAGTATACCCATCCCGGTTGCATTCCTAGACGTATAGTCGTAGAGTTTTACCTTGGTGTTTCTGTTAGAAATTCATGTGACTATTTAACCAAGTGCTCATATGTTGACCTTAGGTGTAATAGGACTCCCGGTTACTGTGCGCGATCATATACTGAGGCGCTCCCCGCCGGTTGTTGGAATGACACGAGTCGGGCCAAAGAACAAAGGAGAGGGATATAGAAAGAATGAAGTAATGAAAGAGGAAGTCATTGCTAGTAGTAACGACTTGTCACAATCCATTGAGTTTCTCAATGTGTATTATGTCTTTGTCATAAGGACAAACTCACAATTTTAATTAAAACAATCCTCCATGTGCATTTGTGTGAGTTTATGGGAATTAAGACGTAAGATAGTGGAATTGGTCTAAACTCTACCTAAGCTAATGGTGGTATCTCTTCTTATGATCCCTATAATGTTAACTTTATTTCAAGTGAACATGAAAAGTTGGTTATAATTTAAACCCTCTTCCTAGGTTTACTTTAAAAAAAAAATTGTATGACCTCATGTTACTCATAATTATATTTTAAAAAATTTTCCTTCTTTCCACTTAAGAAATTAGCACACACGTCTTTGATTTGTTTTATGAATTGTGGAAACCGCATGCCCTAACACCTGACAAATAGGAAGACATTGCTTATATACTCAAAATCTCGTGTTTAGCTATGAACTTCCATAAGCTAGTGAAATCACTCCACCCATATTAATCAAAATGTCTCTAATTACTAGAAAGCTTTAGGTCTTTCAATCGCCCCTATTGATAAGCTCTTATCACCTTGAGACTCATATATGTAAAACTTGAATGTAGCAAATAGATTTCCGCCAATTGTCATATTAACATATGTTATTTTATCTTAGTCATCAGCATCGAGAGGTATCTACACACTAGACCATTATCCACCACAAAACCAGAAAGTGCGATTTTCTATAATAAAACCCAAATACTACGTATAAATTCTCTTTTTACATTGGATCACTATACAACATCTCTATACAAATTAATTTTATCTTTCTCTAGCTACCAATAACATCTATCAAAAACACACATGACATCTGACACCATGGATATTCAAAAGTAATGTAATGTGATCCGAACTCCTTTTGCATCAATAATTTCCATCCTTTGTCCATTAGTCATTTATTCATTCTACATAGGCTTATAGTTTCAATACTAATCTTCTCATTAGGCACATGGAACATACTACCAAATTCAAAGATTTAAGCTTTTGCTTGCCCTGACATGTTGTCCTTTAATTTAACTTCCATAACTTTTTCAACTATGTTTCCATTATTCTATTGGTTTTCCCCCATTCTACCTCTATGAGAACCCTGCTTAATTGTGACACTTCTATCTGCATTTGGAGTCAAAAAAATAATCGAGTTCCTAAACTTTCCTTTAAAACCACCATCTTTAGTAAGTATTGGTTAATTTCCAATAATTAGATAATGGGATCTAACTTCCTATAGATCTCATCCCATAATCTTGATCTTAACTAAACAATTTATTCGTAACCTCTTCTAATGTCAAACCACCTTATTCATAGATTATGCTCTCTTTAAACTCTCATACTAAAATATTCCAAATAAATAAAATCCTATGAGAGGGTTAATAAAGTAATTTTCAGTTGTTAAAATAAGGGCATATATGTTAAACTACGTATCTTTTAAAACATATAGCAGTTGGAAATGTTTTAAAATTATACCATAACCATCTCTCCTTCCTTTTATGTTACGTTAGAACATTCTCTATTTTCCGACAAATGTTTCTTATCCAATTTTGACGAATCACAACGAAATACGAAGATAAATAATGATTTCCTTATATATTTCTTATCATCTCCTATAAAGACAGTAAAGGGAGTAATAAAACTTAAGTTCTTTAAATGATTATAAAGAGGTTTTACAGGAGAAATGATGAACGTAAGTGTGAGTATTGAAGAAATGCCTAAAGAAGAAGAGTAAAAGATTTTAGACAAAGGCATAACACAGAGTTCCTAAGAAGGCAATGTGGTTATTATGTTTATATAGGTGATTCATGAGAGTTGATTGTGGTTGGAAGGGTATTATGTGTTTTAGAATGGTGTTGCAATTATAATGTAATAAAAAGTTGAATTAGATGTATTGAAGCGTTTAAGTAACTTATTTGTGCATATTCAGGTAGTGGATACTGAATTTCAAAACCAAATGATTTTTAGATACATGTATATCTTGCTTGGTACTTGTGTTTGTTTAAGGTAGAAACATAAAATGATTAACTGAATATTCAACTTTAAGATATTGTGTGTTGCTTGTGCTTTGCTGCTAGTAATAGGTGGAGAGTATCCACATTATTATTGTGGCAACCATGATTAATGTGTGAAATTAGTGAAATTGTGTGTAGAAATGATCTGATTAGATTTAGGTGTTTTGGTTTCGGGGATATTGAAGAGTACACAATATTTAGTTTTTGGACTCATGGATATTTAGGGAGTACTCAACATCATATATACATATAAATGTATTATTATATTTACGTATGGCGGGATACTGAGTTATCCTTATATTTGCATAACTTAAAAATAAGATAATAAGATGGTGGTTATTGCATTAGTAATGGATTTGCATGTAAACGCGTGTTTGTTGGATCATGTGTATGTATTTAGTAGTACCATATTAGATTCCAACTCACTATTTTCCTTTTCAAATATATGTGTGGAATGTATAGAATGTTGTATTGCTAGTTGCTAATGGTTAGTGGATTGGGAATATCGCTAGCAATAAAGACTTTTTTGATAATGAAGAGAGAACATGAAAAGATTAATGTGAAACAGAGACTTTTGTCATGTGTAGTTGGTCTGAAAGATTTTAGGTGATTAGTGTTTACTATAGAGTAACTTTTGGTAATAAACTATAATCCTTCTAGATTGGTATAATTGATGTTAGTTCAACTCTTAAATATTATGAATAAATATTAATGTGGTCAATTATGATTACAAGTATTATACCAATAATATTCAGTCGTTAATATGAGCAATCTTGGACTATTTATGATGTATATTGTGGATAATAGCAGGTTCTGTGCCTTTTACATGTCTATAGATATGTACACATGGCAGTTGTAAATGGCTCTTAATTTAGGGCATTACACTAATGAAAATGGTAAAGAGCACAACAAGATGATTGTTTAAGTTGCAATCTCTAACTTTACATGTATTGTTCATATCATTAGTTTCAACATGGACACAGAAACATGATTTTCTTACTAATAACCCTTCAATCATCTATAATGGTTTTACATAATCCCAAGTCAATTTTTCATATTTTTTATCATGTACAACAATTGCAATTTCTCCTATAAACATGTCATTCATTTGTTATACTAGTGTCCCTTCCAGAACAACAATAATCAAGCTTGATAGGATGATGTCAGGGCTTTTATTAAGATTTACTCAATCAACATCTTGCATGGATTCTAGCCTTTGGTCCACTACCTTTTCCAAATCTATCTAAGCTAAGATCTCCTACATCCTCCATTGCCATAAACCAAATTTTATTCACCTATCTTTACTCAACCTAATCCTTAGCCATAAGCTCTTTGCCAAGTTGAAAGCTACATCATAAGCCTTAAATTCCAAATCCTTTTATTTACATCTTTTAGATACCAACTTATTAAGATTTTGAGACAATATCAATATAACATTATTTAAAAAAAGGTAAATGCCTAATTTAATATCTAAAATTTGCACGAATTGTACTTGAACTTTAAAATTTAAATTTAATACCAAATCAAACTTTTATAACTATATCTATTACCTCCTTAACACCGTTTGGTTTGTCAGAAGAAATATCATATTATTAAATTTTACTACATTTCATATCATCTTTCTAGAACTAATAGACGACCTCTTCTACATTAACAAACAATACAAACAGTGTTAGTGAAATAGCCAATTCAACCAAGAAATGTTAATTGGACAAAAAATTAATCACTTCAATTTCAAGTACCAAATTGATGAGATTATAGGAATCATTGATTGTGTGGACCAATAACTTAAGCTAGAACACTTTGCTATTAGACATGGTCTAATATGTTTAAGTGTGATCAAAAGACAAAACTTGAAGGAAAACTTATTAGTTTTGATGAACATGATCATAGCAAAGATAGTGGTTGAAACTAAGCAAGCAAACAAAGTCACAAACAAGGATACTGCTCTACCTTTGCTCGTACTGAAGACAGTACTTGAAGATATGGCCATATGCAAGATCGGGAGAACGTTGTTTATGAAGAATGAAGTCATAATTGAGGACACAACCCTTGGCACAGCCATGCATTGGTCGGCGCTAGGGTTACATGGTTGAGTTTAGCGCCATTTCAAGGCCTGATTGTGATATAGTTGTATGGTTGTTGATGGCACTTCCCAATAAACGACTGTAGGGTTTAAGTGCCTTCGTACCGTGTTTCCAAGTCTATTTTCACTTTCCTATTTTATTAGTTTTGACTTTATTGCTCCATATTTGGCCATACCCGACTTGTGGGAGTATATAAGGAATACTAGGGTTATGTTAAGATTAGTTAGTCAACTTGTTCTTTATTGTTTTCTTCAATCATGCATCATATCGGTTTATTAGAATAATTAGTTAGATTTTTTTTTTTGGTGCATAATGTCCAATGATAGATCTTTCATATCTTTAAGTTTTTTTTTTTTTTTTATAAATCAAAAACCTAAAAACATATATTAAATCACTAAATTGTAATAGAACGCTACATTTGTAATACATGCGGATTCTCCAATCCATATCACGAGAGAATTTGATAGCTGTGATTTTCATATTAAAAATACCAAAACCATGATAAAACCTATGTAAGACAAAAACATAATTCACTAATAAACAATGCAGATAGCAAATTTTTATTACTATTCAAAGAAAGTTTCAATAATTTAGCCCACCTTGATGAATCATTTATGAACATAACTTTAAATATAGTTAGTTATTTCAAAATGAATGTTATTTATCTATGAAATGAGGGTGTATATATCATGCTAGTTTGTTTTCACAAATTTCTACATGTAACCTGAGAAAATAAGAAAAAATAAAACTAGAAAAGCCTAAGGTTTGCTGGCTAATTGGAATTTTGTGATACTTCTCAAATATAAGGTAGTGGAACTCTAATCATTGAGGCACTTTTTGGTGTAATGACTTGGAGTTCAATAGAACTCTAAAGTTAAGTGTGCTCAATGAAAAGTACTTTCTAGATGGGTAACCTCTTGAGAAGTAACCGACACTAAGGACAAAACTGTGCAACAATTTTCCAAAGTGGACAATACCTCGATGAGTAGATTTTGGGTTACTATAGGTAGTATTAGAGCATTACACCAACCAAAAATAGAGGAACTAAGTGTTGTACAAGGTAAAGTACCTTAGAATGGAGATACCTCTCGAGTACATATGGAGCACCTCTAGTGTCTTTCTTGTCTGGTGTAATTCTAGATCTATATAATAAAACTAACAAGGACATCAGTTCTATAAGTGGAAAATATGTAATACCCCTCAAATATAAGGTAATGGAACTCTAATCATTGACATATCTTTTGATGTAATGGTTTAGAGTTCATGAGAAACTTTAAATTTAAGTATGCTCAATGGAGAGTACTCCCAAGATGGATGACCTTCTAGGAAGTAACTAACACTAGGGATAAAACCGTACAATATTTTGCCAAAGTAGATAATACATCGATGGGTAAAGTCCCAAGTCATTATAGGTGGTATCAAAGCAATTCACCAACCGAAAGTGGAGGTACTAAGTGTTGTACAGGCGAAGTGCCTTAGAGTGGAGGTACTCTTGATCCTATATGAAGCACCTTTAGTGTCCTCTCTGCCTTGTGTGGTACTAGATCTATGTAATAAAACTGATAAGGGTGTTAGTTTTATAAGTGAGAGAGTATGTAATACCCTCAAATATAAGGTAGTGTAACTCTAATCATTGGTGCAACTTTTTGTGTAATATTTTGGAGTTCATGAGAACTCTAAAGTTAAATGTGCTCAATGGAGAGCACTTCTAATTTAGGTGACCTTCTAGGAAGTAACTGATACTAAGGACAATATCACTAAAGCCGACAATACCTCAATGGGTGGAGTTTCGGGTCGCTATGGGTAATATTCTAGGAAGTAACTAGTACTAAAGATAAAACCATATGGTATTTCGCTAAAGTGGACAATACCTTGATGGACGGAGTTCTGGATTGTTATAGGTGGTATTAGAAGGTTTATGTTACAAGGGTCGTGGTAACAACAACAATACAACATATTGGAAAATATATGTATATAAACATAATAATCAATAACGATAATATTAATGTTCAACAAATATGATAAGGAATTATTAAGAATAAATAAAATAATATAACAATTGGAAGTTTAATAAAATTTACAAAAACAAATAATTAAAAGGACGATAATAATTAATGTACATCACATGTCATAAAGTAAGTAAAGAAGGGCACAATGGGCAATCTAGGTGATAACTAACTTAAGCAATACTATACATGAGGGCATAAAAGTAATTTTCATCTCAAAAGTATAATTTATATGTTTAAGGCATCTCACCCTCATATAAAGCCTTAGTTTTCTCTTTCCTCTCTTTCCACATTCTCAAAACTTCTTCAGAAGTTTTACTCTAAAAACTCTCCTAAAACTTCTATTAGAAAAAAACCACAAACAATACTCTCTCTTAGGATTTAGAGATCACCATAAGAGAAAAAGGTATAAAAAAACTCCTAACTCTCTAATCTTTTAATCACAACATTAATACAAGCTTAATCTTAGGATTATCAAGAATAAAGAGGGAGGAGGTATGTTTAAGAAGCTTCAACAACAAGAAATTCTTTGATTGGTAGTAGTAGTTTAAGAGTTTGTTTTTATTCTTCATAGGTAAGTAATTTGGCTTATAATCTTATATCCATGTGTTTGTGTTGTTGTCATTGATGATTGATGGTTGAACAATGAAATCATAGATTAATATATTAGATCTATAGATTTAAGAATAGATGATGAATAATCATAAATGTTTATGTTGAAAAAAAGCAGGAAAATCATGTAAGTCATTGGAATATAAAATCTAGATAAAATATCAAATGAATTTATTTTTTAATGAAAATTTTAGAATGATAGTTTAATATGTGAATATTTAAATCAGAAATTTTCATGATTTTTTACATACATTTGCTATTTTTAAAAATTAAATTATGAAATAGTAAAAAATATAGCAAAATAAGTGTTGGACAATATAGTGGTAGTAACATATAGGATGAATTATAATAGTTTGAAAGCTTAGGAAGTTTATTTTGATATGGTGTAAAGAACCAGTTAAGAACCGGTCGGGAACATTCTCAATTTTGTGAAAACTGGTTGGTCGATAGTGCTCTTCCCTATTTCAACTAGATTTGATGTTTTTGATTTGTAAATCATATTAAACCAATTCAATTAGGTTGAACCAACTTAGAAACATATAAATCAATGAGTTAGAAGTTTATATGAATATTTAAGCTCAAGACCGGTCTAGAAGTTAGTGAACCAGTCCAATTAAACTAGAGTGCGCAATAGTTTTCTATAGAAAGTGAAGCATTAAAATTAATAAAGAGTTGATTCTAAGCAAATAAAGAAGGGATAATTGTAAATAATATATTCATATTAAAATATGAATTTTTAAGATGAATAATTAATTATTTTATTTTTAGAAATGACTTAATAAAATAGGTATAAATAATTACTTATAAGTTAATAACAATCCCTTAGGAATCTAGTTTAGGTTCTTTAACACACTTAAGAGTAAAGTTGACTTATTAATGACTTGAATGGACTAATTATATCTTAAATGAGTTATTGTACTTGATAAATTTTTATTTGATTAATTATAAGATATATTATTAGGAATATTACCTTAAGGAATCAATCATTATAAATAAGCTTAGATGGTTAAGACAAGCATCTAATGAACTTTAATGTATAGACTAATTTGAAATTTAAAATTTCTTTAGAACTTGATATTTATTTATAAATAACATTTTAAGAAAAGAAATTAAGTGAAATCTCAACTAGATTGGATGATATGTATAAGTAAATTGAGATTTCAATAATAAGTTCTAATAAGAATTAATGATTAAATTAGTAACTTTAAACTTATTTGAAATAATTTACTAATACAAATTTTTTTCATTTAGATCACATATCGACTGTTTCGTGTGGGATTCACACTTATATACAAGTATGCAGTGAATTGGGTGTTACTTGCTAGATAAACATCAAAAATGAATTAATATTTAAAGACGACCTAATTAATTGCTTGAGTGTGCTTGTGTCTTTTTTGAGATCCACTTCGGGGAGTGGCAATCTTGCATTGCTATGTCAACACAGTAGTTAGGTGCCTAAGCCACCATGGATGGCTCAAGAGGTAACTGACAGGGCAAACGGTAATGGGGTAATATCTATCTAGATCAAAAAAAAGTAATATAGTGTGGCTCACGTTTATGCGACTGATTGAGCAGTATCATATTATAGACTGTGATAGGTAGAGATAAACAACGGTCATGACCCATAGATAAGGCTATTTATTGGTATAAAGTTAGGAGATAAAGGTGTTTAAGCTACCTATATCAATCCCCTAAACAGCTATTGCTATTCGGGACCCTTAGATTCCCGTTGTGTTGCCGGAGTGTGAATACTCCACCGTTGTTTTGACACATCTTAATTAAGGATCTAAATGGTTAGTTGTTGTATTGCATTAGAATAAGTTTGTGTGATCATATCGTGTTTGCTTATGTTGCTAATGTATTAGGCATCGACTCATTTCCTTCTTGTTCAAGTGATGATTATGATGCTTATATGGATGCTTTGATTACTTGAGCTATGGATTAAATCTTGGTAAGTGACTGGACGAGCCGGACGTTAGATGCAAAGGATATTGTTGTATTGTTAATATGGGAGTTTAATATTTATATTGTGGGATTTCTTATATGTTATTGAACAATTATTTACTGTCACTTATGAAACTTTAAAGATTTCTTAATTTATAATTGGTTAGAAACACACTTAATTAAAGATAATATTTGTATATAAAGCTTCTGTGTTATATCCGACAAAATTGTTAGTGCTCTAAACCCTATTTGGGGTGTGACAATTTTAAGTTTTCTAAAAGGAACATAGAAAGAAAATCATAGATCATTAGTAAATTCATGTTTTAATTAAAAAAGAAAATACTTATAGTACTTCTACTTTGACGACCATGTTGTTTGACAAAAATAAGTAAAGTTGAGGAAAATTATAGTGAAACATATCGAGGACAAATGATAAAAGGATCACTTGCAAGGGATAAGCATCTTGGGGCCCTCCAAGAAGTACCACATGTCTATACTATGGGTCTGTTTAAATGGTCTGTTTTTTATCTGTATTTATATATATATGTCATCTGTATCTGATCTGTATCTAGTATGTTTAATCTGTTTATGAGTAAAATTGTATATTTATCATCTGTTAATTATCTGTATTTATCTGTTTCTAGTCTGTTTTTTACCAAACAAACCTGTACAATTTTCAATAAGTAACTATCGTCAAGCCAAATCATGGTGGAAGAACTCCACAATTGCAAGTTACAATCACTTTCTCTAGTCAAAATAATCGGAGAGATTCGATTTCAATGAGGACCCCATCACTCTCATTAGTCGTTTTTAAGTAGCTAAGAAGCTAGCACTGTATTTAGCAAGGGCGAGACGCTCATATTTTGGACCCATCTTTCTTCCTTCTTACAAATAATGGCTCACTTCTCGCATCATCTCTTTCTTAAATACATCAGTCCCCCTTGTTCCTCATAAGCAAGTTGTTGTGTCACTTCACGGTACTGTCAATAAGACTGTTTGAAAGATCATTTGTTTCATTATATTAAATATTCAAACGTCAAATTATGAACTCGATAGTTTATTCAATAGGAACACTAAAAGCTTATAATGAGCTAAAATTTATGATAACAGGGTTTTTCTGTTTCTTTTTCTTTTTTGTGCCAAAACAATTTTTGTTAAATTAAAGAGAAGCTCCCGTGAAACTTTTAAATTGTAGAATCATGGCAAATTTTTAAAGTAGGCATTTACATTTTTTTCAAAAATATTACACGGGTGAAAATTATCTACTGTTCAATGTAAAATCAATTTCTTTTATACCAAAAATACGATTTTAATCATTTGTTAAGGTAAATTCACCATCTGATTTGACTTGCTTTAACAGTTGAAATTTCAAACAGTTAAGTTATGTAAACCCCCAAATTAAATTGTCAATCAGTTTGGAAAACAATAACAATTTAATAATTTAAAAGACTGGCCCGATATTGCTTCAGGAACAAATCTCCGGCCAAAAACAATTCGCAATGAGTATAAACACGATGTATGAAAAAACTAAGATGTTTTTATAATTTTAATGTTTTAAGAGACTTCATTGCAATTTACTTTAAATTTTACTGTAAACCACACCAGGACACTCTTTTAAACGTGAAATATTATAAAGACATTTTAAACTTTAAAAAATTACAAAATTTTAAACTCCATGATAGAAGTGTGGGTCTCACTATTTTTATTTAGTTGGCAAATCACTGCATTAAAAAGATTGCTAATTTAGCTAGTATGGATTGCTTGAACCCAAATTGTTTTAGAAAGCAGTATATAATAAAAAATCTGATCCATTGTAATAAGTCAATAAGAAGCGTCTTTGGAAAAAAAATCAAACATTGAGCGAAAATAAAACTTAAATTTTTAATTATTTTTCATAAATCAAACTTTAAATACATGAGTTAGTTCTCTTTGTATCTAGTCATCTAAAAATTAAGTGAAAATAATATAATTCATCACGTTTCCATCAGAAGGTACTGTTATCCAAAGTTTATATGGAAATCTCACCAATTACCCTCGAATAGACCGATTCCATATGCCGACGGCCACCGTTTCTTTGAATTTAAAAGTTAACTGAAATGGATTGGGAAAAAAAATTAAAAAAGAAAAGACAACTGCTGGAACGAGGAATTAAATGCCAACCATCTTAAAGCAAGCTGTTTGAAGAAGCAAAAAAAGAAAAAGAAAATCGTTAGGCTTAGATTTTTTTTTCCCCTTTTCTTTTTAAATTAATGTTACCTTTGGTACCTGAACTTTATTTAAATGTATAATTAACTGCATATACTTTAAATAATCAATTGACTATTTAATTAAAGTTTTCATATAGACTAACTTAAATGCATTTCATAGCCAATAAAAAAAGATTAGATCATTAAATAGGTAAATTAACACATACATTGATATTAACTTTTTCCTCTTATTTCCTTTTCAATATTGCATAATCGATGGAAAGTATCAATATTTGAGAATAATTTTAAATAAGGTATCAACATTTTGATTAGTTAAATATATATATATATATATATATATATCAATGTTTTAGGGAATAGGTCAAATAAGTGATCAAGGTTTTAAATAATTTAAAAAAAAAAAGAATCAGCTTTATATAAAATGGTGCAAATAACGAACTCAATTTTTTGTATCTATTTGTCACCTATTAAAATATTAATCTCTTTTTCTAATCATTGAAGTAGTGGTCAATTATCTGGCCATTTTCATAAAATGATGATATTTTTTTTAATTATTTAAATTATTGATTTATTATTTAAACTTATTCTCAAATGTTGATTTGTTCTAATACAAGTCACCCAGTAGTTTACATTGAACGCTATAAAACCATATTTTTATCAAATGCTTTACAAAGTCTTCTTAAAAACAATATAATAATAAAAGAAAAAAATAAAAATTTAGTCCGAAATATTTATCTGATTTTCAACCCATTTTCATTATGTTTTAGTGCTTAAAATAGGAATTCTGCTTACTTGATTAAAGTTTCCTTTTATCCTTAATATTTTTAAATTTTCATTTATCCTTTAGACATTAATTATATTATGTAATTAAATATATATATACTATTGTTTAATAAAATTAATTATTGTGAACCAGTTAGAAAATAATTGGACTCCAAAAATTACTTATGTGATTTTTATCTATAAGCTATTATTCTATGATCTATTATATAAAGTGAATACTTCATGTTTAATTATATACTTGTAAAAAAATATTTTAGTCCTTGATATTCTTAACGCGTTCTTAAAATAATTATCACTTATCATTTTCTTTTAATATTAAGTGATCAACGTTTTAAATAGTTAGGAAAAATAATGAATCAATATGAAATCCATTTTTTATGTATTTCTCATTTACTTAAAACATTAATTCCTTTTCCTAACCATGTTAATGCACATTAATACAATAACAATGCGAATACCATGTGCACTTAAACCATAATACCGCACATTAACACAATAACGATGACAATTTAAGTTTTCACTTTTAGGTGGCAATTTTCCAATTTAATCAGAGGAAAAGAATTTGATGTTCCCAACTTTTAAACTTTGCTATTTATCATGGTTCTCAGTTTTCTTATGAATAGGTATAATGATTACTTCACTTTCAATAATATGTTGAATTATAAATTAGAATAAAGACTATAATAAGGTGTTAGCGGCAATGTAATCAATTGTTCGTATAAGATAAAAGTTTATTTTACTTATTTTATTTCATAATTGTATCAGGGGATACAATTTTACCAAGTATAACCATTTCCCAATTTGCTTGTAACAAACTCTCATGGTGAAATATAATATCGATGGTATATTTATGACATAATATTTTCTTTCAACCATTTCCATGTACTTTGAATTGCTATGTATTTAATCCTTGAAAGCAAAATAAAATTAATTTCATTAATATATGTCATAATATTAAATCTCATATTACATTAACTGATATTTAGGATAAATGGGATTAATCTCTTCTCAATTATGAAAATCAAATCAGTTTTTCCATACTATGTTTTTCTTTATAAATTCTTATTGTATAAATTGTATTAAATTTTGTTTATTTACTTAGGTGATACTTTTTTTCTTTATTTTATGCACGTACATAATGATTGCACGTCTACTAAAATTATATAGTTAAATTATTTTATACTATTTTTCAATTAAATTAATTATTGTGAACCAATTAGAAAATAAATTATCCTAATAACAGATGGGAAATCAAATGGAATCAGCGGAATTATTCCTATTTTGTAAAAATTAGAGTATGTTAAGAACTCAAATTAAAATGAAAGAACAGTTGAGGTCTTAATGAGAAAAGCTGTTATATTCTGAGGATAACATGTATTGCATTTCCAAATTCAAATTCCATGAAGTTTTGTTCTACATAATTAACCAAAACTTTATTCGAAGCACACGGAATCCCATCTTATGATTGATAACTATTATACCTGCACCTTGCAAGGATATTCTTGCAAATAATGGTATTCCCATCATATTTCCGGTCTTTTCACAAATCCAACCATTTACGAGTGCTGTGAAATAGCTGATTTATTAGAGAGCTAGCTGCCGTATTCAAAGAACAAGCATGCCATCACATTATTCTTTTTTTTTTTTTTTTGCATGAAAATAGAACCATAAAAATACCATAAAAAATGAAGGACTTTGCTCTCTCTCTCGTTGAGTTTTTCTCACAAACATTAATGTAGAGGGGTCACATGGCTGCCTTTTCCTTTGAAATCTCTTTCCTCTGTTTACCAAATTAAATCTATAAATTCATCATTACCAATCTAAAAAATCGCAGATCTCGCACTATTAATCTAAAGAGTTGCAGATCTAATATCTATAACATCATATATGTATTGTATTCCATTATTTTGACCTTCATCAGTAGTCCTGGCGATTCAAAGAATATGAAGATCAACTAAATATTATTTTATCAAAAATACTTAAAATAAGCGGATTATTTAATGTATTTGTTATTTATGTTTTTTTACCTTGTTTCGATCCATTATATGGGATTTTGTCATCCTTTTTATAGGATCTAATCTACTTGCTAGTTGATTGAGTCTTATTTTTTTAGGAGAATTTTTATCCTCTATATGAGACACATTGATAGTAAAAAAGATGTGCCCATTTATATTGTTGAGTAATTGCATCTCTATTTTTCATTTGTCATTTTTCTTGTATGGATAATTCTTATCGATGTAATTTTTTTTTTAGCGAATGGAATTAAACTTCTGAGAAAAACAAAAAAAAATGAAGGACTTTACGTGTAACAACATATGGAATAATAGACGGGGCATAGATAAAGCCAAGAAAAGCGTATAAAATGTGTTCGCTAACATGTGGATCAATTCTTTTGCAAATAGGATAGCGTATTGACCTATGAATATCTTCATCTCTAAAGCTGTATTGTTTTGGGCTATATATCAAAGCCCTACATACCCACTAGCCATCACTTGTACAAAAGCAGATATGGAAATAGCATAATCTTCTTTATGTAAGAAGTGTGGAAATGCATTCAAGTTCAACCCATTTGTGGTCCTTAAAATTTTCAAGTATGAAAGGAACTTTCATCATATTGGATGCTTTCGGCAGGGTTTAGTCATGCTATGATTTGATGTGGTTTATCAAACAAAATCATAATATGGTTCTCTCTTTCTTTTTTTTTTTTTAATAATCCTGAACTACATTATTATATGTAGCTTAGGAGGATAAATATCTTGTTGTCTCTAACTTTATATCTCGAGTCTATTCCTATCAGTCACAAGTGCACATTTATACAGGAAAATAAAGTATAATTATACAAATTTATTCTATTGGATCAAGTGCGTCCATGCCATTGGTGATGAGGATATCCTTGAAATAAAGAGTGTGAGACAGCATATGTTTATTTTGTTTAGGAATATTTTTAGTAGTCCTTAAAATCTTTCAAGTATTGAAAGAACCTCTTATTTATTGCTTGCTTTCAAGTTTGATACAATTTTCTCTTCAATCCAAACTAATGGTTAAAATGTGGTTCGGTTTTTTTATCATTTTAAACCCAATTCTTACATTTTCTTGAGGAAGTTTGCTAATCATAAAACTATGATTTCATTAAGCCAGGTTTAGAAATTGAACCTTATGTTATCTAAGAAAATTTACAAGATAATAACATGCATTAGCAAAACACAAGAGTTAACAAAGCTATTACCAATGCAATTATAAAACTTCAGATGTACTTTGACAACTAATTTCAAATATAACACTATTATTATAAGGAAATTTATGAGTATGATATCAAAGATTAAAAGTAATATGTTTGTCTGATAATAACATACATTAGCATTATATAAGAGATAATAAAGTTAATATTAATGCAATTATAAAACTTTACATGTATTTTGACAACCAATCTCATATATAACACTATTATATAGTATAAATTTTGAGTTGGCTTATATATGTGTGTGTATCCAAATAACTTAAGGGTATAATTTACGTACTACTTGAAAAAAATAATAATAAAATATAAAACAACAACAACAAAGTTGATCACAAGTAAAATATTATTTGTTTTTCCGAATGATTTGGTTCAATTTTTTTAATTTGTTTCATTGGATTTTGGGATTTCCAAAAATTAGTTTTGTTTAATTATATTTTTATGGTTTAATTTGTTTTGGCAGATTTAGTTATGAAAAATTTTATGATTCTATTCTTTGATTAACAAACCGGTCTCATCAAATTTTTAATAGTTCAAATCCATACATTTTATAATGGCATTACTTAAATACTTAATATATTAATTAGTTTATTTATTTAAATGATTAACTAATTCTCACTTCCACATTCCACATATTGTATATTCATAAACAATTTTATAACCATGCTAAATTCTGGACAATATTTTTCCAGTCCATCTCATCTTGCCTTTGCCTTATTAATTAAGGACCTTCTGTCTATTATATATTCATGCCCTTCCATTAGGATGGCAATTTAACCGGCATTCACGGACATATCTTGGCCCGCACCATTTATGATGAGGATGGCACTTTTAGATAAATAGATAAAGTGAAGTATTGTGCTTTTACCGGTGCTCTATTCTGTTAGAAATTAAATTTTTATTCCTAACTTATATGTTTTATTATGTTTATCCAAAACCTCGGAATTATTTGATAGATTTCAGATCAGTTGAGTTTCAAAAGGAATCGAAACTTTTAAAGCTAATCATGTCTTATATTCAATTGGGGTGAATTACACCCGAAAGTCCCAAAGTTTGATGATGGGTTCAAGTGTAAATAGAAGAAAATATTTAATTAAAACTTAGAAGACTCCTTAACATGTGTCCTTAAGACCTAAATTGACTTACTTCTTGAAATATTGAGACCTTAAGTTAACTTATCCCCAAACGTTGGGACCTCTTTTTAGCCGCTCAAAACATTAAGACTTTCAATAAACTTATCTCAAATTCAGACATTCTGATATAATTTACCCCATTTAATTGTTATAATTGGTTTTGTTGTTATTAAATGGGGTATTTGATCATGTTTTTATTTGTGGACCTATATACGTACCGTTATCGAAATTTATATCATTCTGATTAAGTCTTTAGTTTTCAAGACGGATTATGGAAACCCTACGAATAACCTACATAGGGTTTCTGCCAAAAAAAAAAACCTACATAGGGTGGAAGATGGGATATTATCATGCTTGTATTTGTTTTGTGATAGAGATGAGAATTGTACTCAAGATAATGCTAGACATGGGAATGTTCGACTTTCCCAAAGCCACCTTAACCTCCTATCATTCTTATTCTTCTATCTGGAAATTGATTTGTCTACTTTTCTTATTTGCTTTAAGCTTCAAATATTAAATGTTAATGGAGCCTACATAAAATGCCTATGCTTTGGAAATCAAAGGGTATACCAAACCCAAACTCCAAACTATTTTGCCTGATTGGTTAAAAAAAATAATTAAATAAAAAAAAGGATTGAGGCAGATGGTCAATCAGGTAGATTTTTCTTTTAATGTGCTTGATAAATGTAACAAATCAATTTCTGGGTTAGACTCGTCTAAATTGCCCAATTTGAGTTTCAAACTTAGGAGCAAGAACACTAAACTCTTAACTTAGATTAGATTCAAATAGGAGGCTTAAATAAACACAAAATCTGGAAAATTATAAATGGTCTTTGATCCTTAAAAATGAGGGAATCCATGAGAGGTTAGAGATAGTGGATATGAGAGTGAAATGAATGAAAAAAGATAATAGAAGGAGTCCTTGAAGCATCTATATATACTGCTCCATGCTTGAATCCATTTGGGAATATGTTTATGAGTTCTAAAAATGAATCTTTATTGTTAATGGGTATTTAACCATTACTGAATGTTCATTTTTCAGGTTGCCCATCGATTAGTTTGTTTAACAAAAGTTGAAGGTTAATTGTTATTCCCGTTTACTAAATGCATGGAATGTATCATTTACTCGCTTCAATTCATATTAAAATGGTTATTGTTTCATCCATTGTTCACTGGCCATAGAGAACCTTTTTCATATTTTTCAAACTCTCTTAAGCCCAATTTAATCCCCTTTCCTTGTTATTCCAAGTAGATAACGGTCAAATCCAAAGAATGTCAAGTCCTTAATCCATTTGCATGATTAAATTTAAAAATTGCATGAAATTGAGTAAAAATGGCTGTAAGAGATCAACCGTATGATGCAAACTTTTCCCTAGTTCACTACAAATGTATATGACCTGAGGAGAGAAGAGAAAGAGAAAGCACTCGATGGAAGTTGACCCAAGATCTTCAAGGACATTTGAGAGAAAAAATTGGGGCATATGGAAAATTATTTTTCCAAAAATAGCCTAATTTGGCAAAATAACCAGGTTCGTTTTAAGTAATGTGGAGCTTGACTCAGAACCTTCATTTTCTATAAAAATGACCAATTCAAATCCATTAAGACTTCTTTTGAAGCTATGACAAACTTTAATAGTCTATTTCTCTTAATTCTAAAAGTAAGTAAGTCAAAATGAGCTTGAAAATATTAGTCTTAATAAAATTGACCTTCCTTTTTCTTAAAAATAATAAGGAAAAAAATTCAAGAAAATTACACAAAAAAGATATCAACATTTAGAAATCAATTTAAAGGAGGGATCGATGCTTTGGATAACTTAAAAAAGGAACAAACGTTATATGAATGGTCTTTTGTTTCCTCTTTTTTCTTGTTGATTTGACATCTTATTTATATCATTTTCAAATAAATATTTATCAAGAAATAAATGCAAATGAAAAACAAATATTTTTACTCATAAACAGATCAAATAGATCAAATATAGATAAGATATAGATAAAATACAAGTACAAATCAGATACAGATAAAATAAAAATCATCACCATCTTTATTATTATGAATCCATTTAAAATGCACCAATGCGACTTGCTATCATATAAGTAGCATGTTATTTAAATAAATATAAAACAATATGATTAAGAATAAGAAAATAAACAAATCTAAAAAAAAAAAAAAAAACAACAAAACAATCTACAAAATATGAAAATAAAAATTTAAAGCAAAAAGCTTATCCAATTGCCCTGGAGCCAAGTATAGAGGGTCATGCAACCCTCCGAGTCATGGTCCTAGAATATCTAAATTAACCACATTATATCATGACTCACTTCAATTTTTGGGTCACCTACCAATCATGGGTAGCCATCCCCATTGACTTAAAAAAAATGCTAGAGAAAAAGAAAATTTTAAAACTAATCAAGTTATGTGACCCGTTTACAGCCTAACTAGGTTTTAACTCACTTTTCTAAAGAGAGAGAGAAAAAAAAAAAAAAAAAGCTTATGCTAATTGATTACCCACCTATTATAATGTGGTCAATCTGGCCACCCCAAGACTTGAGCCACCCGTGAAGTATCATGTTACCCCTCTCCAAGTCGCCTTTGTTCACTTGCTTAAAAGTGGTTGAGTTCAAACAAACAATCCATGTATCAAAATGACCAAGAAATATGTTAAGAAGTGATCTAAAGTATAGCTTATACTTACTTAAATTCTATTGCTTAATGTTGATAGTAATTTTTTTATTGAACCCTAATGCCCATGTCTGGCTCCAATTTAAACCCAAGTTGCAACCTCTAGTGAAAAAGTTCGAGGGCATGCTTGAACAAAGATAAGGACTACTGCTCATATCGAACAAATCACAAGCATGGCCAAACTTCGAAAGAGAATGGGATAAGGTTGTCTTCTCAAGATAAATAAACCCGCTAAGTCAAACAAGTTTATTAGTATAAAGCCGCCAACACTCTCAATGATCACCCTAAAGGAAGTGGTCTCTCTTGACCCTAAAAAAACAAAGAGAGGTCTCCCTCTATGTGCCCTACTTCTCATTCTTTGCAAGTCCTCAACCAAGACTCCCATTCATTCTAGTCATCAAGACAATCAATTCTTACTTACCATTAAATGGTTGGTGATATAGTCTTTACAACTTACTTTCCCACTATTGACTTCAACATTCGAATGCCTGTACTAAAGCTAGCTTTATGCCACTTAGCTTACATTTATTGCTTGTGTATGCTCAACACACACACACACATACACAAAGGAAAGCCCATTAGGTCAACTCAAGATTAAAATATGAGAATTGTATACCAACATTTAGCCCAAAAAGTCAATGTCAAATTAATTATAGGTTTAAGCCAATGTTCTAATGCAATTAATTCAATTGTCAAGCCTAGATTTTTTTTATTTCTAGTTTGATTACTTTCAATTCGATTTATATCAAATTCTATCTCATTTGACATAATCCCTTAACTAGTAATTAAAAGAAATTTGATTTTTGTAAAAACTTTAGCAATCACTACTGATCGAGGTCAGAAAGATTTTGTAAGTTAGGAACAGCAAGGGTTTATCTTAACTTGATCACATAATTTGCGATAAAAAAAAAAAACTTATTTGATAATTAATTTTAAATTAGAGATTTTTAGATTCAGAGACTATCACATTAAAATCAAATGGTTATCACCTTTAAACTATTTAATCAAAGTTCATTCCTTTACTATCATAAAATTTGTAGATTTTAGAAATATTTATAAAATGTATAGTATTTACAAGCTATTGTTAAAATTTACAAAATAATGCAATTAATATATAAATTCATTACACTATAATAATATTTACAATAAA